>JAZKJV010010154.1:0-484602 GCA_037367405.1 Ottelia alismoides
TGGACTCGGTTCAAGCTAATTCTGTCGCTCGCAATCAAGATGATTACGGCATCGGAATCTCCCCACCATTGAGGAAACCTATAATACCTTGAGTCACCTTGCTCTTCCTCATACGAGCATTAAAAGCAATGATCAGGGACAAGTTTCTACCCTCGTTGCCCCATCTGGGAGAGGGGGTCGTGGATCTTTCAGGAGCCATGGTTGAGGATGCTTTGATGAGGGTCATGGCACAGCACGGTGCACTTACTATCACAAATTTGATGACACAAAAGTTGTATGCTATAGTGAGCAGGGATACCCTACTCATATTGCTTGAGCTGCCAATGAAGGAGATGCAGAAGTTCTTAGACAAGACTTCGACGATCTGATGCAACATCTCAACAGGTTGCAACCGAGCGAATCCTCTACCTCATATCGGGTCGTTACTACAAACATTGCTGCAATGGAAAAACTCGAAACATGCCCTTCGCTAATTATGTGAAATTAACTGATGTTCATTGCAAGAGGGCAATTATGGATCAATCAAACGACCACCTAATTAATTTTGATTCAATGCAAGCAGTCAAATTTATTTTACTTGGGTAAGCCCAAGGTCGAACTCAAGGAGGTCATTGTCTCCTTAGGTCAAATTTCAGATAATCTAGATGCCGAGTTTCGAGCAAAGTATTTTTTGGCAATTTTTGGTGCAAATAATTACGAAGTGCAAATGTCGGATGGCAAGTTTAAGGTCAAATTAGCCTAAGATGGAAATTCTGAATTAATTAGCACACTAGCTAAAAAATCCAAAAGACTATTTTCCCTCAATTATTCATGCAATGAAGAATCTAGACACTGTTTATTTAGAGTTTTAGGACATAAAATGCATGCATGAAACATGGAAACTTTTATGTTTTTTTTCTAATTTTGTGCAAATGAAATGCACAAATTATGAAAATTTGACAGTGAGTTAAAAATGGTGAGATTAACCTATTGTGAATTTTTGGAATTTTCATGATGCAGAATGATATTACAGTGCATTAAATATGAAGATTGTGCGATGTTGAGTAATTTAATTTAATAAATTGCAAACTTAATTATTTCTGAAAATTAAAAAATACCTAGATGTGTCTAAGCAAGATGTATTCAGGAAAATTTATAACTCTTAAAAATATTGAGTTTACAGATAATTGAAATGTAATTACGAAAATTATCACTTAATTTATTCTAAGAACAATATGCTTGCAAATGAAGCAATTTTTGGGCACATTTTAGACCACAATTAATTCTAAAAAGTGTGAATTTTCGGGAATTTTAGAGCAATGGTTGAATTATTACGAATTGGTTACCTACATATGGGCAAAATATGCAAAACTTCACCACAATAAATATTAATAAATCAAACAATGCTCATGAAATTTAAATCAAACATCCGTAAGATAAAGGATTAATGGTTCAACAATATGCAATTTTTGAAAAAATTTGGATGTCAAATGATTGTTCAAATCATAGGTTGAACATAGTGTCTCATATACAATTTACAAAATGAAATTACTGAAAAAAATATACAAAGGGATCTAAATGGAGTTACCCTTACCTAGGAGGGGTTTTGTATATTTTTCCCACGCGCGCACTTGTGTTGCACGTGCCTCTTTAGGAGTTAGGATTTCGGTACAATTCGCAGGGAAGTGAGGGCTTGGGCACAAATTTTCCAGCAAACACATGAAGTGCACATGTGCTGCTCAAAAGCGGGACTGGTTCGCAAATCATATCATCTACTTTGAAACCTTCCCTCGTGTGACAAGAATGGATATATTTGCTTCATTCTATCTGTTGCAACTATCAAGAATCGATCCATCTCTCATAGTGATATAAAGAAGGGTTTTTATCAGTTGTGCCCCTCTGAGATCTTGCAATTTCAGTTATGCCCCTATCTTTTGGGAATATCAGTTGTGCTCTCAACTTCTTGGCGTTCTATCACTTGTGTCCCTCCGGTTAGTTGTCGTTCATTCCCAATGTAAACGGACGTTAACTTTGGGACATGATGGGAATTAAATTAAAAGTAAAAGCTGAAAAGGCTATTTTCTCATCTTTCTTCCTCCTTGCCCATCCTTTTCCTCCTCTCCCATCTTCTTCCTCTTCCATCCTTCTCTTCCTCCTCCACAGCTCCTCCGTCCTCCGCCTTGAGCTCTCCTGCAGCCTCCCCCGAGCCTCCTGCTCCGCCCACATGCCTCCCCGCCTCCACCTCCGTCCATGCTGTCATCCTCCTCCCCCCTCCTTCGCCACCCGCACCTCCCTTCCTCCCTCACCCTCCCTCCCCCTCCGCCCCCCGCACCTCCCCTCCGCCCCCAGTACCTCCCCTCCGCCCCCAATACCTCCCTCTCCTCAGCCACCTCCGTCGGCCTCCTCACTCTCCCCCACAACTTCCGCCTTCGTGCCTGCTCCCGCGCCTCCCCCTCCCCCTGCCCCTGCGCCTCCCCTTCCCCCAGCTCCCGCATCCCCCTCCCCCTGCCCCCGTGCCTCCCCTTCCCCCTGCTCCCGCCGCTCCCTACCCCCCGCGCCCCTACGCCTCCCCTCCTCCTGCTCCCGCCGCCCCCAGGTCGCCCCCTACCCCCGCGCCTCCCCCTTCCCCTACTCTCGTTGCCCCCTACCCCCGCTCCCCCGCGCCACCCTTGCCCCTGCACCTGCCACCCCAGGTCTCCCCTAGCCCCATGCCTCCCCCTCCCCCTACTCTCGCCACCCCCTGCCCCGCGCCCCTCCCCCTGCTCCCGACACCGTCGACGATCTTTCTCGATGAGGACGACGAAGGAGGCGGTCGGAGGCTGCGTGCTGTGGAGGAGGATGCTGAAACTAGAGGGCTTTCAGTTTTTGTTAAGATAAGATAAATTTTTGATTAATTAATTCATAAAAATTCACCAAAAAATTCAATAAAATTCACGTTTGATCTGTAATGAGTGATATATTCGTGAAATTGCAAAAATTTTAGAGATTCGATGGATGCATGAAGGTGTAACTAAGAGAGAAAAATTATGAAGAGAAAGGAAGAAGAACAAATGGAGGAGGAAGAAGATGAAGAAGATGTCTGGACAATTATACCCCTCTTAACCGCACTATGGTTTGAAAAAATCATGGTTAAGTTAACTCATTGATGGTTAAACTAACGGAGGGGGCACAACTGATAGAATGGCATGAAGTTGAGGGCATAATTGATATTCCCAAAAAGATAGGGGCATAACTGAAATTGCAAGATCTCGGAGGGGCACAACTAATAAAAAACCTATAAAGAATTGTTTCTTTATGGTGTCCTAAAGGAGGTCTACATGGCATGACCACCATGTTATTTTATTGAGGGTAACTATGTATACCAACTACACAGGGCAACGCATCGGTTCGCTTTAGAAGGGACATCCCTCAGCCTCAGCCCTTATGCATCTCATAAATCAGGTGAAAGATCTTTGTGCAAGTGGACATAGTGAGTAGTGTGATACTATGGGCCTCTGTCAACAAGTACATTCATTCCCTTTCATCATGTACTAAACTTTCCCTATGCATCCTTCTGTGATGAGGCGTATACGTGGCCCGAAGGTCAGGTCGTACTAGAACCCACAATGCTTTGAGATGGATGTTGTTGATGTCGAGTTGCCCTGAGGAGGTCTACGTGACATGACCACCATGTTATTTTATCAAGGGCGACAATGTATACCAACTACACAGGCCAACACATCGATTCACTTTAGAAGGGACATCCCTCAGCCTTAGTCCTTCTGCATCTCATAAATCAGGTGAAAGATCTTCGCGAGTGGACATAGCGAGTAGTGTGATACTATGGGCCTCTGTCAACAAGTACATTCATTGCCTCGTATCATGTACTAAACTCTACCTATGCGTCCTTCTGTGATGAGGCGTATACGTGGCCCGTATGTCAGGTTGTACTAGAACCCACAATGCTTTGAGATGGTTGTTGTTAATGTCGAGTTGCCTAGGATGCGGAAATCCTCCACCACTCAGATGGACGACATAAGGTTGACGCCTGTGTAACCATTGCACAGACTGCTTGTCGTCTGAGTCCACGAGCATTGTTTGACATGCTTACCACTGAGATCATCTCTTGTAGCCTCCATAGGATGATATCTAACTATTTTATGTTCATTAGGAGGATGTCCTCGGGTATCATGATACTTGTAATTTATGTTGATGACACGGTTATCACCAGTGATGATTGTTAGAGTAATTTTAGTATTTAGTCTTTGTTTGTCTTCTTTATGTAAATTACCCATAGAGCTTTTCTCCTATATAAGAGAGCTCTAGGGTTAATGGAAATTCATCTTGCTTATTCCCTTCAACATGGTATCAGAGCGACGGTCTTAGACCGGAGTTCTCGAAATCCTAGCCCTACCCCACCCCCGCCCCTTTCTCTCTCTCTCTCTCTCGATCAAGGTCGGCGCCGCCCCTTGGCTGGGAAGCTTCTCCAGCCGTGCGCACCCCTGTGCGCGAGACGTCCTCAAGGTGGGAAGCGCCTTCGTGCTGCAGCCCTTGGTCGGGAGTGCCCTCGTCGATCTCGCATCGTGCAGAAGCCCTAGGTCGGAGGGCCTTCGTCGTTCTCGTGTGTGGGGTGCGTGCACATCGATCATCCCATTGTGCGCACCCCTGACGCAAGACCAGTGCACCCCAGTCCAGCGCCTTCACCGACCTCGTGCGCAGGGTGCGTGACGCAAGTCCAGTGCACCCCTGTGCATAGCCTTCACTGATCTCGTGCGCAGGGTGCGTGCACATCGCGCATCTCATAGTGCGCATCCCTGTGCAAGCACGTGCACTGCGCAGTGACGCTATATGCACCACTGTGCATTCCAGTGCACTGCCTGTATGCGTGTGCAAGTTCGTGCACGTGCAACCCTGTGCAACCGTGTGCACCCTAGTGCATATATGTCAGACGTAGTGTGCCACCCCATGGTGCGTGCACGCTAGCCACGGGTCGTGATTTGAAGGGCGGTGTCGTGTGAGTCTACGGACACGGCGGCCCTCATCTATGTACACGTAGACATTCTAGTCTAGTCGTGTAACCCCAGTTGCAGGATACTATTGTCATCATGTCTGACAACAAGGTAGATCTTCCGTCTCTGGGTGCCTTCAAAGGTCCTGCACCTGTTGTGAAGATGGATGGTACGAACTATGAACTGTGGGCCATGCAGTTCATGAGTCTGATGCAATGCAATGGCAAGAAATATATCCTCACACAAGAGGAACCTGTTGAGAAGACTGGGGTTAACGCCTCATGGGAGGCTGATGATGCTTATGCGCGTGTTTGGCTATCTGGTACTGTGTCTATGGAGATAGCCAATGACATTCTGAGCCAACTAACTGTAAAGGCTATGTGGGATATTCTGGCAGCCACATATTCTCCAGCCAAGAACGAGTCCAAGATCTTACAACTTCAGCATGATATCTTTACATCGAAGCAGAATGGGCGTCCTCTTCATACCCTGTACACATCTCTGAGGGGTATGTTTGAGAAGCTACATGGGTGCATCCCATTGACAGCCACACCGGAGCAGATCAAGGCATACAGGGACTCGATAATGACTGGAGTGTTTCTAGCAGCCCTTGATCCGGAGTATGATGCCGCTAGAGCACAGATTCTTACAGATGCCACTATACCACCTATGGAGGAGGCATATCGCAGGTTGAGTAGACTCTCCATATCTCATGGTGGAGTTCAGACACCATCAGCCATGACAACATCTCGTGGCAGAGGAGGCTATTCACATTTTCGAGGTAGAGGTGGTCGTGGCCGAGGAGGAGGAGGTAGCAGACCTCCTAGACACCCGTGCACCTACTGTCGCAGGACTGGACACACTAAGGAAACATGCTATTCCAAGCATGGGTTTCCTACTACTACGTCACGGATGGCAGAGCAGGCTCAGCAGGAAAGGGGTCCTTCCCTTGCCCCGGATCAGAGGTTTGAGGAGCTAGTGGCGAGACTTAGGGAGATTATGCCTGCCCAAGGACCAGCTAGTACTTCAGGATCCACTAAGATAGCCGGCTCAGCATCTTCTTCAGGTACAACATATGCACTTACTAGTAGTTACAGTGCAGATCTATCAGAATGGATCATGGACTCAGGAGCATCTCACCATTTATGTGGTGACAAAAAGCAGTTAGATGATTTTATTGCTACCCAGACAGGACGCTCTGTGGTGATTGCTGATGGGACACACTCTCCCATTATTGGTCAGGGGGAGGTGCAATTGACCCCCTGGGATACGGCTTCAGAATGTTCTTTATGCTCCTGCTTTTTCCATGAATCTGCTATCCATTAGTTAAATCACTAAAGATTTACATTGTCGTGCCATATTTGACCCTTCTACTCTTGTGTTTCAGGACATACTAACGGGCAGAGTGATTGGAACTGGCCGTGAGCAAGGGGGTCTCTATAAACCGGTGCAGTCTCCTTATGCTGGTGTCTCTTCTATGAAGGCTGGATCTGTCTCACCTTACACATGGCATCTCCGATTTGGTCATCTTCCCTTGCAAAAGATGATACATATCCTTCCTCAGATTTCTCCGAGGTCTATTTTTCAGTGTGAGGCTTGCCAACTTGGCAAACATCATCGGTCGTCGTTTCAGAGTCGTATAGGTCCGAGTCGTCATGGTCTGTTTGAGCTGCTATATTTTGATATTTGGGGTCCCAGTCGTGTCCCTGACCTTCAAGGACACAGGTTTTATCTTGTTGCAGTTGACGAATTTTCTAGGTTATTTTGGGTTTTCCTACTTAAAAATAAGTCTGATGCTGCACATGTTATCAAGTCTTTCATTATTGAAATAAAAAATATTTTCTCTGCTAGAGTGAAGTTCATACGGTCTGATAATGCTCTTGAATTATGTAGTTCTCATATCTCAAAATTTCTTATGTCTCATGAGATTGTGCATCAGACGTCCTGTGCTTACACCTCCCAACAGAATGGGGTGGCTGAGAGGAAACATCGTCATTTGTTGGACATCACCAGGACCCTATTGATTCAGAGCCGTGCCCCTCACTCCTATTGGGGGATGCGGTTCTAACTGCGTGTTATCTGGTCATCCGCATGCCTTCGTCAGTGTTAGGAGAGAAGATCCCGTTCTTGACTGCGTTTCCGGAGACGGATCTTTTCTCCCTAACACCACGTGTCTTTGGGTCTGTTGCATTTGTTCATTGCTTCTCTCCTGGTCTTGACAAGCTCTCTTCCAGAGCTGTCAAATTCATTTTTGTGGGGTATTCCAAAACCCAAAAAGGGTATCGGTGTTTTGATCTAGTTAGACGACGATACTATGTTAGTGCTGATGTCACCTTCTTTGAGTCCATTATGTATTTTTCTCCTACAGGTGACAGACTCACTCACTCGGAGGAAGAAGATGATATCTATGTACCTCCTCCTCCATCTGTTCCATGTTCCACTCCACCACCACCACAACCTATACCACCACCACCGCCGCCACCACCAGCAACAATTTTTTATGCTCAGATCTATCAGCGTCAGCCCTCTGCTCATGTGCCTCCTCCGTCATCCAGCACGCCTGAGGTATGTACTGAACATTCGAGAACTACTAATGGCACGGGTGATTTGCATGTACAGATGGATGTACAGGTTACAGATGATTCTACTCCTCCAGTTGATGATCTAGACATTCATATTGCTCATCGAAGGTAGAAGCGTGCTCGGACTTTGAATCCCAAATATGGGATGGATTTTGCCTCTTAGGCTTCTTTGGAGCGTTTATCTCCAGACTTTCGTCACTTTGTTGTAGGGTTATCGGCTGTGGAGATCCCACGGTCATATCAGGAGGCCCTACAGAGCGGTCTGTGGCGTTTAGCTATGGAGGAGGAGATGGCGGCATTGTAGTCAAATGGTACGTGGAGTGTGGTGCAACTTCCACCATGTGCGTCAGTAGTGGGCAGCAAATGGGTCTTTACAGTTAAACATCGGCCTGATGGTACGGTTGATAGATACAAAGCCAGGTTGGTTGCTCGTGGGTTCACCCAAACATATGGGGTGGACTATCAGGAGACGTTTTCTTCGGTAGCACGACACTCTACCCTACGGATTCTCATTGCCTTGGCTGTTGTCCGTGACTGGCCTCTGTTTCAGTTGGATGTCAAGAATGCTTTCTTGTATGGTGACCTGCAGGAGGAAGTGTATGCAGCAACCACCAGGGTTTGCTGCTGAGGGGGAGTCAGGTATGGTATGTTGTCTTCATAAGGCCATCTATGGCCTTAAGCAGAGTCCACGGGCCTGGTTTCAGAAGCTCTCAGAGTTGATTGAGAAAAGGGGCTTTGTCAGATTTACAGCAGATCATACTCTCTTTGTAAAGAGAGACCAGTGAGGTACTGTGATCATCTTAGTGTATGTTGATGATATTGTTATTACAGGCAGTAATGAGCAGGGCATTCAAGCAGCCAAGGAGTTTCTTAGTGAGCAGTTCGTTATGAAGGATTTGGGTACACTTCGCTACTTTTTGGGGCTAGAGTTTGCACGAAACAAGCAAGGTATGGCAATGACACAGAGGAAGTATGTTACTAATCTCTTATCTGAGACAGGTATGGCAGGGTGTAGACCAACTGCTACTCCTATGGATTCTAATGTCAAACTTTATGATGATGACTCTGAGGAGGTAGACAAGAGACGATATAGAGAGCTAGTGGGAAAGCTCTTGTATGTCACTATTACCCGACCGGATATAGCCTTTGCGGTTAATAGGGTAAGTCAATTCATGGAGCAACCCAGGCAGGCTCACATGAATGCTGTTTTTATGATCTTGAGATATCTGAAGTCGTCTCCAGGTACTGGTCTTCTGTATAGAAGAGATACCTCTATATCCGTCACAGGTTATGCTGATGCAGACTATGCTGGGTGTCCTAATGATAGAAAGTCAACTTCAGGCTTTATTGTATTTGTTGGCAGTTCACCAGTAGCTTGGAAAAGTAAGAAGCAAACTGTGGTGGCTCGATCCAGTGCAGAGTCAGAATATAGGGCAATGGCCCAAGGTAGTGCTGAGATGATGTGGGTTAAATCCGTTTTGACTGATTTAACTATTGATGTTCCTCTTCCCATGCATCTGAAATGTGATAATCAAGCAGCCTTGTTCATAGCCAATAATCCAGCCTTCCATGAGAGGACGAAGCACATTAAAGTGGATTGCCATTATACACGGGACTTAATTCAAAAAGGACTTATTTCAACTTCTCATGTATCATCAGGAGAGCAGGTTGCAGACATGTTCACCAAGGCCCTTGCTAGGGGTCCATTTCATCTTTGTTGTTCCAAGCTGAGCATGTTGGATATATATGCTCCAGCTTGAGGGGGAGTGTTAGAGTAATTTTAGTATTTAGTCTTTGTTTGTCTTCTTTATGTAAATTACCCATAGAGCTTTTCTCCTATATAAGAGAGCTCTAGGGTTAATGGAAATTCATCTTGCTTATTCCCTTCAACAATGATTGTTGAGACATTTTCTATCTCTTTATATGTTATTCTGTATTTTCCTATTTCCTTCGGATATCTATGTGATTTTCCCTAGAGTTTTTCTCCTATATAAGAGAGCTCTAGGGTTACGAGTAATACAACTTTCTTTCTCTCTTTCCACATGGTATCAGAGCGACGGTCCTAGACCGGAGCATGTGTTCTAAATTCGTGCCCCCACCAAAATCCCTATGCGTCGGCACATACGCTCGCAATGCGTTGCTGCCTTCGCCTCATCGCTCCAACGTGCGCTCCTGTGCCTCATGCGTCCTCGCGTGTCTGTGCACACTCTCATGTCTAACAAGCTTCTGCCTCGTACGTCTGTACGCAGCACCGCGCCTAGCACGCCCCCGCCTCCTGTGGTGTGCCTCTGCGCACATCTGCCTGTGCGCACCTGTACGGATCTACACGCCGTAGAGATCACTCGTGTTGTCCTCGCGCACTTGTGAACATCAACCCAAGCCCCTCGTTGGGCTTCGGTCTGATCCTCGAGGGTGTCTCTTGATCATCTAAAGACACCCTAGCCTTCCGAAGGAGTCTTTGGAGAATGGGAGTGATTGTAGTATGAGTCCACACCCACAATCATCTTCCCATATGTTTGTGTAGATGCTCTGTGTCCAAGTTTGAAACCCCAGTTTGAGAGATTGTTGTCACCATGTCAGACAACAAAGCAAATGTTCCATCCTTAGGTGCCTTCAAAGGTCCAGCACCTATTGTGAAGATGGATGGAACTAATTATGAACTGTGGGCAATGCAGTTCATGAGTCTAATGCAATGCAATGGCAAGAAGCACATCCTCACACAGGAGGAGCCGGTCAACAAAGATGGGGTTAACGTCTCATGGGAGGCAGATGACACGTATGCACGAGTATGGCTTTCTGGAACGTTGTCTATGGAGATAGGTAATGACATTTTGAGCCAACCCATGGTAAAGGCTATGTAGGATATCCTCGCCGCTACATATTCTCCAACGAAGAATGAGTCCAAGATTCTGCAGCTGCAACACGATATCTTCACTTCAAAGCAGAATGGTCGTCCTCTACATACCCTTTACATTCGCTAAGGGGCATGTTTGAGAAATTACACGGTTACATTCCCTTGACTGCTACTCCAGAAAAACTCAAGGCATACATGGATTTCGTGATGACAGGAGTCTTTCTAGCGGCACTGGATCCTAAGTATGATTCAGCTAGAGCTCAGATTCTTACTGATGCACCTATACCTCCGATGGAGGAAGCATATCGTCAGCTGAGCAGTCTCTCCATATCCTCTGGCAGTTCTACCGCTTCTCAGACTTTTTCAGCCATGGCAACATCTTGTGGCAGGGGTAGCACTACACAATTCCGTGGTCGTGGTGGTCGTGGAAGAGGGGGAGGTAGTAGACCCCTTCGTCAGCCTTGCACTTATTGTCATAGATCAGGTCATTCCGAGGACATGCTATTCTAAGCATGGTTTTCCTGCTTCAGCATGAGTGGCAGAACAGATCCAACAAGGCATCAATTCGTCTAGCACATCTGACCAGCGGTTTGATGAGTTAGTTGCACGACTTAGGGAGATATGCCTTCTCCCGGGTCAACCAACACACAGTCAGGATCGTTGGAGGTAGCAGCCTCAGCCACCGCATCTACATCAGGTACTGCATATGCTTTTACTAGATGTTACAGGGCAGACTTGTCAGAGTCGATCATGGATTCAGGATCATCACATTACCTTTGTGGTGACAGAGGGCAATTCAGTACCTATAGCCCCACTCAGTCAGGTAGATCTGTAGTGATAGCTGATGTGACACATTCTCGCATTACTGGTCAGGGGGAGGTGCAGTTAACCCCTGAAATGAAGCTTCAGAATGTTCTTTATGCTCCTGATTTCTCATGAACTTATTATCTATTAGTCAAATTATCAAGATTTGCATTGTCGTGCCATATTTGACCCCTCTGCTCTTGTATTTCAGGACATTCTAACGGGCAGGGTGATTGGTACTGGCCACGAGCAAGGAGGCTTATACAGACTGGTGCAATCTCCATATGATGGTGTCTCCTCTCTTCGCACTGGATTTGTCTCTCCATATATGTGGCACCTTCGTTTTGGCCATCTTCCTCTGCAAAAGCTGTGTCATGTTCTTCCTCATATTCTCCTCGCTCTACTTTCCAGTGTGAGGTCTGCCAGCTTGGGAAGCATCATAGATCCACATTCTAGACTCATCAGGGTCAAAGTAATCATGGTCTCTTTGAATTGATTCATTTTGATATTTGAGGTCCCAGTCGTGTTCCTGATCTTCCGGGACATCGTTTTATCTTGTTGCTATTGATGAGTTTTCTAGATTATCATGGGTCTTTCTGCTTAAGAACAAGTCTGATGCAAGTCCTATCATTCAGTCCTTTATTAATGAAATAAGAAATGTTTTTTCTGCCAATGTCAAGTATATACGTTCTGATAATGCATTTGAATTATGTAGTATGCAACTTCCTCAGTTTCTTAGATCTTATGGTATTGTGCATCATACGTCGTGTGCTTATACTTCCCAAAAGAATGGAGTGGCTTAGAGGAAACATCGTCGTCTCTTGGATATCACCAGGAACCTTCTCATTCAGAGTTGTGCTCTTCATTCCTACTGGGGAGACGTTGTTCTTACTGCATGTTATTTGGTGAATCGTATGCCTTCATCAATTCTGGGAGCGAAGATTCCGTTCTCAATTGGGTTTCCCAAGAAGGATCTTTTCTCTCTCACACCTCGTGTTTTTGGATGTGTTTCTTTCGTTCATCAGATGTCTCCAGGTCTTGACAAGCTCTCTCCTAGAGCAGTCAAGTGTGTCTTTGTTGGGTATTCTAAGACCCAAAAGGGGTATCGCTGCTTTGATCCTGCTCGACGACGGTACTATATTAGTGCATATGTCATCTTTTTTGAATCCATCATGTATTTTTCTCCTATAAGTGACAAGCTCACTCTGTCAGAACGTAGGGAAGAGGTTTATATGCCACTACCTCATGTCCCTCTTACTTCACCTCAATCACCGCCATCATCACCATCTCCTCCTCCTCCACCACCACTATCTCCTCCACCATCATCTTACCCACCTCCTGCCACACCTAATTTCTTTCCACAAGTTTTTCAACGCTGATCTCATGCTCATGTGTTTCCACCATCATTCAGCACGCCTAAGGTATGTCATGAGTATTTGAGTTCCTCTGATGGCACTGCTGATTTGAGTGTGCAGGATGTTATTGTTGATGCTCCTTCCGGGGATATTGAGGATCTGGATACCCCTATTGCTTTACGACGGAAGAAGCGTGCATGTACAATGCATCCTCTTTCGTCTCATGTATCTTTGGCGCGACTATCTGGTGAATTTCATAGATTTGTTACTGCCTTGTCTGCAGTTCATATACCGAGATCCTATCAGGAGGCACTATAGAGTGGTCCTTGGCGTCTTGATATGGAAGAAGAGATGGCCTCCTTACAGTCTCGAGGCACTTGGAGTGACGTCTCCGCTCCACCAGGTGGTTCTGTTGTTGGCAGTAAACGGGTGTTTACTATTAAACACCATGCAGACAGTTCAGTAGACAGATACAAGGCTTTGTTGGTTGCGCGTGGATTTACACAAACCTATGGCGTGGATTATCAAGAGACTTTTTCTCCTGTTGCCCGTCATTCTACACTCTGTATCCTTATTGTTGTTGTGGTGAAGGATTGACCTCTTTTCCAATTAGATGTTAAGAATGCCTTCTTGTATGGTGATCTGCAAGAAGAAGTTTATATGCAACAACCACCAGGGTTCACTGCTGAGGGGGAGTCTAGTATGGTGTGTAAACTTCATAAGGCTATATATGGGCAGAGTCGGAGGGTGTAGTTTCAGAAGCCTTCAGAGTTGATTGAACTACAGAGCTTTGCCAGATCTACTGCAGACCATTCTCTTGTTGTTAAGAGAACTTAGAGAGGTATTGTTGCTATTTTGGTGTTTGTTTATGATATTGTTGTCACAGGTAGTGATAACGAAGGAATTCAAGCAGCTAAGGATTTTCTTGGACAACAGTTCGTGACTGAGGATCTTGGTAAGCTGAGGTATTTTCTTGGACTATAATTTGCAAGAAATCAACGGGGAATGGTAATGACACAAAGAAAGTACGTCATTGACCTCCTATTTGAGACAGGTATGACAAGTTGTAGACCAACCACTACTCCGATGGATCCCAATGCTCGACTATACGATGATGACTCTGTAGAGGTAGATAAGAGACAATCCAGAGAGCTGGTAGGGAAGCTATTGTACGTCCACCATTACCAGGCTTGATATATCATTTGCAGTTAGGAGAGTTAGTCAATTTATGGAGAAACCAAGGCAATCTCATATGGATATAGTTAACATGATCTTGAGGTATCTCAAGTCTTCACCAGGTGCAGGACTTCTATTCAGGAGAGATACTACCTTGACAGTATCAGGTTGTGCAGATGCAGACTATGTAGGGTGCCCCAAGGACAAGAAGTCAACTTCAGTCTTCACTGTATTTCTGGGCAGCTCCTTAGTTTCATGGAAGAGCAAGAAACAGAAAGTTGTGGCCAGATCCAGCGCAAAATCAAAATATAGGGCAATGGTCCAAGGGAGCACAGAAATGATGTGGGTCAAGTCTGTCCTGACGGACCTAACTATGGAGGTGCCTCTTCCTATGCAGTTAAAGTATGATAACCAAGCTACCCTATTCATAGCTGTTGGAGTATTTGTTATGTGCGCCTATTGAGTTGTAGCAGGGTAAATGGATCCTGGAGAAGATCCATTTACCCCATCCAGTGTTTAGTCCCACATTGTCCAGTGGTGGGACTTGGAGGCTTTGGAGAGGCTATATAAGGAGCCCCATACCTCCTGCATCCATTGAGAAAGTGCAATGCATAATATGCTCCTTTGAGGGCTTCTCTCGTGGTTTCATCACGTTCCTCACGGAGTTGGGTTCCACGTTAAACCCGTTGTTTTTCATTGTTCTTTATTCTTTTTCCATGTTCGCTTCCGCATGTTTATTTTCTAACATGGTATCAGAGCATGTTCGATTTTCGAAGATTTGTTCTTAATTTTTTTTCGAGAGTTGATTTTGGAGGAGATTATCACGAGAGCATTCAAGTTCTTGTTTGTTGAAGAATCGTAGGGTTTGAAAACCCTAAGGGTGCGTTTGGTTGGCGGGTTATCCAGGGGTGGATTACCCGGTTTTGTGTTAGTGTGTTTGGTTGGTGGGTTAAGGGTTGGGAGGGTTTGTGTGATGTGATTGTATTGGAATTTTAAAAAGTTGGTAGTTATTATGATATGATTGTATTGAAATTTGAAAAAGTGGGTGATTGTTGTGATGTGATTGTATTGAAGTTTGGAATAGTGAGTAGAAGTTGAGTATTTTATGATTTTTAGATGATATGATGGTATAATATATATTTTTTTGATGAAAAGATGGTGGACCCCACAAGTGGGTTAGGAATATGGGTTTTGGGGGGTAACCCACCCAAAGTGGGGGGTAACCCCCCAAACGAACACAACCTAAGTTTTGTCTCCAGGTCGCCAGAAGCCGAGTCGAACCCTTGCGGTTCACCTTCCAGACGTGAAACCTATGTTCTATCTTCAGGCGGTGCTGCCCTTGATTCCAAATGGCGATATTCAGTATAGCGGCGGCGACGAGCATGTCCCTCTCCAGTGCGTCGCATCCCCAGATCTCGCGCAGGTCCCGCGCGCATCCCAGGCGCGATTCTCCCGCACGAGCAGGTGACGTCCTGCAGGCGTGCCCTAGCCGTACTCAAGGCAGCATTCTCTCGCGCGCCTCTCCAATCCGCAGGAGGCGGAGTCTAGCAAGCCTCATCTAGTCCTGGCGATCTCCTTCGACGCGTCTACAGGCGGCGCTCCCAACACGCGCGCCTCCTCCGCTTCACCGGCTAGCCCAGGCAAGATATCTGCAGCAGGCGGAGCTATATCGGGACTCGACCTCGTGCGCCCCTTCCAGCAAGCGGTGCAGCCCCATGCACACCAACCGTAGCCGTCGCCACAAGATGTAGGATATGGACCCAGACGCTCCCCTCCGATGTTGGCGACGCAGATCCAGGCTGCAAGTCTCGTGCGCACGGTCTCCAGGATCCATGCTAGGCGACGCTCGAGGGTAAGGTGGCGATCTCACGACGGCATCCCTTGACGAGATGCAACCCCAACTCGAGGGCCTCGACGACGCGATCCTCCAACTCGACCGCCGCATGCGGCGGTGCCCCTGACGGTGCATCCCCCAGGACCAATAGGTGGCGCGCGCCCAGAGAGGCGGAGAAACCCTTCGAGGGCGGCGATCCCAGAGAGGCGGAGCCTCTCTCCTAGCGAGCGGGTGACGATCTTCTCGTGGGTTCCCAGGGAACCCTAACCGAGGGTCCCCTTTATTTAAAAAAAATCATTGTGAAAGCCCAGTTCAGATTGTAACTTATAATGCCCACTATGGGCTGCTTTTGACTGGGCCCTTTGGGTCGTGGATTGTTAAAAAAATGATGATGTGTTGTCGGTTATCAAAAGAGAGAGAGAGAGAGAGAAATATGAAGAAAAAAAGGGTCGCGTACAATAAAAAGCCGTACGCAAATATTTTGAAAAAAAGGGAGAGAAAAGTTGAGAAAAAATGATGGATATGTTAAAAAAATGGCTATTTAAAAAAAATATGGAAAGCCGTGTGAGGCCCGCTCCCGCGGATCTGGAATACCCGTTTACATATCACCC
Source organism: Ottelia alismoides (assembly GCA_037367405.1). NCBI lineage: Eukaryota > Viridiplantae > Streptophyta > Magnoliopsida > Alismatales > Hydrocharitaceae > Ottelia > Ottelia alismoides. Next base: position 16,184 of record JAZKJV010010154.1, read on the forward strand.
GTAGTATCATGTTCGCTAAAGATCACATTAAAGTACTGAAAATTTGGGGATTTTTTTTGAATGACATTCAAATTTAATAATAACCACAAAACTACAGTATGCCACAATTATATTGCATAAATTTTCGTAGCAGTTAACATGTAACAACAGAAATTGCGTTATGTACATGCATCCCAATTATGTCAGAAGAGAAATAAAAGCATATAATATCTTGAACAAACTATAGCATGCGCACCTGATAATTGTAACTGCATAAGCTGATGTTCAACTCTCCCAATACAACGGTGCAGGTATTTTGCCTGCAATCCATGCAATAGGAAGAAAAGAACATCAACAAATGTTGAGCACATCTAATTAAATAAAAATAACAGGAAATTTAGTGGTTCCAAAAGAAAGCAAGTAAATAGGGATTGGTAATTAAAATTTAGAGCTACTTGCATTGAAACAGGTATTCAAGTTGTTTGGTATGTAAAACCCCATTCTACTCATCTTACACTAATTACCCATATTAATCATTTATATACAAATATCATATGATCTATATTTAAGTCATTGTCTTTTTATTGATTATAATATATGTTTGATGGGTCTTGAGAATGTGAATGATGAGTCTTTGATATGATCATTATCTCTATTAAATGATGAACTAGTCTTTCTTAGCCATTAGTCCTGACTTGATGTCACTACGGGAAGATCTGAAGACATCAACCATAGTGCTTTCTTTCGATGAAAGACCTGACTGCCTTAAGAATCTTGTGGATTGATCATAGTAAGAGTATATGATGGATCTGGGGTTTTGATTTATTTCTTGTTGATTTTCTCAAGCTTAGTGGATAGTCTGTGGTCTTGATCTGGGTAAGATCTCACACTATGACTCTAAGGTAGTAAGGAAGCCTTAGGGTTGGGGTGCCTCCGTAGGCATGCGGTGGAGTAAAATGCATCATAACTAAGTTCTCAACACGTCCACTAGCTATTTCAAACAACTGTGATAGTAGCTTGTAGTCTGATAAGGATGATTTTCATAAACTGGTCTTTTCTCTTCGTCAGGAATTACTGGCGGGATAGTAACTAGTTCAATGGAAACTACGCTCAACTACAACCAACTCGACTGAATCAAGCTCCCATGTAACCAACTCAACTGTAATTCAACTTTAGCCAAACTCATTTATGACTCAATCCAATCTCAATGCAACTTCTCCAAATTCAACTGTAATTGATTCAGATGTAGCCATAGAGGATTCAGATGTATAAATGGATGATTCGGATGTAGCATCGCCAAGTCTGCCGGCGAAAAATAAACAAAACTCAAGCGGTGAGGTATCCTACAAAAGGCTCTTCCGTCTCACCCTCTGATTGGAAGGGCGGTCCAATAGAGGGATAGGTCTACTCCAAAACTACGCCACTGAGACGGGTGTGAGAGACTCTCCGGAAAAGTCACTCTAAAAGAAAAACCGGCACGATCGGTACGGGCTAACGAGCTTGAAAAACTAAAACCAAGGGTCCTCCAGCCTAGGTACCCTAAAGAACAAGGGTCAGCGAAACTGATCTTTAAAGAAAACCTGTGGATCCCAAGAGGCGTAAAAATTGCGAGCGCTCGTGAGAAAACCGAGAAAAAAACTGGGATCCTAGACCCACGCACTAAGCGGCCGCTGCCCTAACTGGGCTTCCTATCTCCCGCCCAGCTGAGGGTTACCGCACCCTCGCACAGTCAGGTGTAAAGGTCACCATGACTGGCACTCTTAATTATTAGTCATTGTCGAGTCATCAATATTGACTTCATTCATTATCCTTTCTTAATCCTTGTCGTGGTTGACTGTACAGATCTATATCTTTTGTCAATAATTAAGTCAATAGTGATATATAATGAGTAGAGTATACCTCGAGAATTAATTCGTGAATATGATTAATCTTGGTGGTCATAATTTATCACTTCTAAATCATGAGATTAACAACTATTCATTGGATATGGATCTAAGTTTGATTCAATACAGAAATTCCTCTTTCCTTATTCAACTCGTAATTTAATGGCGCGATTATTGATCTCTTTTTATAAATCACTTGTATGAAAATGCCTCTAGGTTCATATTTTTCGAATTGTTAGGTCTGAATTTACATCTAAATCAATGTTGGATTATCAATTTCTCTTATTTAAATCATGGGACTAAAAGTTATTCTTTAGATCTTGGATACTAACAGGCAGCCAATATCTCTCAAACGATCCTACTTAAGCAAACTTCCTTCACCATAGGACATGATTCAAACCTTACACTTCTTAAATTAAGGAAAAGTGACCAAAAAATTATGAACTGACAAAGATCTAAAACCTCTAAAATTTCGCATTTTCAGTTGAATAAATCAGCCCATTTATAGCAGCAATTACATGTCGTAGAGAGTTCTTTCTACTTATTTCACGGTATTTGCTTTGTGTAGTTACGTAAGACCCAATGATAGACCCCAAATTTCAAAAGAGCATGATTCTCCTACTGAAGCTAATCAAAATATTTAGAATCAAAACTCAAAGATTTGTTGTCTAAGCGACAGTTTTATCTAACCCAACTTCTATAACTTAACTTTACTTACTGAAATTTTTTTGCTATGAAAAAGAGATTATGCATGATGAATAACAATATTAATGCTTGTATTAGAACTTTAGATCCCGTTTGGATGAGGATACCCCCATCCAAATAAGGCCTTATTGGAGACTAACTATCGATCCTTGAAACTATACTATTGTTCCACATCATCATCCTGTCCATTATCATCTGAATTGGATGTTTTTCATCCTCAGTAAATATTTGAAATTCATGTCATTGCAATATTTCAATTCCACTTTCTAAATCTTTAAGCACTGCATTTTAGGTCCACCTAATCTTTGTAGCAAATATCAAACTCAATCCTTTTTTTTATCAAAGAATGACTATGAGGTAGTTTTCCATAAAAACTTATGTAATACAAGATTTGATAATGGACTCAGCCTCCAGCTACTAAAGACCACAACAAAACAGAGCAGTTGATTGCATTTTATGGATACAATCTAATATTAAACACCTTACACATCATAATCAAAGAAATACTTAAATGTCTTGAAATCCTAGTTCATTCTACATACTGGAACCTCCAAAGATGAGTACCTTAGTCTAAAACCTCTTAAAAAATTATCAAGGTAGGCAATCCATCCTTGGCCAAGCAGTAATAGCTAGACACTCTATGCAAAATTTCGTCCAAGAAAGATGATTCATATTCTCCAGTCCAAAACCGTACAAAAATCTTCACCAAACATTTTTATTTCAATCAAATCTGCATCATTTCATTAACAACTGTCCAATGAATTCTGGAGGCATGCTTAGGCTTTATAGTCAGGGAAATTATAATTATGTCACCAAAAATCCAGATAATTGAAAGGAAAAATAAAGAATAGGGATAATTCTCATGGATAACAGCAAGAGAGGGTGTAGGTGTACCTCTATTGATCTCAAATTTTTAGGAGATCATGCATGCAGTGACTTCAAAAGCAAGGAGCAGCAGCTGGGAGTCTTCCAACAGCAGCTAAAAAGTCTCTTGGAAGAGGAAACTTGCAGCCTCCCCTCTTCAGGCAGTAACAACACCAGGTACTACTTGGACAGCAGCAGTTTGGCTGCTGGGAGCTGCTCCAGGGGAGGAGGAGGGGCTCCAGCAGGGCCCAAGTGACTCAAGGACAGCAGCTAGAAGCTGCTGAAGCTGCAGACACACCTCCAGCTGCTTGGACAGCAGCTAAACTGGAAGGAGAATGGCTGGGAGAGGCCCCTTCGGTGGTATTCTTTGGGGTAGAGTTGGGAGAATTAAAGAGGGTTTGGGGTTATATTTATAAGGGAGTAAGGGCTTTAAGAATTTGACATGCGTAAAAGCTTTGAGGGCCAAATGGATAGAGGATTTGGAGCCATGTGTTGAGAGCAGCTGCTGTCCTGGACAGCAGCTGGATTTTTATTAATATATATATATATATATGTATTTATTTACTTTTCTCTCTCTTATTTAGCATACTAAAGTCACTCGCATTCGCACCTTGAGTCTCGGATTCGGACGTACTATAGTTCGTTTTGACCGTCTCTAAATGACGATCAAAATGAGTATAATATTCATATACTTCGGATCAAAGACGAATCCCCGAAATTTCCGAAATATGGTTTTGGTTTATGGGCTAAATTTTGCGGTTTTAAAAATATTAAACAGCCTCCGATCGATGAACGGTCGATTCCGTTGATCTTATTTCATCGAATCGGACAATTAGGTGGTATTGGTTTATTTTGCGGTTTCCGAATTTGCGTCGTGGCTTTTTCAGGCATGCATTACGATGCGATCGATTTTTGATCGATTTCGATCGAACGACTTATGATTTACGATCAATTGATCGATTTTTGTTATTTATTGTTGATTAATAACTTTATTGAGTTATACGGACCCCAATCGGGTCGGGTTCGGGTTTGTGTAAATCCGGATGTTACAAGTCGCAAGAAATCTTTGTGAATGTTTATGTTTTACTTTCCCCATTTATCTTGTCTTCTCCCAACTTTGACGATATTCATTTTCCGACAAGCATGGGAGAAAGGGGGGGTATGGTGTAGAGTCACAAGTCTTCTTCCAGATTCAGAGATTCGTCAGACCATCCATATGTTCAGACTCTACGGTTTTTCAGATGAAGATTTTCATACGCAATACCAGACTCGAAGTCCCATTTTGATGCACAGATGTTCAGACTCGACATTCAGATTGGTCAGAGTCCAAGTTCGAGGCACTCCATGATTTAGTGGCCTATTTTCGAGATCTCCAGAGAGAGACTCATTTCCAGACACGCACGAGTTTGCGGTCATTTTCCATGCGCAATTGTTCAGACTCGACAGATTGGTCAGATTCCAAATTCGAGGCACTCCATGTTGAGGCCCACTTTCGAGTTCTCCAGAAAGAGACTCATTTTCAGACACACATATGATTGCGGTCATTTCAGATGAGTACAAGTATGCCATCAGTTCAGAGGTCCTCATCTTTTCATGTTGTTCGGCCAGAGTTTTCATGTGAGCCATAGGGACTCCAGAGTAGAGGACCATTCCCTATGCCATGTTGGCAAGGGTTTTCATGTGGTATCATAGGTACACCAGAGTAGTGCACCATTCTCTGAGCCAAATGGGAGAGACCCAGTTCTCCGAAGAGGAGACTATTTTCAGACTCCATTCTCCAGCGAGCATGGACTCCGACGAGGATTGCACAACCACGACCCTTATTCAGTTCGACCCTTTTCAGAGATGGAGCAGTTGTCCACATTGTTGTGGCAGGCCAGAGTACTCCGACGAGGAGACTCATTTTCAGTTGCAGCGACTTTGACAGGCGTAGTTCAGACTGCATGCTCTCCGACGAGGAGATTCAACATACTCACACTCCAGTCCGTTCGTCCTCCTCACCTGCACGGCATGAGAAGCAACGTCCTCGACTGCAGCAGTTGTGCGTGTTGGGTTGATATTGTCCGTAGTGTCATGTAGCGTTGAGTTGAGTTTCTTTCTGTTTGTCCAAGATGAGCATTGCATGCTCCAGCTTGAGGAGGAGTGTTGGAGTATTTGTTATGTGCGCCTATTGAGTTGTAGCAGGGTAAATGGATCCTGGAGAAGATCCATTTACCCCATCCAGTGTTTAGTCCCACATTGTCCAGTGGTGGGACTTGGAGGCTCTGGAAAGGTTATATAAGGAGCCCCATACCTCCTGCATCCATTGAGAAAGTGCAATGCATAATATGCCCCTTTGAGGGCTTCTCTCGTGGTTTCATCCCGCTCCTCACGGAGTAGGGTTCCACGTTAAACCCGTTGTTCTTCCTTGCTCTTTATTTTGTTTCCATGTTCGCTTTAGCGTGTTTATTTTCTAACAATAGCAAACAATCCAGCCTTCCATGAAAGGACAAAGCATATTGAGGTTGATTGTCATTACACCCGTGATTTGATTCAAAAGGGGTTTATATGCACATCTTATATTGCTTCAGGCGATCAGGTTGCTGACATGTTCACCAAAGCTCTTGCAAAGGGACCATTTCACCGTTGCTGTTCCAAACTGAGCATGATAGATATTTATGCTCCTGCTTGAGGGGGAGTGTTGAGACATTTTCTATCTCTTTATATGTTATTCTGTATTTTACTATTTCCTTCGAATATCTATGTAATTTTCCGTAGAGCTTTTCTCCTATATAAGAGAGAATATCTATGTAATTTTCCGTAGAGCTTTTCTCCTATATAAGAGAGCTCTAGGGTTACGAGTAATACAACTTTCTTTCTCTCTTTCCACAATGACTGTGCATGCATTCTTAACACCAAAGCCTTCCTTCGGAAGATATTTTGTCACCAAGGACCTTGGTCAACTCAGATACTCCTAGATATTAAGGTGATATACATGGCATAAGGATCGCACTTGTCAGAGAGGAAGTATTGTCTTGGTATTCTTAAAGAAGCTGGCCTTCTTCGATGCAAGCCATCAATTATCCTAGATGAACAATAGAGACATGTCACCGTCATTGATACTTCCTTTGAAAATACCACTCGATACGGAAACCTTATTGGAAAACTATTATGCCTCACTATCATAAGGCCTGATATATCATATGTTTTAAGTGGATCCATTTAGTATATGAAAAAGCCCCACTATAGACATAGGTAGGATGTTCTACTCATTCTTCAATACGTGGACGTTCTAGGAAAAAATCCTTTTTATATGGTTAATAGCGACACGGATGTTGAAGATTATGGAAAAAACCTTAAGCGCATCACTGAAGCGTGAAGATTGCATCATATGTGATTGGATGAGACTAGTTGTTCTAGTTACTCGGGGCAACAGAACACAACAACAACAACAACAACAACAAAGCCTTTTCCCACAATTAAGATCGCATCATATGTGATCGGATGAGACTAGTTGTTCTAGTTGCTCGGGGCAACAGAACACAACAACAACAAAGCCTTTTCCCACAATTAAGTAGGATCGGCTACATGGATTCTTCGCCTCCATTCAGATCTATCTTGGGTCAATCTCAGGCTTATATCCAAAAAACTAAGATCCCTTTGTATAGTCTCTTTCCAACACTTCTTGGGCCATCCTCGCCCTCTCTTAGCCGGCTCAACAACCCAACACTCGCATCTCCTAACTGGTGCATCGGCTGACCTTCTTTGCAAATGACCAAACTATCTTAAGCGGTTTTCTCGCATCTTATCCTCGATCGGAGTTTACACCAATTTTCTTTCTGATCACATCATTCTGAATCCGATCTTTACATGTATGTGTCCACACATCCACCTTAGCATTTTCATTTCTGCTACAGCCATTCTCTGCACATGTCTATGATTCACAGGACAAAATTTAGATCCATAGAGTATAGCAGATCTCACAGCTGCTTTGTAAAACTTTCCTTTAATTTTTAAAGGAATTTTCTTATCACAGAGAATAGCATAGGCTCCTCTCCACTTTAGCCAGCCTGCATTTATTCTATTAATAACATCTCCATCAATTTGCCCATCATGTTGCATAATAGATCCCATATATTTAAAAGAATCTCTCTTCCGAGTGTTATCATCACCAATCTTCACCTCGATTCCTTCACTATTGCTTCCATCAAAGGTGCACTCCATATATTCCGTCTTAGCCCTATTTATACGAAATACTTTACTCTCTAACTCATGTCTCCAGACATCAAGCTTCTCATTTACTCCATCCCTAGTCTCGTCAATCAACACAATATCATCAGCAAATAACATACACCAAGGTACCATCGAGGCAACAGAAATTAAAAAAATTTAAATGATGAAACCACATGATTCGAGAACACTTCTCAAATCGTTTCATTAAGATCACAAATAGGTTCAAAGGAATACCTCTTGAAACGTGGTTGCGATTGTCAATCTCTAATGTAAGAGATTCTTCTGTGTTAAGTCCGATCCAACGAAGGTCGCACTCGCGGGTGCGTAAATGAGACGTGTATTTCCCATAACCCATGTTGATGATCCGAGCGAGAAGTCTCCTGATTTCTTATCAGGAAATCTGATGCCTTCTTCACAAGCAAGAAACACCGAATATGGAGGAGATCCACGAGCAGTCTATCCAACAGGACAATGATGTCGCGGCGATTGCGGGCTTCTCTAGGTCAACATAGGAACAACGACATGTTGAGAGAGAGAGAGAGAGTTGGCGTATAGAGAGAGAGAGTTGTTGTCTTCTTAATGTGTGCTAAAAGAAAAGGCTAGGTATACCTTTTCTTTTATACTAAATTGGATGGTAGAAATGTACTCCTAATTCTAATCAATGGTTGAGACTTTATTATATAAATTTACAGCAACAACTAATTTAATTTAAAAGAAATTAAATATGTTGTAAGTAATTTTAACATATTTAGTTTCAATTAAATCAAAATCTTCTGATGAAGACTAAAAAACCTCCTTCCATGTAAGGGGAAATGAGATAGCCTCCTTCCCCTTATACATGGTGAACAACCACCTTGATTGAAGAGAAAAGATCTCTCTCCAATCCTAATGTAATCTTATTACAATAAGTCTTATTTCATGGAATCTTTTGTCAACAAAATATCATCAAATAATTATGGCAAATTATTTTGAATATTTGCAAACAAAATCATTAACAATTATGAATCAAATTCAACCACTTAATAAAATGTAAATTACATTTACAATTAATTGTACAATGTGAATCCAATTCACATCAACATTTAATTCATAAATCTTATTTATAATTAACTCTCTCTCTGATATATAATAAATTACATTTATAATATTTATGATAAATATGGATAGTGATATCTACATTATTCATATCCTTAACAATTAAATTATATTTAATTATCTTAGATGACTCTTCTCATATGCCCAAATAATGTGAATCACATTATTCATGATAATTAAATAACATTTAATTATAAATTTTCCTCAATGCTCGGATACATTATCAACAATGAAATTATCCTTGACCTCTTTCAAGAATAATACGCTTTCTCCGCGAATACTTAGAGATAAGGATAGGACGGTTGTATGTTTTATGTATAGTGACTTGGATATTGAGATCATATCTCAAATTCAGATCAAGCGGACCTCTCAAAGATGCTTGATGAATTAAAATCGTAAATCTAATCTTCTCAATGCATCAGAATCGTATTCAAATCACTGTCCAACATTTGAACTAAGATTAGATTACTTCTCCATTGGAAGGAATCATTAAAATCCAAACATGTTTCATCATTCCCTCGGAATGGAAGTATCATGGTTATACAATTGTTTATTATTGCATCACCATCGAGTATTCCTAATACTCATACATCCTGCATACTAGAAGACCTAGAAAAAATCGAAAGCTTTAGATCTTATTTATATTGTCTTCTTCAGGGTTTTATCATTAAGTTTCTCATTTGCTCACTGGGAGTTTGTATCGATCATATACTTTCCAAAAAACATATATCATGCCTAGGTATTTATCATATACTTTTCAAAAGTATATATCAAACCTACAAATTCAGTGAAGCTTCCAAAACGAGACGATCGTGCACGAAATTTGATCCTAATATCTCATGAGTGAGCTCACGTCTTCCAGTTCAGTAATGAAACGGTATGATTCTTTTGAGAGCTCGTATTGCTCATATGCCCTTATATGCACACCAACTCGTTGATGTATAGGCCTTGATTAGATCATCAACCTATCGGTATGCCAAATGTACATACTCAAACATATAATAATACATATATCTCCGGTCAGAGGATGCATGCTTATATCGTGATTGTATATGGCGTAGGGCTTGGTTATCTCGATCTCGTTAAGTCAACTCTTTGATCTAACTTATCTAACACCTCCGAATATCTATTCCTATGCAGAGGACCTGCATCAAGAGGTCAGTTAAATATTAGCCTTTAGAGAAGAATTGTCCTCTTCTAAGGCTGGAGATCATCTATTAATATCACTTGACAATGCTTGCTGAGTCGTCAATCTAACTCTATAGATATCATCCAAGCACCAACCTTTATTATTCAACATTTGAATCAATAGTTGTATGATCATTAAGATGGTCATGGTACATAACCCTAATTGTGCTGAGGGACCTGTTATACAAACTAGTTATTCTTTATTTCAGATCAGGGAAGATTTACAATAACATTTACTGCATAATGGTTCACAGTGGGCTCGTATGTCCAACAATCTCCCACTAGCCCAAAAAGACATTTATGAGCTAATTTTTAAACCCACACTCGTGTGTTAATCATAAGCTATTTAGAAAAATAGCTTGTTAAGTTGACCGGTCACAATATTCCTGAGAGACTATACCAAATTCTTTTACGATACTTGCATATCTCCTAGTAACAGTGCTCACATCTAATGCGAATATTGCATCATATGCAACCAATACTCAATTTATTATAGCAATTATAATTTCTTTGACACTAGAATAATCGTTATAAACAACATGTAATTTCTATTATCCTTATCAGAATACCCTTATTCTCGGAAATCTCTATCTCCTTAGACTAAGACCTAGTCTTAAGTCATATAAGGTATTTGCAGTTAAGACCTTTTAGATCGCTATCTATAAAGTCTTAAGTTCTTGAAGATAAGACTTTGATATCACTATCTCAAAAAAAAATCTTTTCATTTTTGAAGATATTGTTCTTACTGCAATCAAGTGTTTTATCTCCATAGTAGGATTAGTAACCGTTTACTACTACTCTCACTGCATGGCAGACATCTGGCTTTTGTAGACATCTAGCATACACCAGGCTTCTTGTAACTGATGCACAAGGGCAAGTAGTTTTAGCATCATCAACACTTGATATGTTATCCCTTCAGATTGATCATTACCATATCTTAAGGGAAGGAAGCTTTCCTTGGGGTTTTTCAAAAATAGAACATGTCCAAGATGTAGCACTAATGTGATAGTCCCAATATCATCTTCTCTTTTCTTCTGAACATCTTCAGAACTAAGATCTAAGAGGTATCTTCGAGATCTTTCATCTCAAGATATGGAACAACTATATTATAAAACACTTATTCTCATCCTTATATCATTCCAAATGATTATGATATTATTTACATTTAGCACGATGAATACAATGACACTCCCACTAAGCTTCACATGGTTCATCGAGATTTTGTATGAAATCATAACCTTTATAATTTCATTAAATCTGATGTTCTGATTACAAGAAGCTTATCTAAGTCCATCGATGGAGTTCTCTTACACACTTTGCCTTCCTCAACTATGAAGCCTTGGGGCTACTTTATATGAATGTCCTCTGTGAGGATCTCATAGAGGAATGCAATCTTGACTTACATCTTGTAGATGTCATAGTAAAGTTGTGTAGCTATAGTTAGCAATATTATGATGGGTTTAAGCATGGTCACTGGAGAGCAAGTCTCATCGCAAGCGATGTCTTCTCGTTGTGTGTATCTTGTGGATACGAGCCGTGCTTTGAAGGTCTCTACCTTCTCATCATGTTCCCTCTTTCTCTTATCGATCCATTTACACCTAACAGGTCTTACCCTTATAGGTGGATCCTTGAGGGTCCATATACAACACTTGTATTTGAAGTCTACTTCAGACTTTATTGCTAACATCCATCTCTTCATGCCATGATCTTCAGAAGCTTCATTGTATCAAATCATTGTCAGACTTAACTAACACATGGAATCCATACCTTTAAGGTGGTCTTACCACTCTCAAACTAATTTGAAGAGGTATGGGTGTTTTAGTTTTAATCGTCCTTTTAGTTTCTGATTCCATGGGCCTCATTATCTTCTCAAGACTAATGAGTTCCTTTACTTCATTTTCATCTTGATTTTCAAGAAAGTCATCCTCTAAGAATCATATCATTAGAGATGAAATCTTTTAAGGATTTCAAGATCGTAAAGTAGGTACCCAATACCATCCTTTATATTCCTAATGAAGTAGCACTCTCTGATGCTAGATTCCAGCCTGCTTACTTGCATCCATGACATGGTTATGGATCAAGAAACCTTAAATCCTCAAGTGTCCAACACAAAGCTAGGTTTCAAACCGTAGCTTATGGAGGTTTTCGTCATGGAATCTTATTAAGAATATATATTGCAGTCTTTGCTACGTATATACCTGGAAACTAAGAGATAATTATGCTAATATTCATCCTTGATCAAATCATGTCACACGTGATCCAATTGCATCTCCCTACAACTCTTATTGAGTTAGTTGGACTAGGAGTGAGAGGAATGATATTCCTTTCTCCACAAGGTATTCCTTGAATTCATCTAATAGGTACTTCCTACCTTGGTTAGATCAAATTCATTTCATCTTCCTTCAAACTTTGGTTCTAAACCAAAATTGTGAAATCTTTGAACATTTCAATGGTTTCTAGGTGAAGGGAAGAAATCTCATATCACAAATAATCATCAATTGATATCGCATATCGTTAATGTTTATTATGATATAGATAGTTCACATACATCAATACGTATAAGGTCTTGAATGCCTCGACATCTTACACCATTCTCAGAAAAGGGTGCATTGGACATTTTACTTTGAATCTCTATTCATAAATATGTAAGTTTTGAACCTTCGGATAATCTAAAGTATAATATCTAACTAGTGTATTGATCTTATCAATAGACACATGTACAAGGCTTGATGTTAGATCATTTTCAAATGATCTTTATCTTCCTTTTGATCCTTTAAAGTTTAATTTTTCAGTATTTAGAAATGTTAGTGAACTATTCATTAATTTTCTAATTCAATAGAGTCCTCTAGATGTTAGATTACTATCTAAAATATATCCATAACTCTTTATGATATGTCTATTCCAGAATGCATGTCCATTTCTAACAAGATTAGTAATGAACAACGAATGTAATCTAATATCTTGGTCATAGAGTTATTCTCTAAGACCAAGGTCTCTTCCACTGAAAATATATAGTCTATCTATCCAATGGAGACTGTTGCAACAATTCACCAACATCCTTGTAGACGACTATTAAACTTTAAGATCAGATTTTCTAGTCTTTTAAAACATATGCAACCAATTGCAAGTGTTATTAAAAGGAGATATAATTATTAGACTTCTATTATTATCTAATAAGTAAGCCGATATCAATGATTATATGTAGATGTAGATTATTCCGATGCACTATCCGAGTTATTCTCTGAGGATCCTAGATAGTCTAGATAGTCATACCATCAATACATCAACTTTTTGCAGTATTGGCATTCATCCAACTCTTTTGATGTCATATGTGTGGAAATTTCATGAGTATAATCAACTCTTTGACATTACTTCTCACATGGATCAGACCTATGCTTCCACTGCGCTTCCTACATCTATAAACAACCATTGCTTAAGATAAAGGATACCTTAAAAGTTTTCAATATAAGATTATTTCAACATTTATGTATGCTTCATTCAATTCATATACTTTTTATTATGAAGCTTCATGAAAGACTAGAATATAGATAATAGAATGATGACACTCATCATATCTGCATCCATCTTAACTCTTAAATACTTTGGTTCAAGCATGTACTCAAACATTTTGAGTACATCATCTCTTATCGAGCCACCATTCTGCATAATGCATTGAACCATGACATTTCATGATTAAATATCGAGAGCACATATGTATGCCAAAACTTCTTCTTAGGTTTTATAAACATTTTTAATAATTACGATGATCATCGCCATGATACTTTCAAAGCACATTCGATGAGAGATCAAGACTTTAGAGACATACAAAACCCAAGGTTGTTATCCTATTGTCTATTTAATTGTCATTCCTCGTTATTATGAGGAAAGTTGCATATTGCAATCACATACATTATGTATCCAACTGCAAGTAAATATCTTGATCATGGATCCAATCCATGATATTTTATTGGTTATTATTGAGTATATTTTTGAGTGGGTTTAATAAAGGTTATCTGAAATAAGAAATATTTGCATAAATACATACTTTACTTTAATTAAGGTTTTTATATTAAAGTTATCTTGCTTTTTCAACTCTAAAAGTTCATTCCCTTAATTGCTTCAAAGCAAGATACGTACTTACCATTATATCTCTAGAAAAAATCTAGGATCCCCCTTTTACCTTTGTTATATCCCAATAATATGAGAAACTACAACTCGAATAAAAAGAACTGGGAACTCATTCTGCCTTGCAAGTCCAACTTGCATTTCCCAATTCGATCTTTAACAGCCGAACCCACCACCCCTAAGTTGATATTGACTCGTTGTTAATTGAATCAACCATCAACAAGAATAGAACTCATTATGCACAATCCAATATCACAACAATAATTTGAGGAACCGATATTGGGGTCACTACGTATACGACCTTACTCTTTAAAGAAGCAAATAGCATTATCCATGTACGCTTGTATGTAGGAGTTGTCACTTCGAACATGTATCTCAAGCATACAACCCATGGCAATGGAATCCTTCATCTTGATGGGAGACCATGGATGTCATTTATATGATCCTTCATATCCCATTCAAATTTTAATTAATTATTGTGAATCATATTCACATAATCAAATTCTTCCAAGGGAATTATATCTCTATTCATAATAGATTGTTTATTTCAATTGGATCTAATTAATTTAATCATATTAAATTAATTATCAATCCAATCAATCAACCAACAAACAATTTGGATTTTCTTGATATTACCATATAGTAAAATCTCTCACAAGTATGTATTATTTTATATTTTAATAATTATAGTACTACTTGACTTACTCATATTATTCTTTCCTTAAAAATGGATCCAACGAGTACACTCGAGTTATGTTGGGATAGTAAACCAAGCCAGCATACCCAGACTAGACACATTCACCATTCCGATTGAGAACAATACAAAATAATGCCAATGTACTTATGATTTTTCATATAATAATCACTAAGAGGTTTAGACATCTTTAAAACAATTTTAAGGATCCTAAATTTCTAGTCATATCAAGCAAACATGTTCTTGATTTTGCATGTAAAAGTTGTCCTACAACTATTGTAGGATAAACTAGTGTTTTCATGAAACATACATTCAATGGTTAATGATGTGTAATTGTTGAGAAGAGGAACTAATGAGATGTTTATTCCATAGAGCTAGGGTCTCTTATATAGAGAGAATATCCTAGAGAGTACAAGAGTTATGGAACCCGAAGGATCGCATGGGGTTACGAAACTCGAAGGGTCATAGATGGTTACAGAACCCGAAGGGTCATGGGGTGTTACGGAACCCGAAGGGTTACAAATATAAATGTAAATATAATAATTCTAACACTCCCCCTCAAGATGGAGCCGAGAAACATGTAGTTTGTAACAAAAAAGAAAAAGTATACACATCTTCATACGATAACATATTTTCATTATTGGTAGAAGACCTTGCTCAAGGACGGGTCTGCAGCTTTCAGAACACCGAAATGTATCTCTGCCATGCATGTAGAGTCGTTGCGATATCAGGTCACCGGAACGTATCTCTGTCGTGCCTGCAAGTCACCGGAACATATCTCTGTCGTGCCTGGAGAAGAATAGTTGTAGAAGAAGTGTAGCGAGGAGTAGTAGTCAGTCGTAAAAGAAGCATACGCCCTGACGAAGAAGTCGATGCTCGGTGAAGACGGATGATTTGAGTAATAGTCTGGAGTGTTGGTTTGTCAGTCGTGGTAGGGTAACAAACATCTTGAAGAGTCATCTCTGACTCATCCTTTCTCCCATACTTGATAGAATAAAGAGTATGGAACATCAAGTTGTGAGAAACAAAAAGTTGGGAGAAACAAGTCGTAGTGAAGCAGGGGTTGTTGGAGGGGAGGCTCCAGGCGGTGCCGACGATGCAGGAGGTGCAGCTGGAGTTGTTGGAGCCTCGGGGCCGCTGGAGGTGGCGGTTGGTGTTGCTGGGGACTCGGACTGCCCTGCGCGAGGCCATCGAATCCACGAGCGATACAGGAGGTCTAGCCCTCTCTCTTTGTCGGCGGCGAGAAGGCGGTATTAGGCTCCGATCTAGGATCGTCGCTCTGATATCATGTTGAGAGTAGGAACTAATGAGATGTTTATTCCATAGAGCTAGGGTCTCTTATATAGAGAGAAATACCTAGAGGGTACAAGAGTTACGGAACCCGAAGGGTCATAGGGGGTTACAGAACTCGAAGGGTCACATATGGTTATGAAACTCGAAGGGTCATGGGGTGTTACGGAACCCGAAGGGTTACAAATGTAAATGTAAATATAATAATTCTAACCGTAATCAATTATTTTCATAATTATTAGGCATCATAATTAATCAAGGCAATTTCACAATTTCCATGATTTCCATTGAACCATAATCACATTAAGCAAAGATATTTGATGATCTAATCATCTTCCGACCCATCTCCCCTAAATATGGAATATCTAGTGCAAACAGAGTTGGAATCGCGTGTAATAAATTCGAGTGATTTTCTGGTTTGATTCTCTACTTAATCTAAGTGTTTATTTCATGTTTCATGATGGGAAAATAGTAAGCAAAACTAATTTTCGTACAGATCCGTGAATACATGCAAAAATAATTTGTGGGACATATTTAGACAACTCTTTGAATCTTAATTATGCACTTTTGATACTGTTAAGAAAATAAACATGCGGAAGCGAACATGGAAAAAGATAAAGAACAATAAAGAACACGGGATTTAACGTGGAACCCTACTCCGTGAGGAGCGAGATGAAACCACGGGAGAAGCCCTCAACATGGCATATTTCTCTATTGCTTTTCTCAATGAGTACAGGAGGTCTGGGGCTCCTTATATAGCCTCTCCAAAGCCTCCAAGTCCCACCACTGGACGATGTGGGACTAAACACTGGATGGGGTAAATGGATCTTCTCCAGGATCCATTTACCCTGCTACAACTCAATAGGGCGCATGCACGAATACTCCAACACTCCCCCTCAAGCTGGAGCATGCAATGCTCAGCTTGGACAAACAGAAATAAACTCAACTCAACACTACATGACACTACGAACAATATCAACCCAACGTGCACATTGCTGCAGTCGAGGACGTTGCTTCTCATGCCGTGCAAGTGAGGAAGACGAACGGGCTAGAGTGTGAGTCAACTGAAGACTCGAAATCTGATCATCGAGTCTGAAACTGCGCCTGAAGTCTCCTCGTCGGAGAACTGGGTCTCTCCCATCTGGCTCAGAGAATGGTGCACTGCTCTGGTGTACCTATGATACCACATGAAAACCCTTGCCCTCAAGGGAATTGTCCTCTACTCTGGAGTCCCTATGGCTCACATGAAAACTCTAGCCGAACAACAACAAGAATGATGGGGACCTCGAAACAAACGATGGCAACATATGCTCATCTGAAAATGACCGCACACTCGTGCGTGTCTGAAACTGAGTCTCTCTCTGGAGATCTCGAAAATGGGCCTCAACATGGAGTGCCTCGAACTTGGACTCAGACCGATCTGTCGAGTCTGAACAACTGCGCATGAAAATCTTCATCTGAACTGTAGAGTCTGAGAAAAACTGGCTGGTCTGTATCTGACATCTGAAGAAGACCTGTGACTCTACACCATACTCCCCCTTTCTCCCATACTTGTCGGAAAACATGGACGTCGACCAAGTTGGGAGAAAACAATATAAATGATGGGGAGAAAACATTCTCAAAAATTTCTCAAGGCTTTTCAAAAAAAAAATTAATCCATCAATCAATTTTTTTTGCAATTTTTTTAAGCCGTTCAAACCTCTCTTTTTTTCGGCTTTCGCAAATCTTTTTTTTTCAACTTGCGTAAGACTTTTTTTTCTCGTGTACGGCGCCTTTTCAAAAACTCTTTTTTCTTTTCTTTCTTTTTTTTAAGAAAAATCTGACCTTCCATATTTTTTTAACAAAAAAACTCGGCCCAACAGGGCCCTCACACCCCCCTTTTTTTTAAGTATCGGGCCCAGGCAAATACCCCCGATTTTTTTTAAAGACCCGCTGCGCCATTTTGGGTAACCCTATTTAGAGTTTTGGAAATCCCTCGCTCAAAGAAACCAGCCGCCCCCGAAGGGGGCTCCTCTCCTGTAGAAGGCGTCGCCGCCCCTAGGGCTCCTGGATGGACTGCTGCGCCTGAAGAGAAATGGCGAGGTGCCGAGTGAAGGATGCTCCGCCACGAGCTTGCGCTAGGGCGGCCCCGTGGGTCTCCGCCGTGCGCGTGGAACCGCTTGGGGTGCGCGCATGACATTGGAGGATCGAACGACCGGGAGCATCTAGAGGCGCACGCACGGGGAGCGGCATCGCCGCATGCTTCTTGGTGTGGCATCGCCGCCTGGATTGAGCGCGATTGCGCGCGCCGCCTGCGCCAATCGACGCTTGCGGGGGATCGCCTGGTTCCTGAATGAAAAAAACTCATCGCCCCCGAAGGGGCCTTCACGTTTTGCGGGCTGCAGGGGCTCACCATGAGACGCGATCTGGAAATCTGGAGATGAAAGTGCCGCTTGGGAGGCGCACAAGGACTGAGATGAATGTGCCGCATGACCATAAATTAGGGTTTCAGATCTGAACCCTAGAACTCGTTTCTTAAACACGGAAAAACTCATAATAATATTCTTCTCCAACAACCAGCAGAAATTACAAGAATATCAAGAACTGAGTTTGATAAACAAATCTCGAAAACAAATATGAACATGAAAATCCCTAGGATCGGACCCGCTCTGATACCATGTTAAGAAAATAAACATGCGGAAGCGAACATGGAAAAAGATAAAGAACAATGAAGAACACGGGATTTAACGTGGAACCCTACTCCGTGAGGAGCGGGATGAAACCACGGGAGAAGCCCTCAACAGGGCATATTTCTCTATTGCTTTTCTCAATGAGTACAGGAGGTATGGGGCTCCTTATATAGCCTCTCCAGAGCCTCCAAGTCCCACCACTGGACGATGTGGGACTAAACACTGGATGAGGTAAATGGATCTTCTTCAGGATCTATTTACCCTGCTACAACTCAATAGGGCGCATACACGAATACTCCAACAGATACCAATAACATGTTATTATTTATGGGACATATTTAGACATTCTAAATACACCTTAATAATCAAAAAACACGTCCAAACAATGCACAAACAGTAGTTTTTTATTTTTAGCGAAAACCAATTCGAATCTTGCATCAAATACAAAAATGGCGAGTCCCGCGCATCCGAAAAACTTGTTCACCTAGGATTTTGGATCACATCCAAGATCTTAACCTGGCTCTGATACCACTTGAATGTTATGGAAAAAACCTTAAGCGCATCACGAAACTGTGAAGATCGCATCATATGCGATCGGAAGCAACTAGTCGTACTAGTTGCTCGAGGAAGAAGGGATTAAAAAAAATAAAGGACGAAACCACATGATTCGAGAACACTTCTCAAATTTTTTCATCAAGATCACAAACGGGTTCAAAGGAATACCTCTCTGAAGCGTGGTTGCGATCGTCAATCTCTAAAGTAAGAGATTCTCATGTCTCAAGTCCGATCCAATGAAAGGTCGCACTTGCAGGCACGTGGATGAGACGCGTGCTTCCCACAATCGAAGTTGGTGATCCGAGCAAGGAGCCTCCTGATTTCGTATCACGAAATCTGAAGCCTTCTTCACGAGCAAGACGCATCGAAGATGGAGGAGACCCACGAGTAGTCGATCCAGTAATACAACAGCGTCGCGACGACTACATGCTTCTCTAGGTTAACATATGAATGGCCACATGTTGAGAGAGAGTTGGCATGTAGAGAGAAAGAGGGAGAGAGAGTTGTTGTCTTCTTAATGTGTATTAAAAGAAAAGGCTAGGTATACCCTTTCTTTAAACTAAATTGGATGGTGGAGATACACTCCTAATTCAAATCAATGGTTGAGATTTTATTGTAAAAATTTACAACAATTTATTTCATTTGAAAGAAATTAAATATGTTGTAAATAATCTTAGCATATTTAGTTTCAATTAAATCAAAAGTCTTCCTAATGAAATGGGACTTGGGAACTTCCTTCCATGTAAGGGGAAAGGAGATAGCCTCCTTCCCCTTATACATGACGGACGACCACCTTGATTGGAGAGAGAATATCTCTCTCCAATCCTAATGTAGTCTTATTACATTAAGTATTATTTCATGAAATCTTTTGTCAACAGAATATCACCAAAGAATTATTGCAAATTATTATGATAATTGCAAGCAAAACCATTGACAATTATGAATCAAATTCAATCATCCACTAAAATGCAAATTAAATTTCAGTTAATTGTACAATGTGAATCCAATTCACATCAACATTTAATTCGTAAATCTTATTTACAATTAACTCTCTCTAATATATTAAATAACCTTAACAATTAATCATATTTAATTATCTTGGATCACTCTTCTAACGTGCTCAAATAATGTAAATCGCATTATTCATGATAATCAAATCGCATTTAATTATCAATTTCCTCAATGCTCAGATACATTATCAACAATGAAATTATCCTCGAATTCTTTTAGGAATAATGTACTTTCTCCGCGGACACTTGGAGATAAGGACAGTGCGCTTGCACATTCCATATATATTGACTTAGATATTGTGATCATATCTCAAATCAATATTAAGGGGACCTCTCCAAGATGTTTGATTGAATCAAATCCATTAATCTAATCTTCTCATTGCATCTGAATCGTATTCAGATCAATGTCCAACATTTAGACTAAGAGTAGATTACTTCTCCGTTAGGAGTCACTAAAATCCAAACATGTTTCATCACTCTCTCGGAATGGAAGCTGTAGAGGTTTATATTATGTTATGATGTACTGTTCTGTATTTCCTATTTATATAACGTACGTCTATGTAATTTACCCAAGGGTTTTCTCTCTATATAAGAGACCCGAGGGCTCTATGGAATAAGCATCAGAGTATCGTTTACTCTAACAGAGCCAAAACCCTAACCTAGGGTCCCCCCCCCCCCCGCGCGCCACCCACCGCCGCCAACAGCCTCCAGCCGGCCCCAGCCAGCCCCGCCCGCCGCCAGACCCCAACCAGCCCCGCCGCCAGACCCCTCCGGTCCCGCCGCCAGGCCCTCCAGCCCCGCCGTCGGGCCCCTCCAGCCTCTTCCAAGCCCTTCCAGGCCCCAGCCCCGTCGCCGGGCTCCTCCATCCCCGCCGCCTCCCTTCCGCCGAGGCTTCCCCAACCTCGCCACCGTCAGCCTCTCCTTCGGTCGGGCTCGGGTCGATGACGGATTCAAGTGCATAACGTCTACATATGCACTTGAATCCTCAAAGGTCTTGGTAGACACCAGTTTCTTTGTCTATCATCCCTAGTTGTTCTTCTCCGGCAGTATGTCAGAACAAAAGGTCGATATGCCCGCTATAGGCGCCTTTAAAGGTTCGGCACCAATCGTCAAAATGGACGGGACGAACTACGAACTGTGGGTTATGCAGTTCCTCAGTCTTATGAAGTCATGTGGTAAGAAGCATATTCTTACTGAAGATGAACCGCCGGAGAAGACGGGAATATATGCCTCATGGGAGGCTGATGACGCATATGCCAAAGTTTGGCTGTCAGAAACGCTCACGACGGAGATAGCAAATGATGTCCTCCATCAGCCCACCGTCAAGGCGATGTGGGATATTCTGGTCACGACATACTCTCAGGTGCGGAACGAGACAAAGATGATGCAGTTGCAGCATGACATTTTTACCACGAAGCAAAATGGGAGGCCTCTTCATTCTCTGTACACGTCTCTTCGTGGAATGTTCGAGAAACTCTATAGCACCATCCCACTCACAGCCACGCCGGAACAGCAGAAGACGTTCCGCAACGCCACTATGGTTGGCGTATTACTTGTTGCCCTTGACCCTGAGTACGAGGCAGCACGCTCTCAGATCCTTGCCGATGCCACCATTCCACCGATGGAAGAAGTATACAGGAGGCTCAGTCGTGTACCCGTTCCATCGAATACAGCGACTCCACCTCCCTCGGCAATGGCCGTCTCCAGAGGACGAGGTAGTTCGTCCTCATTTCGTGGCAGAGGAAGTGGTGGACGTGGCCGCGGAGGTCGCGTACGCTCTACATGCTCATTCTGTCGTCGTACTGGTCATTCAGAGGATACATGCTATTCTAAGCATGGCTTCCCTCCTTCTGCACGTGTCGCTGATCATGTTCAGGGTCCACCAGCATCTACTCCAGATCACAAGTTCGAGGAGCTGGTGGCACGGCTTCGTGATATCATGCCACAATCATCGTCAGAGGGTGCTGACACTTCTGATGTTGCGGCTTCGGCGTCAGCTAGTACATCTGCTTCAGCCAGTGCCTCAGGTAGTCCTTCAGTCTCATATCATAACCATGATCTCACAGGATGGATTGTTGATTCTGGAGTCACACATCATCTCTGTCGTGAGAGAGATATTCTGCAGTCCTATAGAGCTGTTCAGCCCGGTCGCTCTGTACTCATTGTTGATGGCACTCATTCCCCTATCATCGGTCAGGGGGAGACGGCTTTGCTGCCCTCTATGCACTTACAGAATGTTCTACATAAACCAGAATTCTCTATGAATCTATTATCCATTAATCAGATTACACGAGATTTGCACTGTCGTGCTATTTTTGACCCATTGTCTGTCATTTTTCAGGACATACTAACGGGCAGGGTGATTGGTTGTGGTTCTGAGCACAATGGCCTCTATCGTCTCGTACGGAACTCTTATGTCGGCGTCTCATTGCATTCCCAGGGCTCCGTATCTCCATATACCTGGCATCTTCGGTTTGGTCACCTGCCGCTACAGAAAATGCGTCACCTCCTGCCCCAGATTTCTCCGAGTTCGTCATTTCGTTGTGAAGCATGTCAGTTAGGGAAGCACCATCGGTCCAGCTTCCCCAGTCGTCAGAGTCGGAGCAGTCGCTCCCCATTTCAGTTATTTCACATAGATATTTGGGGTCCCAGTCGTGTCCCAGATCATCAGGGGCACAGGTTCTATTTAGTTGTGGTTGATGATTTTTCTAGAGTGTCCTGGACTTTTCTTCTTAAAAATAAATCTGAAGCAGGAAGTGTTATTCAAAATCTTATCAATGAAGTTCAAAATGTTTTTTCATCTACCGTTAAGTATGTGCGTACTGACAATGCTTTGGAATTCTGCACTCGTTCCCTTGCTCACTTTCTTTCTTCTAAAGGCATTATCCACCAAACCACATGTGCATACACATCTCAACAAAATGGTGTGGTCGAACGGAAGCATCGACACTTTCTTGACATTGCTCGCACATTACTTATTCAGAGCTGTGCCCCATTAGCCTTTTGGGGAGATGCTATACTTACAGCATGCTATCTGGTTAACCGCATGCCTGCTACTATTCTTGGGGAAAAATCTCCTATCTCTGTTCTCTTTCCTGATAAAGACTTGTTTACACTTACACCTCGGGTCTTTGGCACCGTTGCATTTGTCCACAGGTTATCTCCAGGGCTTGATAAGCTCTCTCCTAGGGCTATCAAGTGTGTTTTTGTGAGTTACTCCAGGACACAGAAAGGATATCGTTGCTATTACCCCGTTCATGACAAGTACTATGTGAGTGCTGATGTTACATTTTTCAAACCAGTCATGTATTTCTCCCCTGCATGTGACAGATTGGTCTCCTCTACACCCACGGATTCTAATGTTTATGTCCCTCCACCTCCAAGCCTGGGTCAATCCACTACACCACCACCACCACCTCCTCCAATTGTACCATTTCCTAAGTTCTATACAAGACGGACAGGCCCTGCTCAATCTACATGCCAACCATCCAGCACGCCTCAGGTATGTTCTGATGTTATCACTAATGATGGGTTAGATAATGCACCGATGCAGGAGCCTTCACTACAGGAGGAGGATCCGCCAGTCACCACAGTTATAGATGATCTTGATCGGCCTATTGCTCAAAGAAAGCAGAGAAGACAATGTGCCTCATATCCTCTTGCCTCCCAGGTCTCATTTCATCGTCTCAATGGAGATTTCCAGAAATTTGCAGCTGTTGTCTCATCCGTTGAGATTCCACGGACCTATCAAGAAGCCATGAAAATTGATTGCTGGCGACTAGCTATGGAAGAAGAGATGTGTGCCTTACAGTCTCTAGGTACTTGGTCTCTAGTACCCATTCCTCCAGGTGCATCCGTGGTGAGCTGCAAATGGGTGTTTACGGTAAAATATCATGCAGATGGACGTCTCGACAGATACAAGGCTAGACTTGTTGCACATGGATTTACCCGAACTTATGGGGTAGATTATTTGGATAGTTTTTCACCGGTGGCTCGACACTCTACTCTTCGTATCCTACTATCTGTTGTTGTGGTACGTAACTGGACCATTTTTCAGCTAGATGTCAAGAATGCTTTCTTGTATGGTGACCTACAAGAGGAAATCTACATGCAGCAGCCACCGGGGTTTGCTGCTGAGGGGGAGACTCAGATGGTGTGCAGACTTCATAAGGCTATCTATGGCCTCAAGCAGAGTCCCCGAGCCTGGTTCCAGAAGCTTTCCCAGCTAATTGAACGACAGGGGTTCAGAAGATCAAAATGCAGACCATTCACTGTTCATCCAGAAGACCCCTAGAGGTACAATGGTTGTCATGATATATGTTGATGACATCTTGGTTACAGGAGATGATGCTCAGGGAATTGAGATAACCAAATCCCTGTTGGGAAGCCAGTTTATTACGAAGGATCTGGGCACGATACGATATTTTCTGGGGATAGAGTTTGCAAGAAATGCACAAGGGATGGTAATGACTCAAAGAAAATATGTCACAGACTTGCTAGTTGAAACAGGAATGACTGGATGCAGACCGTCAAGCACACCTATGGACCCAAGCATGAAGTTGTACGATGATGATACCGAAGAGGTGGACAAAAGAAGGTACAGAGAGATGGTGGGTAAGCTCTTATACATTACTATAACTCGACCGGATATTGCATTTGCAGTAAACCGGGTGAGTCAATTTATGGAGCAGCCTAGGCAAGTTCATATGGATGCCTTGTATATGATATTGAGATATCTGAAGTCCTCCCCAGGCACAGGGTTGCTATTCAGGAAAGATACAGATCTGTTTATTTCAGCTTGTGTTGATGCAGACTATGCAGGATGTCCAAGAGATCGTAAATCTACTTCTGGATTTGCTATCTTCGTAGGAAGCTCTTTAGTTTCTTGGAAAAGCAAGAAACAGACTGTTGTGGCGAGATCCAGTGCTGAATCCGAGTATAGAGCCATGGCACAAGCAAGCGCAGCGATGATGTGGGTTAGAGCAGTCTTAGAAGATTTGAATGTAGATGTCTCATTGCCTATGAATCTCCAATGTGACAATCAGGCAGCATTGTTTATTGCCAATAATCCGGCCTTCCATGAGAGGACAAAGCACATCGAGGTGGATTGTCATTATACTAGAAACATGATTCAGAAGGGCTTCATTTCTACTTCTCATGTTAGTTCAGAGGACCAGACTGCTGATATATTCACCAAGCCATTGCTCAGAGGACCTTTCCAGAGATCTTCTTCCAAGCTGAGCATGATAGATATCTATGCTCCATCTTGAGGGGGAGTGTAGAGGTTTATATTATGTTATGATGTACTGTTCTGTATTTCCTATTTATATAACGTACGTCTATGTAATTTACCCAAGGGTTTTCTCTCTATATAAGAGACCCGAGGGCTCTATGGAATAAACATCAGAGTATCGTTTACTCTAACAGAAGCATCATGGTTATCCAATCGTTTATGATCACATCACCCTCGAGTATTCCTAATATTCGTACATCATGCATACTGGAAGACTTAAAATAAACCCGAAGGTTTAGATCTTATTTAGACTGTCTTCTTTTGGGTTTTATCATTAAGTTTCTCATTCAATCATTAGGAGTTGGTATCGATCATATACTTTCCAAAAGCGTATATCATATCTTGGTATTGATCATGTACTTTCCAAAAGCATATATCAAACGTACAAATTCAGTCAAGCTTCCAAAGCGAGACGACCGTGTATAGAATTTGATCCCAATATCTCATGAGTGAACTCATGTCTTCCAGTTCAGTAATGAACATGTATGATCCCTTTGAGATATCGTATTACGCATATGCCCTTGTATGCACACCAGCCTACATGTGGATAGACCTTCATTAGATCATCAACCTATCGGTTTGCCAAATATACATACTCAAACATATAGTAGCACATATGTCTCCGGTCAAAAGATGTGTGTTTATATCGTGACAGTATATGGCATAAGTCTTGGTTATCTCGATCTCGTTAAGGTAACTCTTTGACCTGACTTATCTAACACCTTGTTGGAAAACGTGAATGAGTTGTTTATTCCATAGCCCTAGGCTCTCTTATATAGGGGAGTAGCCTATGGGTAAATTACATAGAGAGGATAACAAGAGAAATAAAATAGCAAAGAGGTACAATAACTCAAAGTGCGTCAACACTCCCCCTCAAGATGGAGCATAGATGTCAATCATGCTCAGCTTGGAAGCGCACTTCTGAAAGGGGCCACGTAATAATGCCTTGGTAAAAATGTCTGCCGTCTGGTTCTCTGAAGTAACGTGGGATGTGGTAATAAATCCTTTCTGGATCATATCACGTATGAAGTGACAATCCACTTCAATATGCTTGGTCCGCTCATGGAATGCAGGATTATTAGCAATGAACAAAGCAGCCTGATTATCACACTCCAAGTTCATAGGAAGTGGTATATCTAAGCATAGATCTGTCAGCACTGCTTTCACCCACATCATCTCTGTAGTAGCCTGGGCCATAGCCCTATATTCGGATTCAGCACTGGATCTAGCTACCACAGTTTGCTTCTTGCTCCTCCATGAGACTAGGGCATCTCCGACATAGACAGCGTACCCTGAGGTGGACTTTCTATCCTTAGGACATCCTGCATAGTCTGCATCTGCGCATGCATAGACAGAAATCCCCTTTCCTTTCTTAAACAGCATACCTTTACCTGGAGAAGATTTGAGGTATCTAAGTATCATGTGTATTGCATCCATATGCACCTGGCGTGGCTGCTCCATGAACTGGCTCACACGGCTCACTGCAAATAATATATCTGGCCTAGTGATGGTAACATATAGCAGTTTGCCTACCAGTTCTCTGTATCTTCTCCTGTCAACCTCCTCTGTGTCATCATCATACATCTTCATGCTAGGGTCCATAGGTGTCGTAGCAGGTCGACACCCTAGCATACCTGTCTCACTTAGTAGATCTGTGACATACTTCCTCTGTGACATGACTAGTCCATACGGATTTCTAGCAAACTCCAGCCCCAGAAAATATCTAAGGACTCCCAGGTCCTTGATGACAAACTCGGTTCCTAGCCTTTCCTTTGCCTGCTTAATGCCCTGGTCATCATCACCTGTAATCAAGATATCGTCAACATAAACCATGATTACAACAGTACCTCTTGCCGTTTTCTGTACAAACAAGGAATGATCAGCATTTGAACGTTTGTATCCTTGTTTCTCAAAGAGGTCTGACAGCTTCTGGAACCACGCTCTGGGGCTCTGCTTAAGGCCATAGATAGCCTTATGTAATCGGCAAACCTTGGAACACTCCCCCTCAACAGCAAAACCTGGTGGTTGTTGCATGTAGACCTCCTCCTGCAAATCGCCATACAGAAAGGCATTCTTCACATCCAGTTGATATAGGGGTCAGTCTTTAGTGACTGCAACAGATAAGAGGATCCGTAGAGTGGAATGACGAGCCACCGGGGAGAACGTGTCAAGGTAATCTACCCCATATGTCTGTGTGAATCCCCTTGCAACTAGGCGTGCCTTGTACCTGTCAATGGAGCCATCTGCATTATGTTTCACTGTAAACACCCACTTGCAACTCACCGGGTTGACATCTGGAGGTATAGTAACCAAGCTCCATGTTCCTCTGAACTGAAGTGTCGCCATCTCTTCCTCCATTGCTAGCCTCCATCGAGAATCCTGCAAGGCTTCATGGTGATTCCTTGGAATATCTGTAGCTGAAAGTGCCAACGCAAACGTCTTGAAAGGTCCAGATAGCCTCTCAAACGACACCACTGCTGAAACAGGATACTGGACACAGCTTCTCTTTGACTTGCGTAGAGCGATTGGAACATTTAGGTCGTCTGTGGTATCAGCATGCTCCTGTGATACATCCTGCTGAGTAATGTCGTCAGATTCATCAACATTAATATTTTCATTACATACCATAGGCGAGCTAGTTGACTGGTCAGGACCATGAGCTTGATTCGGCCTTCGGGTGTAATGAAATGGTAATGGAGGTACTATTGATGGCATTGGTGGTGGTGGTGATGGTGGTGGTGTTGGTGATGGTGGTGATGGTGGTTGAGATGTTGGTGGTGCCATGAACACAGTATCAGGGGATATAGATTGTGGCTGCATGTTCCCAGATTCTGAGAAGTACATGGTGGATTCAAAGAATGTAACATCTGCGCTGATCACATACCGCCGACGCAGAGGGTCAAAACACTTGTACCCCTTTTGAGTTCTGGAGTACCCCACAAAGACACACTTGACAGCCCTAGGAGAGAGCTTGTCAGAACCGGGCGACAACTGATGGACAAATGCGACTGACCCAAACACACGAGGGGTAAGAGTGAACAGATCCTTGTTAGGATAAACAAGAGAGAAGGGGATCTGTTCATTCAAGACGGACGAGGGCATACGGTTTATAAGATAACATGCAGTAAGGACTGCATCACCCCAGTAGGAATACGGAACATGACTCTGAATGAGAAGAGACCTTGTGACATCAAGAAGGTGACGGTGTTTTCTTTCCGCAACCCCATTCTGTTGGGACGTATGGGCACAGGATGTTTGGTGAACAATTCCCTTAGAAGAGTAGTAGTTGGCTAGATTATTGGTGCACAATTCTAAGGCATTGTCACTTCTCAAAAATTTGACAGTTGTGGAAAAGACATTCTGAATCTCATTTAGAAAGTGAATAATAATATTTCCAGCTTCAGACTTATTTTTCATTAAAAATACCCATGATGCTCTAGAGAAATCATCCACAAAAACAATATAATACCTGTGTCCCTGAAGATCGGGAACACGACTTGGACCCCAGACATCAACATGAAACAACTCAAATTTGGAGTTACTACTCCGACCTTGACCACTGGGAAACGATGACCTGTGATGTTTTCCCAACTGACACGCCTCACACTGGATAGGTGTGTGAGAAAGACTATAAGGTAAGATACGACACAACTTCTGAAGCGGGAGGTGACCAAGACGCAGATGCCACAGGAGAGGAGATACTTGTCCAGCGGGAGAAGAGGTGATTCCAGCAAATGGGGTCTGGTTCAGACGATAGAGGCCTCCTTGCTCATAGCCATGACCAATCACGTTGCCCGTACGGATGTCCAGAAAAATCAAAGAAGATGAATCAAAAATAGCTCGACATTGGAGATCCTTCGTAATCTGGCTGATTGACAATAGATTCATAGAAAAATGCGGTGCATGTAAAACATTCTTGAGCTGCATAGATGATGTAAATCTAATCTCCCCCTGACCCATGATGGGGGAATGAGTGCCATTGGCAATCACTACTGTTCGTCCTGGAGGAATCTGAGTATATCCTGAAAGTAGACTCTGGTCGCCACATAGATGATGTGTAGCGCCTGAGTCCATGATCCATGGCAATGTATCCGATCTACTACTATGTAGTGCAAGTGTACTACCTGAAGTACTCGTAGAGGCAGACGCAGAAGCAGAAGCAGCAACATCCGTATGACTCTCTGTCGTCGGTGCTGGGCCAGATGGTGGGATAATGCCCCTAAGGCGGGCAACCAGATCATCAAAACGCTGATCCAGAGAAGCAGGAGAAGGAGGCTCTATCTGCTCAGCGGCTCGAGCAGATGCAGGAAATCCATGCTTTGAATAGCATGTGTCTTCAGTATGGCCGACTCTGTGACAATATGAGCATGTTGGCCTAGTGCGGCCACCCCTTCCACGGGGAGTACGTCCACGGCCCTGGTAATGAGAGCCACGGCCCCTGTTGGCTGCCATGGCTGAGGGATTCTGGCTAGTGGTTGCAGAAGGTACAGTGATCCTACTCAACCTATGAAAAGCCTCCTCCATGGGAGGAATAGTTGAGTCCGCCAGAATCTGTGAACGAGCAGCCTCATACTCTGGGTCGAGTGCTGCGAGAAACACACCCACCATCGTTGCGTTTCTATATGTCTTTTGCTGCTCTGGCGTGGCGGTAAGCGGCATGAAGCTATGAAGCTTCTCAAACATTCCTCTCAAAGATGTGTAGAGAGAATGTAACGGGCGACCATTCTGCTTTATTGTGAATATATCATGTTGTAGTTGCAGAATTTTTGTCTCATTCTTCGCCTGAGAATATGTTGATGCCAGAATATCCCACATGTCTTTGGCTGTGGGTTGATGTAGAATATCATTGGCAATTTCAATAGCCAATGTGTCGGACAGCCACACCTTGGCATATGCGTCATCTGCCTCCCATGAGGCATGAACTCCAGTCTTCTCTGCAGGCTCGGGCTCTGTGAGAATATGCTTCTTGCCCGTGGACTTCATCATACTCATGAACTGCATTGCCCACAGTTCATAGTTCGTACCATCCATCTTGACAATGGGCGCTGGACCACGAAATGCGCCCATAGATGGGATGTCAGCCTTGCTTTCTGACATGCTGGAAACGAAAGACTGGAGCGACTGAGAGAAAATAATCTTCGTCTACAATGACATAGACGGGATTAGTTGCGTGTGTAGACTTCAAGCAACTAACCCCATGTAGAACCGGCTGTGTGCCCTAGGGTTTTGGGACTTAGGGCACGTAGGCACGTGCAAAGAGCACGCGCACACGCACTTGGAGGATCACGCGTGCACTTGAACACGCAACTGGAGGATCACGCCACAGTCGCACAGGAGCAGTGCGCACACGAGGCGATGCCCGCAGTCGCGAGAGGCGATCAGAGAAGATCTCCGATCAACGGCGATGTGCGCACAAGCGCCGACGATGCGCGAGATATGCGCACAGCCGATGCGCGCACAGGCGCGAGCAGCGATCGGAGAGGAGGCGGCGTCGATTCGAGAGAGAGAGGGAGGAGGCGGCGCCGATTCGAGAGAGAGAGAGGCCGGCGGGTGGGGTGTTAGGTTTAGGGTTTCGAGAACTCCGGTCTAGGACCGTCGCTCTGATACCATGTTGGAAAACGTGAATGAGTTGTTTATTCCATAGCCCTAGGCTCTCTTATATAGGGGAGTAGCCTATGGGTAAATTACATAGAGAGGATAACAAGAGAAATAAAATAGCAAAGAGGTACAATAACTCAAAGTGCGTCAACACACCTCTTAATCTCTAATCCTATATAGAGGACATGCATCAAGAGGTCAGTTAGATATCAATATATAGAGAAGAATTGAGACATGCATCAAGAGGCCGGTTAGATATCAACATTTAGAGAAGAATTGCTATCTTCTTCTCAAGCTGAAGATCCTTTCTTAATATCATTTGATGGTGTTTGATGAGTGCTCAATCTTACTTTATAGATATCATCCAAGCACCAACCTCTATGATTCAAAAATTGAATCAACAGTTGTATGATCATTAAGCTGTCCATGGTACATAACCCTAATTATACTAAAGGACCTACAACAACAACAAAGCCTTTTCCCACAATTAAGTAGGGTTCGACTACATGGATTCTTCGCCTCCATTCAGATCTATCTTGGGTCGATCTCGGGCTTGTATCCACAAAACTAACATCCCTTTGTATGGTCTCTTTCCAACATTTATTGGGCCATCCTCGCCCTCTCTTAGCCGGCTCAACATTCCAACACTCGCATCTCCTAATCGGTGCATCAATTGATCTTCTTTGCAAATGATCAAACCATCTTAAGCGGTTTTCTCGCATCTTATCCTCGATCAGAGCTACACCAACTTTCTTTCTGATTGCATCATTGTGAATCCGATCTTTACATGTGTGTCCACACATCCACCTTAGCATTTTCATTTCTGCTACAACCATTCTCTGCACATGTCTATGGTTCACAGGCCAACATTCATATCCATAGAGCATATAACAGGTCTCACAGCTGCTTTGTAAAACTTTCCTTTAATTTTTAAAGGAATTTTCTTATCACAGAGAACATCAGAGGGTCCTCTCCACTTTAGCCAGCCTGCATTTATTCTATTAATAACATCTCCATCAATTTCCCCATCATGTTGCAAAATAGATCCCAAATATCTAAAAGAATCTCTTCTCTGAATGTTATCATCACCAATCTTCGCCTTGATTCCTTCACCATTGCTTCCATCAAAGGTGCATCTTAACCCTACTTATACGAAATCCTTTACCCTCCAACTCATGTCTCCAGACCTCAAGCTTCTCATTTACTCCATCTCTAGTCTCGTCAATCAACATAATATCATCAACAAATAACATACACCAAGGTAATTCATCCTGAATGTGACTTGTCAACTCGTCCATAATCAACGTAAAAAGAAATGGACTCAAAGCTGAACCTTGATGTAAACCAATGGTGATGTCAAAATAACCAGTCTTCCCAGACGGGGTCCTTACACAAGATAAAGCCTTATCATACATGTCATTTATGAGGTTAATGTATAGGACAAGTACTTGTCTTTTCTCCTAAACTCTCCACAATATCTCTCGTTGGAGAGAATCATAACCCTTCTCCAAATCAATAAAGATCATATGGAGGTTCTTCCTTTTAGCTCTATAAATCTCCATTGTTCTCAGCAAATGGATGACTTCTATAGTTGAGCGACCTGGCATGAATTCGAATTGATTTTCTTTTACGTTGGAACTAGCCTCAACCTTCTTTCGATCACACGTTCCCAAATTTTCATAGTGTGACTCATCAGCTTGATACCTCTGTAATTTGAACAATTTTGAATGTCTCCTTTACTCTTATAAAGAGGCACCACGATACTCCTCCAATCTTCAAGCATTTTCTTGCTTCGCCAAATAACATTGAATAGATTCGTAAGCCAAGTCAAACCACGCTCACCTAAAACTCTCCATGCTTTTATAGGGATGTCATCCGGTCCTACACCTTTTTCAGGTCTCATAACATTCAAAGCCTCCTCTACTTCCTTTCTTTGTATCCGTCAATAGGTTTTACGATAGGTTTTACGATTCAAGTAACTTTCACTACTAGCTAGATCACCCAAAGTGATCTCTCTATTTCCTTCCCCAATGAAAAGTTTATGGAAGTACTGCTCCCATCTAGTCTCTATATCCTTCTGAGTAACAAGCATGTGACCTTCCTCGTCCTTAATGCATCTCACTTGAGAAAGGTCTTTCGTCTTTCTTTCTCTTGCTTTGGCCAACCTGAATATATCTTTCTGTCCCTCAGAGTCAAGATTTTTATAGAAAACTTTATAACCATTTGACTTAACTTCGCTTACAGCCTTTTTTTGCTTCCTTCTTCGCTATTTTGTAGTTTGTGACAGTTTCCTTTGTTCTATCCTTAGACATAGCTTTAGAGCATTGTAATTGTACAAAAGGACCTATCATGCAAATTAGTTATTCTTTATTTCAGATCAGGGAATGATTTGCAATAACATTTACTTCATAATGGCTCGTCGTGAGCTCGCGTGTCCAACAGATGTCACCACCTATGTAGATGCTAGCTATGGCAGTTCTCATGAGGATAGCCTCTCCACTTGTTTTTCCATGTTCGTAAGTGAAAAATCTTATGACATGGAAAAGCGAGAAACAAATTCTTGTCTTCAGATCAAGCATAGAAGTATAATATAGAGCTATGGCTCAAGCTACATGCGAGATTATTTGGCTTGTTTCCTTTCGATATAGAAGTTGGACTTCCTAGTGCTACTCCAGTTCCACTCTATTCTGACAAGTCTACAATGTACATTGCTACTAATCATGTTTTTCATGAGCGAACCAAGTATATTGAAATAGAGTTCCACTTTAAATGAGATGACGTACACGGGGGAAAATCACTACGACCCACATCCCCACAGAACTCTAACTGATGGATATATTAACCAAAGCTCTTCTAAAGAAACTCATGTCTCATTTTGATATTCTGGCTTGAGGAGAGTGTTGATGTCATTTATTATTTTAGTAATTGATTGTTTTTATTTTATTTATGAGTTCTCTACTACCACTTGTAGCCCTTGGTGGAATATTATGTAATTTCCTCCTATTGCGCTCTAGGGTTTCCCACTATGTAAAAAACCCTACTCCCTTAAAAAATATGTAATTGCATTCTCATTTTCTTCCCTCGCGAATAGTAAAGAGGAATTTTATGTGGAACCTTACTCCCTAAAGAATAGGATGCAATCATGAGAGAATGCCTCAAAGGGTTGGATATTCCATTGTGTTTCTCTCTCAATGAGTCCAGAGGGTGTGGTGCTCTTTATATAGCCTTTCCAATGTGACCAAGTCTGACCAAGTCCCACCACTCTATGATGTAGGACTAAACATTAGTGCATTGTAATAGGGTCTCCCGGAGAGATCCGATTGCCCATCTACCTGCATCTCTAACCCTTTGAAGTTAAGAATGGCATATTTGTGAATTCACTTACAGCAGTCATTTTGAAAGACATTCTTTGAGTCGTCATTTGATCAGTGGAGTCACTACATCGTTCATCTATGCATAATTGTTCATAACCTTAGCTAAAGCTATAATGATTATTCCTTTCGGTTATGGTGGAGGTCTTTGATGGGCGTCAGTTTTGCCACAGATTTGCCTATGCATATAGTCTGGTAATAGGATTACACTTGCTCTAGCATTTACAACCGGTCCGTTCTACCAAAGTTGGATAGAGTTCATTGTTTGATATTCACAAAATATAATTGAGTTGAGACTTCGATCAATTTCTCCATCTCTTTATGATCGACTTTTTTTCAGATGTTCAAGATGGTGGTATTTTTTTCTCAAAAAAAAATAAGAGTGGTATCTAAGGCCTCGCCTTTGACCATTCTCATAAAAATGCAATTTATATTGAAAACCATTTATCCTCGCAGGCTTACGTTCTTCATGGACAAGGAAGGCTTCTAGAACTTGTTGATCCCATGCTGGGCTCAGATTATTCCACATTTGAGGCAGAACAGTTGTTAAAGTTGGCTATCATATGCACAAATCCTTCCCCTGCTCTCAGGCCAACAATGTCTTCAGTGGTGAGCATATTGAAGATAAAGAACATATTACAGTTGTAAAACCAATACATGATTTGGATGACGAAAAGGGTTTGATGATTGGTGGGTACTACTCTCGGGATGGCCCAGAAATTTCATCTAATGGACCATGGACAGATTCATCATTGACTGCCAATAGAATTCGAGATGTGATGACCCCGTCCATACCCTCACAACGTATTAATTACAAATTTTCATGAATAACAACGCAACCAACTAGAGTGCTTACTGACAGGTATATGTCCACAAACAAGTTATACATTGTGTAAACTTCAAATGGGGAGCCGAGTTTCTTGTTGTAAAGGAGCATGTGGTGGTGTGGATGCAAGTAACAGCTTTATTCCTTTTGGTTCTAATCCTTAAAACAGTTATTTTATTATACACTACTTGCATGAAACCATGTAATTCCTTGTCCTGAACGATATGAACTAAACATGTGATTGAGTAAATCAGATTTGGAAAGTTATATCACTCACCCTCGGAAAATCATCCACAAGTAGCTTGAGGCAATAAGAGGTAAAGATTGTTAGGATTAGAGTTATATTAGGATTAGAATCCTAATGGGATTGTACTCATAATCCTAATAATAGTTGAGGTGTATCTATTTTATAGTCCTATGGGGTGGTAATCGGGTTATATATAGAAGGGGATGGGAGGCATTGCCTCTATACCACAACAAGAACAATGTAACCCCTAGAGGAAGGGGGAGGGGGTGGGGGGAAGTGAGCGAGGAACGGACAGAGTTATACTCGTTCTTCTTTTAGTGGTCTTTCTTCTCGGTGATCGCGAGAGGTGACCGATCACCGTTATATCTAGATATTCTTTTCTTCACGTGCTTCTATGTTGGTGGTTGATTGCGCATCTGCATATGTATCAGATTGGTTCGTATCCCTAACGACTAGTATCTGAGTGGAGACGATACCGAGTCTGTGTTCATTCCCAACAACTGATATTAGAGCGAAGACGATATTGGGTCATGTCCCAACAACTTGTATCAGAGCGTAGACGATATCGGATCGTGTCCCAACACAGATATATCTCTACAGAAGCTAGTAAAATTGTTAATGATCTATTGTTATGTATCTCAAAAAGTTGTAGAATGGATTAATATATCATCAAGTAGGCTTCTTCTACACCGGAAGCACAAAGTTTCTTCACAAAGAAAGCTCAAAAGAGTGGGTCCCTTTTGATAACAAAATTACTGTCCATTAAATCATCATATATGTAACTTTGCTGTTTGTGATTGTATATGCAGTAGTCGAATCATCGAGATTTGAATGAAATTAATAAAATCTCGAGATAATTCAAGAAGTGCAATATGCAGTATTCCAATTTAGTAAAAATAATTGTCAAGTTATACAAGGAAGAAAACACAAACCAAATGTCTTACAATGAACAATAGACAAAAAGAAGCAGCTGGGCCAGAAGCGGAGAATACATAGGCTGACATAGAGGAAGAGCACTTTTATTGCGTTGAACAAGCACGGACGATCACCACATTCATTTACAAACCATTCCAAAGTGTTGGCTTTGATGAGGCGGACATGCAATGGTGAGCTGGTGAGGCCTGGCATCACACGCTTTGCAACAAATTTTATTGCGTTGCAAAGCCTCCGACAACACAAGACATGGTTGAAAACCATGTGTTGTCAAGGTGAATGGTTCGAGAACCCAGAAGCTCGGACCGAAGGAGGACGGAGGGTGGAGACAATCATCAATGATCTCCACTTTTGGGATGACGTGACAAGGGTCACGAAGATAATGGAATCGGTTGTATTCGTATTGCGTATCGTAGATGGGGACAAGAAGCCAACTATGGGAGTGATCTACGAGACAATACGCTGCATGAGGGAGAAGGTTAGAGAAGCAGTTGGAAGAGGATTCAAAGCATGGTTGACATTATAGACGAACGATGGTCAAAGATGCTTTCACATCCTCTTCACAAGGCTGGTATGTATCTATTATCTAATAAATCATTTTCCCATTTCTTTTTAGAAAGATTAATATTAGAGAATTTCTCATCTCCAGCATATTACTTGAATCCAACTAGCCGCTGTACAAGTTGTGGTGGGAGAAGCTCGTCAAAGACGAGAAGGCACAGACTGCGTGCATGAATGAGGTAATTTTTATTTACAATGTACAATGTATACTTTATAGTTGCCAAGACTGAGTAACAAAATATTTACTACGAACATTATGTGCAGATCAAATACTTTAGGGATGCCTTGGGTTCTTTCGGTAGAGTTATAGCAGTTAATGGACGAGGCACTACTCTTCCCGGTAAGGACTAAAATGAAAAAGTCTATTGGATGTGATGTATAACAATTCTACTATTATTAATTTATCTATTTTTGGATTTTCCGCAGCCGAGTGATGGTTACTGTATGGGATGGATGCTCCCAACCTACGGAAAGTGGCGGTGAAAGTTTTGTCTCAAACTGCATCTGCCGGTGGCTGTGAGAGAAACTGGAGCACATTAAACTTGATCCATTCAAAGAGACGGAACAAGTTGGGAGAACAGAAGCTACATGATCTTGTTTTTGTGCACTACAACTTGAGGTTGAAGATGAAACATGCAAGGGAGGGGCATGACAAAGAGGACTACACAGACTCCATCGATCTTGCATATATTTTCAAGATGCACGACGACGATGCAGATGAAGATGTTCTGCAGAGGTGGTTGGATTCCAACGGTGCTCCATTGCTCGATCAACCGGGAGAAAGGCCGAATGAGAATATAAGCCAACAAATGGGAGCAGATGTTGGCGACTACATGGCCAGATCTGGGCGAATCACGAACCCTCTTGGACGGGTGGAAGAACTTGATGCGATTGTCGACGACATCCTCTCTACTGGATCGAAATCCAAATCCAAATCAAAAGCTGACAGTGGGAGTGATGATGATGACGATGACGCTGTTGCTGGCCGTGGTGGATCAGGTGACGGGGAGACATATTCAGGGGGGTCAGGTGGTCGTCGACCACGTGATGATAGAAGATTTGAGTCAGAGCAGGAATACAGGGAACGACATGGAAACATACATGGGCAGTTTGTCCCAAGTCCGAGTCCAGGACCTATGGATTATGATGCATATGGACAACGTGGCCATCATCCTACAGATAGCTACATGTCGGATTTGATATCATCTGTAGGTTCCATGGACATTGACAGCCCATACCGTTGATATGGATCCTCCCATTCCCAAGATGAGAGATCATTTGGGATCTTCCCTGAATTTTTTCCTGCTCCTCCGCCTGGACCTCCTCCTCCTCCTCAGGCGTATACTCCTCCATCTTATGGATATAGCAGCTACAACAGTGGGTATGGAGGATATAGCAGCTACAGCGGTGAGGAGAACTACCAAGGTAGCCAACCCGAGCAGAGCCAGCTCAGCCAGGGCAGCTTCTTTGGTGATGACAGTTTCGGTTTCTTCCCAGAGTATTTCGCTCCTCCTCCAGGTCCTCCTCCGCAAACATCTTCTCCTACTCCGTCGTCGTCGTCCCGAGGATCTCAAGCTAGTAGTTCGCGGCCTCCTCGTGCCACTCGTGATACTGGATCTAGTGCTGCTTATCCTCGTCTCGATATACTCATAGGCATCAATGACCACCAATACAGGCAATATGTGATGGATTACAAGGCCATGTACTCGTACATGACATGGGAGAACTACTGCGAGTTCATTGAATCTGCGATGCGTTATGAGAGACAACAAGAAAGGGGGGGCAATGCAGATCCACCGCGAAACTCTTGGTTTTAGGCTACCCTAGGTCATCTCTTTTTACATTGTCAACTTGATTTGGATATTTGCCATTTGTTGTTGCACTTGTAGCTTTTATATAGATAAATCATAAATCTTTTTGCCAATTGCTAAACAATGATTGTCTCGTAAATTCCCATCGATATGACCGATGTGTGCAGTTTAAGGACCATAGTCCTCATAAATTATCTATGTGTTATGAGGTGTATATTTGTAGTATTTCACGTTACAAACTTATAATAACTTGAATGGAATCCATTTCCAATATTCATAAGTCAAGAGTCAACATTAAGTGATTAACATCGACACGACCGATATGTGCGATACCAGCGATACCGATATGTGCGATATATGGTGTATAAATGACCGATATGTGTGATATAAGTGTGTATTTGTAGGTTATTTGTTGTTCTAATATCTTGGATGATCTTAATTTCTGAAAAAATGGCGAAAAATTGGCTTTTTTGAGCCATTTTCGACATTTCCACCGATATCGTCAATATATAGTTGATATATCCCGATATATCCATTTTCGGGCGGACCGATATGATATCGATATCGATACGGCCTTCCTTGCCTCCAACTGCTTCAGAGAGGGGAGTGCATGGGGTGGGTACACGATCCGTTCGATGTCGATCCATCTCGACCCGTCATTAACGGATCACGGATCAACCCGACCTGTTCCAACGGGTATCCGATTCCAATGGGTACCCAGTCTATGTGAGCGGATCATGGGTATCCGCGTATACCCATGGATTATCACTAACAAAAATACACTTGGTCTTATTTGATTGGGAAGTACCTGTGAATTCCTTTCAAACTAATCATTTAAAATATTTGTGAATAACTGCATATGTATCTCGTATTCCACTAACTCTGTGCGCCGCAAAATGATCCAAACATCAATTCTCAATTTACACCACTTACAGTACGAGCAGTGAAAATAAAAAATGAATGGAGATTTGATGATAGTTAAGATTGTAAAATGTGTATAGGCTATACTGAAATGTACACTGTAAGTTGTCTGGTGCAACAAGCCCTAGCAATTGATAAATTAAAAGAAAAGAATGATTGATTAACTCTAACTCCTATAAGACACAATTATTATGGATAGGATTGATCAACCAATTAACTCTAACAAAATTCTGGTTGATTCGTATTCATCCGATCAAACTTAAATCAAAACCATATGTCTTATGATAAGGAAGCAACCCAAGCATTCCTTGTACATTGAGGTATCGTGGGAAGAGATCTGACACCTTAAAGACATGATTACTCAATACAGTTAACATCATCACATACACCATATTATTAGACCGTCATGAACAAGAATATTCATTAAAATCCTAAATATGTCTCTAAGAAAAAAAGGTGATAGAGAAATAATAACAAGATTAAGCAACTCTACAGAGAACAAACACATATCTCACTCCTGTTTGGTTGCAGGGTTGGGCAGGGTTGGTCCAACCCTGGTTACTATTCACAAGGGTACTTTCTCCTCACAGATTACTATTCACCCATCCCAACCCAGCCCAGTCCAACCCAGCAACCAAACAGGCTATGTCTACAGAAAAAAGAGAACACCATATTAAGATGCGATTATCTTTTACGTGAAGATTAAAAATGACCATCTATCACACAAACTAGAGGATACGAGAGGAAAGATTCCCCAAGCTATGCGGGTGGATGGGTGGTCTCCCCATTACGATAAACCAACTCCTCCTCAATCCCACAAGGGAAGACAACCCCTTTGATGGCTTGGTTGTAATGCCCTTCGGCAAGAATAGCAATCGATTCCTCAACCTAATGGCTCTAGATGTGACCAAGGAGACCAAACTGCAGGAATAGAGGTAGAAGCGGAGAGGCAACATCTAGGGTTTCGGCGGCGGTGATGATGGTGAGTGTGGAGAGGGGGGAGTGAGGGCCTGAAGGGAGATTAGGGAGGTACTCAGGAAGGGGTAGCTGCTAGGGACGTTGTCACGTTGGGTTTCCACGGTTGTTGCTTTATCGGAGTGGAAAAGGAAAGTGTAGCATCTGGTGGGGTGTCAATCTATGGCATTCACGGGTTGCCTCGTGGGTATCCAAAGTCCATTGGGTTGGGGCACTGGATTTCATAGGTTGCATTGAACTGGGTACACGATCCGAACTGCTACATTGGATATTAATGGGTTTGGGTCAATCCATATGGATCGTATCGGATAACCGTCCAATCCAAAAATTATGCACACTCCTAGCTGCTTGGACAACATTTAAACTAGAAGGAGAAGTGGCTGGGAGGGGCTCTTTCCGCTGGAAAGCTGGAGTTTTTTTGGGGGAAATTCGGAAGAAATTGTGAAAAGAATTTAAAGGGGTAGGGTGTTATATAAACAAGGAGGAGGGCTTTGTTAAGTAGAAAAGAAGGGAGAGCCAAGTGTGGGGCTGGAAAGGTGCCACTTGTAAATTAGATTTTTTTTAAAAAAAATCTTTTATCTCTCTTTTATATGAGTACCAAATTCATCCATATTTGTGCATCGAATCTCATATTCGGATGAATAATAGCTTGTTTCTGAATGACGATCAAAATAAGTATAATATTCATATATTTCTGATTTGAGATGAATTCAGACATTGTTGAGATATTGTCTTGATTTTTAATCAATTTTTTTGATTTAAATGATCAAATGACCTCCGATTGACGAACGATTGATTTTGTTGGTCTTATTTTATCGAGACAAATTTTATGATGGTTTTGGATTATTTTACAGTTTCCAATTGTGTCAGCTTCTTTTCTGATGGCATGCTTTACGATGCAATTGATTTTTGATCGATTGATAGCTTTATCGGATTAAATGGACCATAATCGGACCGAGTTCGGGTTATTCGGATCCGGATATCTCAACAAATGGGACTTTTTAAAAATAATTATTAAAAAATTCTTAATTAATTAAATAATCATCAAGTCATAATATTTAAAAATATAGCCATCAATCGGCACCTGAGATGCCGATTTGGGAAGTAATGTCCAAATCGGCACCTGAGGTGCCGATTTGGAAACACGAGGGATGGAGTTGCAAATTGCCCAATGAGTTTGCCCAAATCGGCACCTCAAGTGCCGATTTGGGCATCCTCATGGGAAATTTGCATTTCCATCATTTGGGCCAATTTGTATTCACATCCCCTCATTTGTTATCAATAATTTTTTTCGACTAACCTCTTTTGTTATCAAAAGTAGAGCATTACCTCACAAGGATATAATTACATTCGAATGGTAAATGCATATCTTTTCTGTTATTTAAATAATTCTTTTCAAAATTTTAATTTTTTTGTTATAATTCTTTTTCTTTGTTATATTATATATTAAATCCTTTATTCTAATTAATTATACTTATACGTAATAATTGTCACTTATCAATTTAATTCTAGAGTGGTCAGATCAACGCTAACTAACTATGAAAAAGGATTAGATACATATCAGATACGCCAATTTTCGTATCCATATTCACACCGTCTATGTCGAATAAGAATAACAATATGCGTACGGATATGAGTCAGGATGAAGATTTAGGGAAACATATAATTGGATACGAATTCATATAGATGTATGTTGAAAACATCACCT
Source organism: Ottelia alismoides (assembly GCA_037367405.1). Lineage (NCBI taxonomy): Eukaryota > Viridiplantae > Streptophyta > Magnoliopsida > Alismatales > Hydrocharitaceae > Ottelia > Ottelia alismoides. Next base: position 58,697 of record JAZKJV010010154.1, read on the forward strand.
ACATTGGTTTCCCGAGCTGAAGACTTTGTAATGGTACATATATTGTATCATTATTCTCTAAATATTATGTGATCAATATTATATTATAAGGGATTTAATTATATATTATATTATAAGTATACATATAATTAATTAGAATAAAGGATTTAATATATAATATAACAAAGAAAAAGAATTATAACAAAAAAATTAAAATTTTGAAAAGAATTATTTAAATAACAGAAAAGATATGCATTTACCATTCGAATGTAATTATATCCTTGTGGGGTAATGCTCTACTTTTGATAACAAAAGAGGTTAGTTGAAAAAAACTATTGATAACAAATGAGGGGATGTGAATACAAATTGGCCCAAATGATGGAAATGCAAAATTCCCATGAGATGCCCAAATCGGCACTTAAACTCATTGGGCAATTTGCAAGTGCATCCCTCGTGTTTCCAAATCGGCACCTCAGGTGCCGATTTGGACATTACTTCCCAAATCGGCACCTCAGGTGCCGATTGATGACTATATTTTTAAATATTATGACTTGATGATTATTTAATTAATTAAGAATTTTTTAGTAATTATTTTAAAAAAATTCCCTCAACAAATCATGTTTACATACAATTGATTACGTGTTTTACCTCTAATTGTATCTTGTATGCAACCTTAGGTAGTAGTTTATGATGATCTTGTAGACATGCAACCTCTGGTAGTTTGATAAATGAGTTGGTGACTGTATGAATATCACAACAAATAACAAGACGAGGTAGTTCGTGAATTGGTAAAGATGTGAAAACTCTTGTAATATCCATGATCTATCTATATGAATATCGCAGTATGTAAAAGAAAAGTCTGGTGTCTTTTAGAAGAAATCCAGTGATAGAAGATGGATATGGAAGAGATTAGGCCTATTGGTATTCAAGAGGAAGGCAGGAATAGTTTTATCGAGCCCTCGTCAAGTGCACTTGCTATGACCCCTCATTCTTCCTGAAAAGAGAGTTCTTTCTCTTGGTCGTCAAAGCATCTTTCCACAACTCATGCTTCTATTGAATGCTCCCTCGTTACTGCTCATAGGTGAAGTAACAAATATTGATGATTTGATTTGAACTTGTTAAAATTTTGTACCCAGAACAAACACACTCCATTTGCTCTACATCCCTTTTTTTAAATTGTTGTACATGATTTGATGACTTTCCAAGTCAGATTCGTTTAATCTGGGCTCTACTTACCCACCAAAAGCTAAAGCCAATCATTTGGATGAGAGGCAAGACTATAAGAAACAAGATATGATAATTGACAAGTGAGGTTTGTTCTTCGTTCTTGTTCGGGCCTCTAAGATATGATATGGCTCCAAGGTCTGCTAGCTGAGTTGATTAGAGAGGAGCCGAAACCTATGAAGGTATTTGTCGACAACAAATCGACAATCGCGCTAATGAAGAACCTGGTATTCCATGGACGCAGCAAGCATATTGACACCTGGTTCCATTTTATTCGCGAATGCATCGAGAGAGGACAGATTGTTGTTGACTTCATTCGAACGAAAGAACAACGAGCCGACCCCTTGACAAAAGCTTTGTCGGCTGCAAAGTTGGGTACAATGCGACATCTACTTGGTGTTCGTAACCTTGGACCACTCCAGGATAAGGGGGGAGAATATTGAATATTTCTCCTGGGTGGTTGTGACGTTGATCTCGTCATGACCGTTATGGCTGGAGCACTCACCATGTCCAGCAAATCTCCATGAATCTCGCATCTTAATTTTGAGTATATATCATTGTTTCTTTTGCATGGGTTACATTTCTTTTTTTTGTAACGTGCCAAGTTTGGCACAATACGATGCCTTTAAATTGAATGAAGAGAAAGCATGCCTTGTGTGTGTTTTTTTTCAACTCCTACACCTTCGTGGAGGGCCACGACCGAGGGCGTTGTCCACAGGAATTGGGAGCTGCTGACAGCACCTTGGACTAGTGCCCAGATCAAAGTGCCGAATGTATTCATCATCGATGACGTGGACATAGCTTACCATCACAAGACTTTCTACACAAGGATGGGATGAAGAAACACTTGCCGTTTCTCTGCAGGGTTGAGGGTGCAGGTCACTTCACCCAGCAAGAAGTATGCACTGTCGAGGCATCCAAACACATAATCGACTTCCTTAACTAGAGCGAGCTGATTGGAATAAGGTCACTTTGCTTCATCTACATCAACCATTCATGTGATCAGTTGCAAATAATAGTTGCAACCTCTTATCACCATCGACATCCAGACTGAAGAAGTTTTCTGGTTTTTCATACTAACAACGTTCATCCAGAGAGAGTCCTCGTATCTTGCAAGTAAAATCATCTTTTCTGTAAATGTTGTAGAATGGCCTCCGTGATCGGTGCGATCAAGCAATCACCTCCGACGATTGCGGCGAGGCCGGATCACAAGTAGACTCTAACCGTTGGACGTGAAGGATGGGGGCAGACGTGGCGAAGATTTACGCCCTATAAATAACCTCCCACGAGGAGGAGGCACATAAGCTCACCGATCGGGAGCCCCCCTCCTATCTATCCCACCCCCTTCTTTCGCTCTCCTCTCTCGTTCTCTTAGAAGACGGCGACGTACCTATGATTGGTATCATAGCATCCACGATCATGGCCCCTACTCCACCCTCGCGTCATCGTTGTTGGTCATGTGCAGTTGGGAACGTTGAGAAAGAGGAGCCGTCGCACCGTGTGCTAATGGAACGTTGAGAAAGAGAGCGGCCGCCCTCTCTTTCTTTCTTTCTTTTGGAATCGTCAAACCATAAAAGGGTTCAAGGTTCGATTTTATTCGAATTTTGCCCCTACCTATCACGTGAACCTTCCTTTTACCCTTTAAACACGTGAACCCTCTTTAACTTTTCACCCTCAACCTTTTTTTTCGAGGGATTTCAAGCGCTCACGGCTGCTCTGGTTTATTAAAAAAATTGGAAGAATAGTTTTTAAAATAAAGAGATTCCTAGATTCGTTTAAGGTACATTTTTTGTGAGATTAGTAATTGTTCATTTTTTTTAAAACTCAAGATTTATATATTGCTTGTTTGTTTACAATTGGATGTGTTATTACATTAACTTGTTTTCTTAAAAAAAATACAGTCCGCTTTTTTTAGTAAATAAGTTGTTACTATTTTTTATTGTCTTAGTTTTGCATAAAGTTTGAAGTTTCTTAATGATTACAAAAATCACTTAAGTTTCTCTTAAGAATTAGCATTTTTATAATCGTCTTTTACACAAAAAGTTTTTTTATTGAATACTCTTATTAAATAATTAAATTGCTAAACTTTCTTATAGTTAAAATCTTTGTTTGATTAATTAACTCATACTTTCAACTGTTATTGTTTTTAGGTAGCTACGATTGCTATTAAGTTGCTTAATTTTTTCAGTAATATTGCAAGTCAATCATCTAATTGTCATTATTTTTTTAATAATTACCAAGTACCTTCATTAAAGTTGTCTAATCTCATACCAACATTGTTCTTCGGTTTATTGATTGAGAATCTTTGTAGTTAAAAAAGTTTTTAACTATAATTAACCATTGACTTAGTTATTAAAAAATATAGTTTTTTTTAAAAATCATCTGCTTACTCATTGTTTCTATACTCTTTAAAAGCAACTTTGTTGGAATCTTTTTTTATTCTGTCTTAAATTATTACACAATCTCATATAACTTTTATATTTATTTCATTAGATCAACAAAAAATGACAAGCAAGATAATTGCCACTGAGGTGGGGAAAGAGTACCTTAACGGTACTAATTATGAATTATTGAGTAGAAAATTCGGTTATGTCATGTTGCACGATAGCATACATTGCATCATAGACAAACTCAGTCCAACCTTATCTGAAAATCCAACTATTGAGGTAATTAGGTCCCGCGAATAGTGGAAGAAAACATATAATAGGGCTAGGATCTTTATGCTGACCCACATGGATTTGAACCTGACTCGGGTCTTTGAGACCTGCAAATCAGCTTACGAGCTCTAGACCGCGGTTAAGGAGAAATATCACTCCAAGTCGGAAGCGAGAGTCCAGCATCTTCTGTACAAGTACAACTCGTGCAGAATGAAGGTATCCAAAAACATCCTCGAGCACGTGAACAAGATGATCGTGATGTCCAAGGATCTAGCAGATGCTGATTGCGCAATTCCGAAGAGGATGCAGATCGCAATCATACTAGGAAGTCTTCCACCGTTATTTGACATGATTGCCACATCTCTGTGGATGAATGGCAACATTAAGTCTGTGACGGACCTACCTGCACAACTAGCAATTGAGTAAAACCTCTCTAAGCAAAGATCAAAGCTGAGATCTTTGAGGTTGAGGAGGAAGAAGAAGCAACTGTCGTGCATGTGAAGAAAAGGTTGGATCCCTCCAAGGCAAATTTCAAGGGAAAGTATGGGAAGTACCCACGTGGCTCTTGCTATGGTTGCGACAAATATGGTCATTCCAAGGTCAATTGTCCCAACATGAAGAAGCTAGGAAATTCTAAGATGCCTGAAAATAAAGACAAGAAGAAAATAGAATTTGCGGTTGTTGTGGAATGCAACTCCATCATCACGGACAGTGACGGATGGTGGATCGACTCTGGAGCAACCAGACACATCGCAAAGGCGAAGAAGGGCCTGGTGGACTTCAAGGAGTTGAGCAAAGGAGAACAAAGGATCTTCATAGGGAACAACACCTACTTGTACGTGGAAGGTGTTGGTATGTACAGACTTGACCTGGGGGATAACATTATGGTACTGAATGATGTACTATATGCCCCAAGGATATGTTAGAACATGATCTCTTTCCCAGTGCTACTCAAGAAGGATTTTAAAGTCCGCTTTTTGTAATAAATGTGTATCTATAGGCAAGAATAAGAAGTTCTATGCGATGAGAAAGTCTGTGTCCGAGTATGACCTATTTTGTCTTCATGTAATAAACTCTAGTGAATCAATGAATGTCTCTTCTGAGTATTCCTTGTGTTGTTTGTTTGACTATCGCTTGTGGCACATGAGACTGGGTCATACAGAAAATTTTAAGATGGATCAAATGATTAAGGCAAATCTGTAGCCTAAGATCACGAGTGCAAGGACATTGCTCTGCGAACACTATCAGACCGGTAAAATGACGAGAAGACCCTTCTCAACCAGAATTCGGTCAACAGAGTTACTAGGTTTGATTCATTCGGATATATGTGTTAGCACACATAGAAATAAGGATTACTTTATAACATTCATTGCTGATTACTCAAAGTTCTCCTATGTCTATCTCTTAGGAAGAAAGTTGAAAGAACTTGAAATATTTAAGAGATAAAAGACGGGAGTAGAGACAAGATTGGGAAAATCAATCAAGACTCTTAGAATAAATAGAGGTGGGGAATATACCTCAAAGGAATTTGAGGATTATTGCATCCAGACAGGCATTTATAGGCAGATTACAGTGTCCTATACACCACAGCAAAATGGTGTAGCAGAAAGAAAGAATTGAACTTTGATAATGCAGTAAGGTATATGATGTCACACTCAGAACTCTCCAAGAAATTCTAGGGCGAGGCAGTATTGATTATGAACTACATACAGAACAGGATTCCCACCAAATCTATATAATCAATGCCATATGAAATATGGAATGGCAGAAATCCTGAGTTGGGTCATCTCTGAAAATGAGGATGTGTTGCACATGTTCTGGTACCGAGTCAGCTTAGGGACAAGCTAGACTACAAGATATTAAAGTACAAGTTTATTGGATATAGTGAGAATTCTAAAGGATATAGTTTCTTCCACAAATCCAAAGGCCTAATTGAAAGTCGTGATGCAACCTTTCTTGAAATTCATCAAGAAAAAGAGCATGAAGTAGAGGAATCGTATTCTTTGATTGTCCTACAAGACAATGAAGATGACTTGATCATTAGACAAGAACTTGAGGATGATATCGATCATCCAAATATAGAGCATGAACTTATGGAACATGATGATCCTTTAGAGGAAGTGGGTGGACCCACACAACCCTGAGTGTAATCGGCAACAAAAGACCCAGAACACAGCCCGCATGGATGGAAGATTATCATTTCTGTGGATGTGAGGCATCTTGCTACAACGTGGATGAGGATGTCATGGATTGTACAGATCTCATATCCTTTGATGAAGCTATGGCTTCGTCTGAGTCGAAATCATGGACGGTCGCCGTGAAGGATGAGTTGGACTCAATCGAGCGAAACGGTGTTTGGGAATTATGTGATTTCTAGAAGGTAGGCAATCCATAGGATGTAAGTGGGTATTCAAGAAAAAGTACTGAGTTGATGGTGTTGTTGACAAATACAAAGCTAGATTAGTTGTCAAAGGCTATACTCAGCAAGCTGGAATAGATTTCCAGGAAACCTACCCTCTACTGGCTAAGTTTGCATCTATTCGGATGATCTTAGCTATAATCGCATATATGGATTTGGAATTATTAACGGATGTAAAGACATCCTTCCTTAATGGAGAATTAAGAAAGGATATTTATATGCGATAACCTGATGTCTTTCACATTGAAGTTCAGGAGAAAAGGGTTTACAAATTAAGAAAGTCATTATATGACTTGAAGCAGTCTTCACGGCAATGGTATCTCAAATTTCATGAGAAAGTTATCCAATTTAGATTTATTGCAAATAAATTGGATAACTATGTGTATGTCATCAAGAGTGGGAGCAGGTTTGCAACCATGTCATTATATGTGGATGGCATTCTTGTTGCAGGTAATGACATACAAATGCTCAATGAAATCAAATATAAATTGAGCAATGAATTTGAGATGAAGGGCACAGGTGAAGCATCCTATGTTCTTGGGATTTAAATAAGAAAAGATGGATACTCAAGGACATTGAGCCTTAGTCAATAAAGATATTTGCATACTATGTGTGAATTGAGGGTTTGTTTTGTGTGAGTTTGTTTGTGATTGTTTGTGTGCATTCTAGATCACTTCTACGTACTTGCACCTTTTTCTCACTTTCTCTTGACTTGACCTTCGTGTTCTCCCAAATCATTCTCCTTTTGTTTTCGAGATGGACCCCTGGAGCGATTTTTATCCGGATTTCGCAGACCCTTCGTACCCTCCAGCTGGTCCACCTCCCTTTTATCAGGAGGATCAGCTTCCTATTTTTTTTATTTTTTTACATATCATCCTCAGCCACAGTATTAGGAATCGGATTTCTATCCACATCCATCTCCACCTCTGTATTTTCTACCTTCACATCCACCCGAGACTGAGCTGTTGGAGTCACCTTTCATGGAGTCCACCCTTGAGCACTTGACCCAGATGATGGATGATATGAGACAGAGGATTGATAACCTTGCTAGTATAAATAAGAACAACCATGATCTTCCACCATCTGATGACATGGGTTCATTCGAGGATTTCCATGAGAGCTTGTAATCGCCAAAAATACAAAACATGAGAAAATTTTAAAAATCCAAAAAGAGTTCGGAAGACACTTGGTTGATTCAAACTGTGAGGAGAGGGTCCACTTGCCAGATCCCTTGACCACACAACCTATCATACCCTGTCCCACCTTTGACCTCAAGGATGTCGTTGTACAGACTACTCTTGGCATTCCTAGTGTAGATGCAGATTCCGACCTTCTCCCTTGTATGGAGGAGGTCTAAAAATCAAAAAAAATTATTGATTGAACCTGAAGTGGTGTCTACCAATCATGAGATCATCTGTGCCCCACTTCAGCAGGCCATGATCGGATTATCTGCTCCTCTTCCCAAGAAGAGAAAGCGGAGGAGCAAATCTGAGCGTCACATTCTGACCATGGCTACTGCCCATGCCATCACACACCGTCCCATTCCTAGGAAAAAGAACACTGCCACACCTTTCATTAGCTGCACCATCTCTGGACACACATGTGATCACACTCTCCTCGACAGCGGTGCTTTGATTATCATATTACCCTTCTCGTTGGTACAGTCTCTTCACTTAGGGCCTCTCAAGAAAAGTAGGATGATCGTTCAGTTCGCTGATGGATCTATCAAGAGGCCGACGAGTATCCTTGAAAACGTCGTCATTTTGATTCAGGGCATGAGCTACAATGTCGATTTTGTCGTATTGCCCATGGAGACATCCACAGAGGAGCACTCTCCAACCATCATGGGACGACCATTTCTCGCTTCTGCGAGGGTCGTTATAGATTATGGATCAAGAGAGATTCGCTTCCGTCCTATTGACGAGAGCGAGGCGGTCATCACTGCACCCACTACCGATCAGAGACCTGCATCTGATGTGACTACATCTATTCTGGCTGACCCTAAGGCCTATGATCTATATGAGGATATCATAGATACTTTCTTTATAACCGATGATGAGACCCGAGAATTCCTCTCCAAGGAGGAAGATTCGGAAAGCATAGACCTTGGAGTTTCTGCTTCTTGTGATTGGCGTTGTGTTGATGACATCCGCGGGATTTACACGTTTAATACTATTGAGCAGAGGGTAAATATTGATGAGACTAATGCCGAATTTGATTTGGTTGCTTTTATTAAGGAATTCGGATCTTTTGATGAAAAAGATGATCCGGTTGAGATTGTAGAGGACGAACATAGTTCGACTACTTCCACTGATGAGTTCGTTCCGTTTGGTTTTGACCTGGACGAGACCTCGCAGGATAGCAATAACCTTACTTCTTTAGATGATGATGATGAGTTCGTCCCATTCCACTTTGATATCAGCAAGACACCGAAGGCCAGACCTAGCCATACTTCTTCCACTGACCAGTCTATGCCTTCACACCCTAGGGTCACTGAGGACCTACACCCTGTCGACCTTGATCAGTTCGTGTCATCTGAGGACCTCAATGTCCCTGCACCATACCAGATCTATCCCTCAACAGTCTTGCAAGAAGGTTTGCTTTCAACCTTCTTGATCCTTTGTACATCTATCTCTGTTGTATATTCACTTTCGTTTACCTCGGTCCATCTCCCATTTCGCTTATCCACCCCATTCTCGTGTGCCTTGCTTAGGACGTACCTTTTCCTAAGTATAGGGTGTGGACGAGCAGAGTGTTCTCTCATTGTTCTGTTTCATCACTCATGTTGTTGCCTTTACTTAGGGATTCTTGTACCATAAGGATAGGAGGAGCAATGTGTACATTCTCTTCTCTATCTTTGTCCATCTTCAGATCTCTTGTCTTCTTTTCTTCTTTTCCTTTTCTATCTTCTTTATCTACCGAAAAGGTGTCACCCCTTTTTGTCAGTTTTCTATACCTAGGACGTACCTTTTCCTAAGTGTAGGGGGTGTTCACCCCGGTTACTTCTATTCTTTGATCCTCTCCATTGTCTCATCTTCTCATCTATACTTAGGGATATGTTACCCTAAGTATAGGGGGTGACAGTCTGAGTACGATCTGTTCATTCTCACCCTTGACCCTCCCTGCTTTGTGTACAGTCTATTGTACTTAGGATTATTTGATCGTTAGTATGGGGGGACAGTCAACTTCCTATTCTTTTATTCATTCCTCCATTCGTTTATTATTTAGATTTTCCTATACTCAATACAGCTTATGTCTTCTCTTTTTCTCTCTGATCTATGAGGACATAGCTCAAGCTAAGTAGGGGGGTCGTATACTACGTATATACTTTAGTCATAACTCGTACTTTCTTATTTTTATTAATAACTTCTCTCGATCGATAATTGAGTCCACCCCCAGAGGCCCGGGGTCGTCCCCCGATCTCTTGCTGAAAATGAGAAGGCTGATGAAGTCACATTTCATCATCTTTATTCTATCATTTTGGCATCAAAAACCCAAGCAAATGCGTATAAATATCATTAAATCCAGCATCTTAGCATTCATGCATGTGCATATAAATAGTGTATAAAACACAGTAATTAAAGACAAAATTATAGAATAAATAAAAGAAAAGAAAAGGAATAAAATATTGTAAATATTTTATGACCCAAAACCCCAGGCATCTTGATGAATAGGCCGACAAGGAATAAAGTAGGGGGAGATAAGGGTCAAAATACACTCGAATTCCTTTTATTTCAATTCATTCTTTATTCATTTTAGGACCTATTTTTGGTTCCACTTTTTATACCTCAAATAAAGAAACTTTGTACATGAAAATTGTAGATAATTAAATAAATAAAAATACAAACTCGATTTCACTGAAAAATAATGTACAGATAAAAAGTTATGGTCTGAATAAGATTCCAGAACTCCAATTTCCCAGACATGTATCTTGCAAATAAAAACTCGAAATGCACCAAACTAACCTTTAATTGTATATAGCATAAACTAATCTATTTCATGGAGGTGGTTTTGTATTTTTCGAAGTTACGGTTTGAAAGTTGAGTTTTGGACCCAACTTGTATACTTGTACAGATTAAAATATTCATTTTATTATTTATTCATTATTTTTGTAATTCATATTTTTATAATTTTGTAAATATTATTTATAATATATTTGTACATTAAAATCAGAATAAAAAGACAAAAGAAACACAAATAAAAATACTTGTATATATATACTACATAGGTATAATACCTATACTTATACATGTGTACTACATACTTATATTTTATTAAATGTACAAAATACATAATAAAAATAAAATAAAAATATAATTACGTGTATAAAAGTATTATATAAATTTAGAAAATAATAAACAAAAATAAATAAATTAAATTCACAAAATAAAAATAAATTAATAAAATATATAGGTATATGTACCTACAAAGGGCATAAAAGGAATCTTGTATATTTATACCTCATAAAAATAATTAAAAATCAGAATAAAATACTTTATAAATAAATAAACATTTTTTATTTAATAACTTAAATAAAATAATAACGTTTACTATTTTAAAATGAATTTTTAAGGGATTTTTCTTGGTTGGTCCACGTGGACCAACCAGGTTGGTCTGACAATTGACCTCGGTCAACTGTCTGACCTACTCCCTTAGGCTCTGTCAGAGTACGCTTTTGACCCAATTTCTTGGATTTTTCGCGGGCAATCCTTGCACCATTTCGTGTTAGATCCTTCACAACTTTTGTAGCCCTACAAACGAGGATACACACCCAGATGTTTGCCTGGACTGTCGTGCATCGATTCGCCCGTTTACACTCGATCTTGTAGCCCAGTCGTCAACACATCAAAACCCCCCTCCTATCTTCCTTTTGAGATTTGAACCGTTTCATCCATAATTTTTCCCTCTTTGGCTCGAGTTGGAGACCTGGAGGTGACAGCTTCAGAGTCCCACCTTCAAAGCGGAGGATCGTCGATCGATCTAGGCGTGTTCCACACCTCCGGCGAGCCTCAACGTTGAGGTATCTTCAACCTCAGGTCCTATCCCTTGAGGTATCTATTTCCCTCTTTTCTTTGCTCCTTTTCATTCTCTGTCATCGTAGGAACCTTTAGCATCCTTAATCACTACGTCACATCGATCAAAGCGCATTATCTCCACCTTCGCCGGAGCGCTCCTCCAGCCACGACCTCCAACCTTGCGTTCGCCTTTCGCCACCGTTTCCACCTCCTTATGGGGTTGGGGAAGTTTTCCCCCGACTCTTTCACGTATTTTTTGCAGGTCACGGGACTTCAAGCGAGCCTGGAGCACCTTCTTTGGCGTTCGCCAGTGATACCTGGGGAGCTGCAGACCTCCGACCTCGCGGGCGAGCGCCGGACATCCTCCGGCCTTTCTAAGACCTCCGGTCGATAGAGAACCTCCCCAGGGAGCTTTTACACCTAGGGCCATAGCCAGAAGCAGCCGGATCCGCGTGGAATCGCCGCTCGAAGCTCATCAGCGCGATGTTCTTCGCGTGTTCTTCCAGATGGCTCGACAGCCGTCCAATCGAGCCCAATCTTCCTGAGGAGCAGCGGCCGTTGGATTGATCGTGCCTGCCACCGTCCGATCTTCATTTGCGGTCTAATCTTCGTCGTTGGGATGCGAAGGGGTATCGCGCAACCTCGTCACGACACGTGTTCAAGTGGACGGCCCACAGCCGCTCGATCTGCGCCAACTGTGGGTATTTTGCATCCTCACCCTGGTTATTTTTGTATTAGTTTATTAAAGACTAAAACTTTCATCTACGTTGTATTTATTTTGTATAATTTACATTTAGGCCCGTAGACTTCTTTTAATTGCTATTTGGTTCCTCGCCACGTCACCTCACGTGACCAGTACACGTGAGGTGCGGGCATTTTGTAGGGATCCCCTCCAGGGTTTAAGTATTTAGATTTAGTCCAAGAACTTTTCCATCACGTGTAATATTTTTGGGATTTTTGCATGCGAGCCCCTAGGAGTTTTTGATATTGCAGAAAGGTCCCTCCCAAGCGCGTGCTAGTCACGCGCCCTGGTGGGTATTTTACAGGCATACCCTCTCGGGTTTGGATATTTGTACTGGGTCGATTAAATTGAATATTCAGTATATGTTTTGTTGGAAAAATTGTAGTACAGCCCCTGGATGTTTGTTTATTTGCACTTATACCCCTGATAGGTTTAGTATTTTTGTGTGCTTGTTTTTTTATTTAGCGCATCATTTTAACTCCAAAAATTACCAAAAAAATATCATAGGCTCCTGTTAACTTGCTCATTTACGCCATATTTTTGCATTGTATTTTTATTGCATTTTGATATTTATTAAAAATAAAAAACATGCATTTTCAGCATTGTTTGCATTAGAAAATCCATAAAAATTATAAAAACAATTTGAAAATTCCAAAAAAATATATTTTTCTTGTTTCATCATATTCTAGTATCAGTCCAAAAACTAGTAAAAATTTCAAAACCAAAACCTTAAAAATTAGAAAACACCCGAAACTTTATAAAAATCTAAAAAAACTAGAAAAGCCCTAAAAATACAAACTCAGTTGTTGTAGTTTATTTATTTTATTATCTTTATTTTAAAATTAGTTTGGGAAAATTTTGCTACTGATTGGTATTTTGCATTCCCATTTTAGTTTCGGCCAGCAAGTTTCTTCACTGTTTTCCTTTATTTTGACTTTTAAAAATTACAAAAACATTCTGAAAAATCCCCAAAAATCACAAAAATAGTAAAAAAATATAAAAAGACCAAAAAGACTTTATTTCCTAATTTTTGAGCATTTTTCACTAGTTTTATAAATATCCTCTTTCCTCTTTTCTTATATTATATATATACTCCAATATTGAAAAAGAAAATATAAAAAAATATAAAATATAAAAAGAAAATATAAAATCAGAAAATTAAAAAAATCAAAATACAAAATTAAAAATTAAAAAGAAAATAAAAAAATTAAAAATTAAAAACCCACAAAAACATTTGCATTGCATAGTGTAGACAATACATCACATTCACATTGTTGTACATCATTGCATAGATCTATCCTGCCTTGCTCCCTGTATTCGAACTCTCTACATACTTACACCTATACATCTTTTTTGTAGAGCTAAAAGTAAATTTGACTCCACTTTATTTTTCATTGCTTGATATTTATATTGTGGGTTCATTGTTGATTAAATTCGGATTTCTTAGCGATCATCGCATCGACCTTAGTGTTCCCGCCTTGTGTGGATCACACGACCGTTATCAATTCCTTGTTTATCAAATGGCGCCGTTGCCGGGGAGCAACGGCGTATAGATTACATTATTGAGTGATTGTGATTATTTGCTTACATTATTGCTTGCTTTATCTCTCATTTTTGATATATATTGTTGAGCTTTCTAACCATTGTCTTTCTTGTCTTCTTGCGAGGGACCGTGGACCGAGGAGGATCGCCTAGGTGATTCGGTGCAGCCTTGTGAAGCGGGGTCGGCTTTTCTAGCACAAGCCGACAGGAGAGAGCAAGAGGAGTGAGAGAGAGATATAGTTAGATAGTAATTTATTTTTTGATAGAGAGACCATTTAATTTGTAATAATACAGGTACACTTGGACACTCGAGCCTAATTTCCAGGTGTTTGTACACCTGGGGGCTCATCGCGGTTTTTGTCGTTTTTTCACCGCAGTCATTTTCCGATTTTGTTTTCTTTTTCCTTTCTTTTGTGGATTGAGCCCTTAGATTTTTAGGCATTGCTTGATCGATTAGATTAGGTCCAAACACCCTAATAATCATTGCATGTACCTATAGTGCATATTTGGACTTAGTTTAATTAAACAGTTGAATCATCATTTTCGATCCGCCGCGCCGCGAGCCCACCCCATCAAGCGCTACTCCTGAACTCGATTTGTCGAGAAGAGGAGGGGTGAGTCTAGACCGGACTTTTTGGATTGAGGATTGGTGACCGACTTGTGGTTCTTCACGTTAGCAATTGCCTGCTTAGGACGATTTCCGTGTGCATATCGGCATATAGATTATGTTTATAAATTCCTGTTTTGCATCCCGCATGGAGAGAGCTGGGAGTCACTGTAAGTCCTCTATCTTTGCATTCATCATTTAGGCACTAAGGTGAGATTTCCATCTTAGTGCCACTTGCATTGGCTTTTCTGACTCTTTTCTCCCTCTGTTTTTGGATCAAATAGGAATCAAGAAAAAACAAAAATGTTAGGCACTTGTTTGAATTGACTCAAAAGAAGCGATAACACCAAAAAAATTAAAAAAGGGACTGCTAAAGAAAACCTGACCTAAATAAAATTTGTAATTGGATTCATTGCTTGGGGAGAGTAACACCCTCACTTGTATTCAGGTTGCATGGGAAGGTCTCCTTCCAAGTGAGAGAGCGGCTTCGTAAGGATTAGAGCCAAAAACTCATCCTGTGGCTGCCTTGTGTATCGCCTGGATTTCCGAAGTATTAGCGCTTCTATCGTACGTGGACGAGTAGGGCTTGGTCAACATCGGTGACTCTATATTGTGTAGAGCATCGACCTTGTCCGAAGTATCGAGCCTAGGCCACGCCTTCACGGGGGTGTCTGTCTCATCATCTTGCGTCCGAGTAGGTTCTTGCACGCTCACGGGTGATTCCGTTGCGAGCGAGTTCCGAAGTATCGGTTTCGCCTATTAGCTTCCTTTCTCTATTTCTTTGGCTGAGTAGGGATCCAGGAAGGGTTACAAGGACCTTAAAAAGTGCAGACTATAGGTTACATAGGAGGAGGACAAGTACGGGGCACTCTTCCGGCAGTACTCTCTCTCCTATAGGCGTAGCGCTCTAAGGACTCGTTAAAAGATGAATGCCTGAATTCATTTAAAGGCTACAAAGATAATAGCCGAACCCTTACGGCTTCACGTGTTGAGTTGGTGAATCCCCTTGTTTTGTGTTTGATTGATAGATGGATTTAGGTCAAGATCAAAAACACCGCACAATTGTGCGCAATTTTGTCACCTCCTTCTTCTTCATTTCTCAACCTTCATCTTCTCAAATAATCAAGATGATGGGACGGAGATTTCTTTGGCCGACCTTGTCGGCACCGCTATCCAGCACTCCTCCCTATTCATCTAGGACAACCTCGGAGAGTCCGCTCTCCGAGCCTGAGTTCACTTCCACCTTGTTCCCCCTCGAACACCCTTCTCATTCTCCTTCCATCAGTCCAAGAGTTTCAGAATTTAGTGCATCACAGAGCTCAGAGCATTTGACAGCACCTGAGATGGGTTCTTTTGCCTTTTCAGAGAATCCAGACATGGCAGATAGAGGAGAACACCCAGATGAGCATGAGCATCCTCCATTCCTATATGATCAAGCCGCCATCAACAATTCACTTCTAGCATCCTTGGAGACCATGTAGAGACAAATCAGAGACCAAGGAGCATTCATGGGTGATGTAATGCGAGAGCTAGTGCAGATGAGAGCCGACAGAGAGAACAGAGCTGCAAGTGGAGGAGGAGATATACCAGTTGCAGAAGGAGGAGATCCCGAAGCTGAGAGACCGCCGCAGACCATCATGAGAGAATTGCATAATCCAACAGCCTCCCTCACTCATCGGTGGATCTGACTCCCCCCATCCATGGAGACTTCGAGCTTCGGCCCCACACTATTCAGCTTCTACCTAAATTCCACGGGTTGCCGACCGAAGAGCCACACCTCCACATGCAAGAATTTGAAATGATTTGCAGCACAATGCATGACAGGATGATGACTGAGGACACTATCAAGATGATAGCCTTCCCCTTCTCTTTGGTTGATAGAGTCGCGTACTGGCTGAAACACTTGGGGAGTTTCATCAATACTTGGGCACAACTCCGGACCGCCTACTTAAAGAAGTATTACCCTCTCGACCGGACGAATGCAGCAAGAGCTATGATCAACAACTTCACAATAATCCCTAATGAACAATTCCATGAAGCTTGGGATCGCTTTAGAGAGCTCATTGACCGGTGTCCGCATCATGACATATTGATAAACACAGATTTCACGAGAGCCTAAATTGGTGTCTCACACAAGGCGGAGACAACCGTCGCTGTGGCGACTCTCAAATGAAACCTGTATTTGATCAACAATTAACCCACAATAAAGATCAATAAATTAGAACTAATGTGGAGTTAAAATTTATTTTTAACTCTGCACAAAATGTATAGCAAGCAAGTATGCAGAGAGTTCGAACACAGGGAGCAAGCAGGGTAATTCAAGCAAATGTAAGCACAAGTGTGTGTGTGTAAAGTGGTGTGTCTACGCTAAGCAAGCAAGCACTACAATTTTTGTGGGTTTTTAATTTTTAATTTTTTTTTATTTTAATTTTTTTGTTTTGTATTTTGATTTTTAATTTTCTGATTTTTATAATTTTATATTTTATATTTTTCTTTTTCTTTTTCAATATTGGAATTTAAAGACAATGGAATAAAAGACAAGATAGAATATTTATAAAGCCAAGTAAAAATTACCAAAAATTCAGAAACAAATTGTTTTTAGTCTTTTTAGGGTTTTTACTGTTTTTGTGATTTTTGGGAAATTTTCAAGGTGTTTTTGGTATTTTTAAATACTGAAATAAAGCAAAACAGTGCAAATAAGGCTGGCTGTGAATAAAATGAGATTTAAAAATAGCAACCAGTAGCTCAAAATTTTCACACTATTTTTCAAATAAAAAGGACAAAATAAGGAACAAACAGAAACTGAGTTTTTGATTTTTGGAGTTTTCTACTATTTTATATATTTTTTTGAAGTTTTTTGAGTGTTTTTAAATTTTTAGTGTTTTTCTTTTGAACTTTTTAATGATTTTTGGACTGACACTAAAATAGGATAAAATAGACACTAGGTGATTTTTTTGGAATTTTTGGAGGTGTTTTAATATTTTTTTGGTATTTTCTAAGCTAGACAGTGCACAAATAGCAAGTTTTTGATTTTTAATAAATATGAAGATAAGATACAATCAAAAACTAAATATGTGGCGTGAAAGTACACATGTCCAGGAGCTTAAGTTCAAAATTTGAGAAATTTTGGAGTTAAAATGATAGGTCAAATAATTAGAGCAAACATCCAAACATCAAACAGTACTGGCAGGGGTCTATGTGCAATATTTAAAACCACCAGGGGCATACACGCTATTTTTCCACAAAAGGTTACACTGAAACTTGCATTTTAAGGGTTAAAGATGAATACAAAACCCGCAAGGGTATCTGGGCAATTTACCCACCAGGGCGCGTGACTCGCACGCGCCTGGAAGGGGTACTTTTGCAATATTACAAAGTTCCAAGGGGTTCAATGCAGTTTCTCCAAAATATTACAACTGAAAGCAAACATTCATGGACTTAGCGAAATAAATAAACCCCAGGGGGGTCCCTGCAAAATACCCAGCCCCCTCACGCGCACGGACACGTGAGGTGACGTGGATTGGACCTAGGTGCAAATAAGAAAACTACGGGGTTCTAGTTGCAATTATTACAGAAATATTTAAACTACAGCTTAAAGTTTATGGACTGAAATGAAATAGAAGATTTGCGAGGGTGGGGATGCAAAATACCCTCGCTCAGGCGCTCTGCAGGTGACGCGTGGCGCGCATCCAACGGCTGGCGACGATGGACGATCCAACGGCGGGAAGCGGGCCACTTATCCACGTGGCAGCACGAGAGCGGCCGATAACGGTTGGCGTTGACGTCTTGGATTAGATCTCAGTCAGAGATCTGACGGTGGACGGGCTTGGAAGATCGGACGGTCGTCACGCGAACTGGAGCTGCGGCTCAATCGGACGGTGGAGAAGCGAGGAGGAAGAACGGGGAAGAAGGCCGGCGGAGGCGAACTTCCCCGACTCCGATCTCGCTCCTCAGACGGTGGATGGGCTCCAAAATGGAGCTGCAGGCTCCTGGAAGGTCCGGCTATGTGCTGGGAGGCTCAGGGTCGTCGGAGATGCTTCGATGTGCTGGCGCGAGAGCGGCGGAGCTCGGAGCTCCAGGTATCTCCGGCGAGAGCTGCAAAATGCCTTCCAGGTACGTTGACTGCGCTTTGACCTGCAAAACAAGGTGAGAGGGTCCAGGGCAAACTGCCTGGACCCCGCGGAGGCGAAATGGAGGTCGGAGGTGGTCTGTGGACGGCGAAGAGATGTCGGCCGGAGGTGCGCTCCGGCGATGAGCGATGGGAGGTCGATTTGATCGATGGAATTCGGATTTTTTAGGGATTTTTGATACTGACGCTAAGGGGAATAAATGACATAAAAAGGAAGGGAAAGAAGGGACGCCTCGAAGGTGGACTACCTGAGGAAGAAGAACCTCGATGCCGGTGGTCGGCGGAGGTGGTGGAGCCGCTACAGAGCCCCCTCGACTCGCCTGAAGGTGTGGATGCGGAGCTGTCACCTCCGGCTACACGAAGAGCTCGACAGGGAGGAGGATTAATGGCTAAGGAGGGTTCAAACTTGGGCTCGAAGACGGCGGGTGGTTTAAGTAGGAGGCGATGGCGTCTTCTTCAAGCGAGCTCCACGCGCGCATCATGAGGATATGGCTGGATCCGAAGACATGGCGTGGGAGAGTGGAGATCAGGGATGAAGTCCCAAGAAGAGATCGAGGCGTGAGGACGAACGGATCGAGCGCGAGAATTTCTTGAAAATGGGGCAAAATCGCGGGCGTCAGAGGTGGCAGGCTTTGGTCGGGGGAGTTGACCGGGGTCAACTCTAGACCGCGCCTGGTTGGTCCACGTGGACCAACCAGGAAACTCAGATTAGAAATTATTTGAAAAATCAAAATAAAATGGTAAATGAATTTATTGATGTTAGGTTATAAAATAAAAAATGTTTATTATTTTATGAAGAATTTTTTTGTGATTTTTATTTATTTTTATGAGACGTATTTTTATAAGTTTGCATTTATGCCCTTTATAGTATATATATCGATATATTTAAGTATTTTATTTTTATTTTGTGTATTTTATCTTTATTATTTTTATTTATCATTTTTCTAAAACATAAAATACTTTTATGTACATAAATACCTTTTTATTTTATTTTTCTGAATTATTTTGTACACTTAATAAAATGAAAGTATTATTTGTGTATGTATGTATCCCTGTAATATACCTATGTATTATAATATATACAAGTATTTTTCTTTGAGTTTTATTTATGTTTTTATTCTGATTTAATGTACATAATTATTATAAATAATATTTACAACCTTTTAAAAATATGAAATCGGATAAATAATGAATGAGGAATAAAGTGAATATTTTAATCTGTACACTTATACAATGAGGGTCCAAAACCCAATTTTTCAAACCGTAGCTCCGCCAAATGCGAAACCACCACCATTGGATAGATTATTTTATTCTATATACAATTAAAGGTGAGTAGGCTGCATTTGGAGTTTTTATTTGTGAGATACAGGTCTGGGAAATTGGCATTCTGGATTTTTATTCAGACCATAACTTTTTATCTGTACATTATTTTTCTGTGAAATTAATTTTGTATTTTTCTTTATTTTATTATCTACAACTTTCATGTACAAAGTTTCTTTATTTGAGGTATAAAAAGTGGAACCAAAAATAGGTCCCAAAAAGAATAAAGAATGAATAAAATGTATAGGTATTTTATCTGTGTTCCTGACCTTATCTCCCCCTACTTTATTCCTTGTCGACCTATTCATCAAGATGCCTAGGTCTCGGGGTTTCGGGTCATAAAATATTTACAATATTTTATTCTTTTTCTTTTCTTTATTTATTCTATAATTTTGGTCTTAATTACAGTAATTTACACACTGTTTAGATGCACATGCATGAATGCTAAGATGATGATTTTAATGCTATTTACAGGCATTTGCTAGGGTTTTTGGTGCCAAAATGATAGAATAAAGATGATGAAATGTGGATTCATCATCCCCCTATACTTTACCTTTGCTAGTCCCTAGCAAACACTTATGCAATAAGTGCAAAAAGAAAAGAAAGAAAAGAAAAAGAAGAAAATTGGATAAAGTTTAATTATCAAACTTGTCTTCACAAAATCAAAGTTTGGAGCTTAAGTCGGACCTTTGGAATTTTAGTGCGGTCGGAACCTTAATGAGAACCAAGTTTGAAATCCAACAGTCCTTGAGAATCCCAAAACTCTGTCCAAGTCTCCTCAATAGCCAGGTCAGAAATACTTCAACTCATACGCAAACTCTTATGACTATGAATCTGACTCGTACAGTGTAAGTGATATGTAGCTCCCCACCTCAGAAGTGACAAAGAAACAACCTCCCCCAACCTGGTAACTCTAATGCCTCGGTCTAGCAACTCTTTCCTCGAGAAGCGGGGTATTCCCTTCTAAGTTCAAGTGCAACCGGCTCAAGAAGAGGGGGAAGAAGTATAGACTTTTGGGAGCTCAACCAGTGTAGCTAAGTCTCCCGCTGCAAGCTTCATGAGATGTAACGTGGATACCATAAGCTTTTGCTTTATTGGACTATATACACTCCGGTGGGGTTATTAAATTTTCAATCCGACCCACCACTTTTTTTTTGGAGTTCTTTTTTTTTCTTTTTTTTTCTTTTTTTTTTCAATTGCATCTGTACAACATATCTACATGGTGCAGCATATATACAAGAAATTTTCCTCTTGAGCCAGTAGACTATCCCTCTTTTGAAGCTTTATTGCAACCCACGGCTTCTGTCTTTAGCCTTCATCACCACTAGACCAAGTTGAGGTGCACTTCCTTCACTATAAGAAGAAGAGAGGTTCCGCCTAGAAGTACTACCCTCATATGCTACCCCAAGCCAAAGGAAACTGCCTCCTCACCACCTCATCCGTGGAGAGCTATGTGAAAGGTGCAGGTGTCCAAGTTAGGTCATTATCAACAAGAGTCGTGCGTGTGCTCCGAAATACTCTACTTAGGCAGTCAAGAATCCATTGAACCAAGTCCCGTGATCCTCAAAGAATTAAGTCAACTAGACCTGAAGTACCTCAAACCCAGTTCCTATAAGGTTCCTGTTATTAGGTATATTTTAAGGTCCAATCAAGCTCCAATCTCCGGATTTTACTTAGACTTGTTCAACTATCAAACTCAATCCGAAAAATGTTCATGCCATGCAATGCTATGCAGAAAATATTTTTGTGATACAATTTTCAAGATTTTGAACTTTTTATGGATTTTTGAAAAGATAATGATGATGCATGCAGATGCATTTTTTTTATTTTTCAAAAAGATTTTTCGAAATGTTTTTGGATTTTAGTTTTGCAAATGTTTTTGGGATTTTTGAAAAGAAAAAGTTTTGGCTAAAAACTAGGTGAGAATATGTACACGGGAGTGCTTCTTATATATACAAGAAGTGGATTTTAAGAATTTACAAGGGTAAGTGATCAATTTTATACATATATATAGGTAGTGGATTTTGGTGTGATGTTAGTATTCCTCAAACTTATTTGACACAAGCTTTTCACACAATTTTTTTTTTGAAAACTATAGTCCAAAATAGTTTTTACAAACATCTTTACAAACATGTACACACATTTGAAAATCATTTTGCAAAGGCTTTCAAAACAGTATATATAGGTTTTTCAAATATTTTTGCAACCATTTTTCAAACCATTTGCAAATCATTTTTCAAACATTTTATTTCACACAAAGAAAAGAAGTTTTACAAACCACACATTTTTACAAAGGTTGAAAACATGTAACACAATATTTTCACCTGATTTATTAATCAGTAAATACAAAAAGAATTTGAGGAATAACCACATCTTTTTATTAAGGATTTTTAATGAATTTTAAAGAATTATTAGCTATATTTATTACGAAAGTACGAGTTATGGCTAAAGTATATACGTAGTATATACGACCCCCCTATACTTAGCGTGAGCTATGTCCTCATAGATCGGAGAGAAAAGAGAAGACATAACTCGTACTAAGTATAGGCAAGTCTAAAGAATAAATGAATAATGAATGAATCAACAAATGAGAAGTTGACCGTCCCCCTTATACTTAGGATCAAATAATCCTAAGTATAGCAGATTGTACACAACGCAGGGAGGGTCAAGGGTGGGAATGAACAGATCGTACTCAGATTGTCTCCCCCTATACTTAGGGTAAGATATCCCTAAGTATATACAAGAAGAGGAGACAATGGAGAGGATCAAAGAATGGAAATACTCGGGGTGCACACCCCCCTATACTTAGGACAAAGTATGTCCTAAGTATGGAAGACTGTCTACAAGGGTGGCACCTTTTTGATAGATACAGAAAGTAGAAAAGGAAAAGAAGAAAAGAAGAAAATAAGAAAATACATCAACAGACAACAGAGTGATATAAACAGATGGATTTATACAGCGGAAGGTAGAATTGATCACCATGTATGAGATGTAGATGATGAGAGTCAAAGGACACATCTCATACCAGAAGAATGGGGGCAACGTCAATGGTCGGCGGATCATGATCAAGATATAGTTTCAGGCGTTGACCATTGACGCGGAAGGTAGAGGAAGATGACGGTTCGGATATGTCGATGCTGCCATTGTCATGTACCTTCCTAACCACATACGGACCTTTCCACTTGCTCTGCAATTTCCCTGGAAATAACTTCAGCCTGGAATCAAACAACCATACTCTCTGATCTGGCTCAAACTGTTTATGGCTGATATGCGAATCGTGCCATGTCTTCACTTTTTCTTTGTACTGTAGGCTGTTGGAAAAAGCTGTATCTCTCAATTCCTCCAGGGCTGCCAATTCTGCTCTTCTCTGGTCTCCTATACTCTCAGAATCCAAAAGTAACTCGGTAACTGCCCAAAAAGATTTGTGCTTGATTTCCACTAGCAAATGGCACGGCTTGCCATAGACGAGACGAAAGGGAGATGTCCCTAATGGATTTTTGAAAGAGGTCCGATAGGCCCACAAGACCGAGTCCAAGAGCTGTGACCAATCCTTTCGGTCTGGGCGGACAACTTTCTGCAAGATAGTCTTTATCTCCCGATTCGATACTTCAGCAAGACCATTAGTCTGAGGGTGATAAGGAGTGGCAACCCGATGATCAATGCCGAACTCGTCAGCAAGGGCCCTAACCTTGTCATTGATGAAATGAGACCCCCCGTCAGAAATCAAAACTCTAGGTACCCCGAACCGTGAAATGATATTTTTCCTCAAGAATTTGCACACGGTTTTCACATCTGCAGCTCGGGCGGGAATGGCCTCAACCCATCGACTGACATAATCCACAGCGAGCAAAATATGCTCGAATCCCTGACTCTTAGGAAATGGGCCCATGAAATCAATCCCCCATGCATCAAAAACCTCACAGAAGTGAATGGGTTGCATGGGCATCATGTCTCTCTGTCCGCAGGTTCCCATTTTCTGACAGTCAGTACATCCCTTCACGAACTCATCAGAATCCTTGAAGAGAGTAGGCCACCATAGGCCGGATTGAAGCACCTTTTGTGCTGTTCTTTTTCCAGAATGATGTCCTCCTGCCTCAAGCTTGTGGCAGTATGTGAGGACGCTATGCTGCTCTTCTTGAGGAATGCACCTCCTCCAGATACTATCCCCTCCTTCATGATAAAGGACGGGATCCTCCCAATGGTAAAACTTGGCCTTAGCTAGGAAGGTCTCAAGTTTCTGCCTGGGCCAACCCTGAGGGACTGTCTTGGCAACAAGATAGTTTACAAAGTCGGCATACCACGGGAGTGAGGTGACAGCCAAGATCGCCTCATCTGGAAACGTCTCTGTGATAGGTGCGCTGGGCTCAGATTCCTCAAGATTCTCCAATCTGGAGAGATGATCCGCCACCACATTCTTGACTCCAGGCTTATCCTTAATCTCAATATCAAATTCCTGGAGTAGAAGGATCCATCTGGTCAGACGTGCTTTGGCATCCTTCTTGGCCATTAAGTACCTGATGGCGGAATGGTCGGTGTAAATGGTCACTCTAGATCCGAGAATATAAGATCTGTACTTATCCAAAGCAAAGACTACGGCCAGCATTTCTTTCTCAGTCACAGTGTAATTCCTTTGAGCGGCATCTAAGGTCCGGCTGGCGTAGTGAATGGCAAACGGTAATCCATCCCTCCTCTGTCCAAGCACAGCCCCAACGGCAAAATCTGAAGCATCCGTCATGATCTCGAATGGGAGAGACCAATCGGGTGTCTGAAGGACAGGAGCTGAAACAACCATACTCTTGAGAGTCTCGAATGCCGCAAGACACTTATCATTAACAATAAACTCGGTGTCTTTGGTCAGCAAGTCAGTGAGCGGTCGGGCAATTCGACTGAAGTCCTGAATGAACCGTCGGTAGAAACCGACATGCCCCAGAAAAGACCGTAACTGACGAAGATTGGACGGCGGATTGAGTTTTCTGATGATATCCACCTTGGCAGGATCGACCTCCATGCCCCTGTTGGAGACGATGTGCCCAAGGACCGTCCCTTGAGTCATCATGAAATGACTCTTCTCCCAGGATAAGACAAGATTAACCTCTATGCAGCGATTCAGCACACGATCTAGGCAGTCAAGACAAGCATCAAACCCGTCGCCATAGACCGAGAAGTCATCCATGAAGACCTCTAAACAGTCACCCACCATGTCCGAGAAGATGGACAACATGCACCTTTGGAATGTCGCCGGAGCGTTACATAGACCAAAGGGCATCCGTCTGAAAGCATATGTCCCAAACGGACAGGTGAATGTCGTTTTCTCCTGGTCTTCGGGCGCAATGGCCACTTGATTATATCCAGAGTACCCATCAAGAAAACAATAATGGCTCTTCCCGGCTAGCCGTTCGATAATCTGATCAAGAAAGGGCAGTGGGAAGTGATCCTTCTTGGTGGCCTCATTCAATCGTCTGTAGTCCACAGAGACCCTCCAAGAAGTCGGTACTCTGGTAACGATCTCCTCTCCAGACTCATTGACCACTGTAGTGACACCCGTCTTCTTGGGTACCACATGTAACGGACTTACCCATTTAGAGTCGGAGATGGGATAGATGAAATCAGCGCTCCACCACTTCGAAATTTCTTTCATGACGACCTCTCGAAGATTCGGGTTCAGCCGTCGCTGGAACTCACGCGATGGCTTAGCGTCATCCTCGAGATAGATGTGGTGGGAGCACAGCTTCGGGCTCAGCCCCTTGAGATCAGCTATATTCCAACCGATTGCCTTGCGGTTTCTTTCAAGAACCTCCATCAGACGAGATTCTTGTTCTCCGGTCAAATCTGCTGAGATGATGACTGGGTGCATATCTGGCTCACCTGCAAGGAATCTATACTTCATTGATTGCGGTAGAGGTTTCCGTTCAGGACAACTGGGAGGTGGCAGATCTGGCTTCTGATATGTCTGGGTGAATGCGACCAGGTCTGCATGAGAGAACTCTCGCTCTGCATGAATTTCTGACGAAAGGCGGCTGACTGAATTATCAATAAACTGCACGGGCTCGCACTCTGTCACAGTTGTTGGCTCAGAATGAATCAGACAAGACAACGGATCATCGAAATAGGCCCATTCAATATCTGAATACGAGGGATCAGAAGCAGAAGAACAAGAATTGAAATCATCAGCACCACTCGTCACCACACTGTCAGCCTCAGGTGTATCCGTATCCAGGAATGTGCTCTCCCGGCTCTCGATTGCCATGAGCTTGCGATACAATGAATCGGTAGGCAAGGCGAGAGTCGGTGCTACAGGATCTTTCCAGTTAGATTCATCATCAGTCATCTCGAAATCACGAACCTGGTGGACGTCTAGCTCTTCCTCTGTCATCTGTGCGGCTTCACTAGATTGCTCGGAGCATTCTAACTCTCTGGCTCTGGTTTCCTCGATCGTCTCTATTTGTATGGTCTTGCCCTCTACGCGAAAGCATACCTTCCCACAATCATGGTCGGTCACCGCCTTGGCTGTGGCCAAGAATGGGCGTCCTAATATGATGGGGGCATCAGTCACCGACTCAGGGATCTCCATGTCCAACACAACGAAGTCCACGGGGAATTTCAAGCCCTGAATGGTAACGACCACGTCTTTCAATAACCCCTTCGGCCTCTTAATCGACCTATCAGCAAACTGAAGGACCGTTCTGCTTCGAAGAAGAGGGCCAAACTCGAACTGCTTGAGTAAGGCCGCCGGAAGGAGGTTAATTGAGGAGCCGCTGTCTAATAGAGTACGATCAAATTGCTGCTCTTGAATCTCGCATCTGACATAGGGAGCTCCTGCGTCTGGTCGCTTGGCTGGCAGCTTGTTCTGAATGGTGCAGCAAGTATCATGAGTGAGCATATGGATTTGGTCTCTGTGCCTCCGCTTTCTTCGGACAGTGGTTGTCTCTTTCAAATTCTTTTTGAAGAAAGGGATATGCTCAAACGCTTCTCGTAGAGTTAGCTGAATGTGAAATCTGTCAATCATCTGATTGTCGAACTCTACCTCCTGGTTCTTTTTAGGATTTTCTTTTTTATTCCCCTTCGCCCGGCGGAGTGCCTCAGGGAAGGGGATGGTAGGGGTCTCCTCAGATGGAGGACTAGGAAACGGTCCCTGTGCCTGTGAAGATGGAGAATCCACACAAATATCATCATGCAACACATATGGATCTGCAATTTGAACAGGAACCTTTCCTTTATTCATATTTTTGTTCTTTTTGTTACCACAGTCCATAGATACAACATGTGGTAACATCACAGTGGGAGGCTCAACAAAAGTAGAGGTGGTGGCCTCAGTACCACCACCGGCACCTGCATCTGCGGCATCAGCACCGCTCTCTGGTTCTACATCAAAAATGGTGGCATCAGCACCACCGTCTTCATCTGGTATTACGACGGTATCAGCACCGTCGTCCTGGACTTCATCATGGGTGGCATCAGCACCACCGTCTTCAACATCATCATTAGCGGCATCAGCACCGCTCCTCTGCTCCTCTGGCGCTCCTGATCCTGCCTCTAGTTGTCGCTCAGAAGAGGCGCCGCCGGCTGGCATCCTACCGCTCCTAGTAGTGACAAAATCAGCATCATGGTAGGAATAAGATATGTCACTCAAACAATCACTAGGAGAGGTATCCTCTGTAAACTCTACCTGCTCAGACTTTCTTTTCAGATTGTTCGGGTTAGGTTCAATCTGAGCGGGTATGGTGGCCTTGCCTTTCATGATCTCCCGCATCTCCTGTCGGAATTCATCCATCTCTTGCCTGAAAGAAGCTCGCTGTTCAGATAGCAAGCGGGCAAGATCATCAAGGGCCGGGTTCTCAAGGGCTGGACCCTGAGAACCGGATGTCTGTCCCTGTTGGAAATGGGGCTGCTGTTGTTGCTGCTGATACTGGGAAGAAGGCTGATGATAAGACTGCTGAGGCTGCTGTCGCTGCCTCCACTGCTGTCCCTGATAGGAGGGACGAGGACCGTTCTGGTATTGCTGATAATGGGCATATTGGGGCTGTTGCTGCTGTGTCTGCTGGCTGCTCTGCTGTCCTTGGGCAGTAGGATGTTGCTGGGACGAGGATCCACCATTCCCCCAACGGAATCCGGGGTGATCCCTACGAATTGCGGGCTGAGGGTATCGGTCATACCAAATCCCATTGACTTCCATCAATGGCTCCTGCTCAAAGGAGGGTGGAGGAAGAATTGCCAGTGGCTGCTCTGGCTGATAAACCACCATCTGCGTGTCGGAAGATGGTGGTTGCTCTGGATGGTACTGCAGCAATGGAACCGGCTCCGCCCGGATGTGATTCACCTGACGGTACGAGATAGAGCCCTGGTTGGGATTGCTGCTGCTAGAGGCAACCTGTGACCTAGGAGGCTGTTGGGCATGAGATTGGGCCTCCTGAATGCATAGCATTTGGGTTTTTAGGTCACTCATAACTTTGGCAATTTGGTCCATCTGGGCCATGCCTTGATTCTGCTTCTTCTCGAGGATCTCCATGCGGTCCAGCTTTTCACTAATTATGCCCATGTCGGCTGCGGTTGATTCGGCTTGGGCTGCGGCTACCGACACTGTGTTGGGACCGGCATCGATGCGAGCGATCCTCTGAAAGGTTCCACCTCCTTGCGGTGGCTTTTGTTGGGTGTAGACACGGGCCTGAGTCATCACTGTAGAATTTTCTGCCATACCCTCGTAGATGGCCCAGACATCATCTTCACCCTTAGAAAAATAGGATCCACCACAAGAGGCGTTGACAAGCCCCTGCAGCTCCGGTGTCAGCCCGCAGAAGAAACTCTGCACCAGGTTGGGCTTGGAGATGTCGTGATGTGGACACCGTTCAATGAGCTCTCTAAATCGATCCCAGGCCTCATGGAATTGTTCGTTTGGGATCATGACGAAGTTGCTGATCATTGCTCTAGCTGCGTTGGTCCGGCCGAGAGGATAGTACTTCTTCAGGAATACGGTCCGGAGATCTGCCCATGTGTCGACGAAACGCCCAAGATGTTTGAGCCAATAGGCGGCTCTGTCAACCAAAGAGAATGGAAAGGCGATCATCTTGATGGTGTCCTCGGTCGTCAACCGATCATGGATGGTGCTGCAAATCATCTCGAATTCTTGGAGGTGGAGGTGCGGCTCTTCAGTCGGCAACCCATGGAATTTTGGTAAAAGCTGAATGGTGTGGGGCCGAAGCTCGAAATCTCCGTGGATGGGTGGGAGTCGAATCCATCGGTGAGTGAGGGATGCAGCTGGGTTGTGCAATTCCCTCATGATAGTCTGTGGCGGTCTCTCGCCGTCTGGATCGCCTCCTCCTGCGTCTGGTCCTCCTCCTCCACCACCTTCTCCGCCAGCACGGTTCTCTCTCATCTGAGCAATTTCCCTCATAAGGTCACCCATGAATGTGCCCTGGTCACGGATCTGTTGCTGCATAGTCTCCAGGGATGCTAACAAGGAATTATTGATGGCTGCTTGATCAAATAGGAACGGAGGGTGCTCATGATCATCTTCATGCTCGCCTCTGTCTGCCATGGCTGGATTTTCTGAAAAAGCAAAAGAGGCCATCTCAGGTGTTGTCGAATGAGCGGAACACTGTGATGCACTGTATTCAGACACTCTTGGACTGATGGAAGAAGAATGAGAAGGGTGGTCGAGGGGGAACAGGGTGGATGTAAACTCAGGCTCGGAGAGCGGACTCTCCGAGGTATTCCTAGATGAATAAGGCGGAGTGCGGGATAACGGTGCTGATAAAGTCGGCCTAAGAGATCTTCGTCCCATCATCTTGATTTAGAGAAAGGCGGATGAGATCTGGAATGCAAACAGGATGATAAATCAAAACCCCAGTTTCACCTACTCAACACTTGAGCTGATGACCGTGAGAGTTCGGTCTGTTATCTTGTCAATTTTTATTAGGTGATCAGTCAATCTATCAGAGCGTTAGAGCGAGCTGTTAGGTATCCTACTTTCCTAGCCGACTGTCCCAATCCACGTCAGATCTTTCCCAGCCAGTATGAATTGCGGACCGTAACCCGGTTGCTCCCGCTAATTCAATCTGTTAAGGATATCGCGGTCCGCTTTACCGGTTACCGGAGAGATCCTCACTGGAGAACGACTAACCACGACCAGTAGTCAACCAAAATTTCAGATGTGGCTCTATCCTAGTGTCGAGGCACTCTCTCGCAGCAGATAAATCAAACAAGGAGGGGATTACTCTCCCAAAACAAAATTTTTGGTGGGATGAGTTTTAAGGTCGAGTTTGCATTAGCAGTCCCAATTTTTATTGTTTTCACTTTTTTAGGTGTTTTTCTGAGCAAACATCGTCTAACGAATTTTCCAATTTCCTTGTTATTAAAATTCAATAAAACTGGGGGAGGAAAGCGGAAAAGCCGATGCGCGGTCAAAATCTATGATGCATGCAGGGATAGAAATGTGTACCTTGTCGCCAGCACTCTACATGCAAAGTGATCCGCGCATAATTGAAGGACAATAATTTAAACTACCTATATGCATGCACGAGGGAATCGTCCTAAGATGAGCAACTTCTATTAACGTGAAGAACAAGTAGCTATGACAAAGAAAAGAGTCCGGAGTCCGGTCTTGGCTCACCCCTCCTCTTCTCGACACACTCGAGTTCAGGAGTAGCGCTTAACAGGGTGGGCTCGCGGCACGTGGCCTCTAGTCCAAGTCAAATAGCCTTTTCAAGTGAATTTTAGCCAAGTCCAATTACGTTCTATAGGTGCAGGCAAGATATTAGGGATTGGGCCTTAGCTTCTTAGTTCGTCACAGTCAACAAAAATTCCTATGTCTAGGGGCTAAATCCTCGTGAAACAAATAGAAATGAAGGCGAGAAAACCGCGAAAAACACAAAAACCGCGGTGAGCCCCCAAGTGAACAAACACTTGGAAGTTAGGCCCGGTAGTGTCCAAGTCCGAATGTACCTGTATTATTACAAATTATCAAAGTCACTCTCTCACGGAAACAAAGTGCAACTAATCTAATCACTCTCTCTCAATCCTCCTGCTCTCTCCTGCCGGCTTGGCCCAAGAAGGCCGGCTCCGCTTCCCAAGGATGCTCCGGATCACCTAAGCAATCCGCCTCGCTCCGCGGTCCCTCGCAAGAAGACAAGAAAAGAGATGGTCAGATAGCTCAACAAGATATATCAAAAATGTAAGAGATGAAAATGATGCTATGGTAAACAAACACACAGTTAATCAAAATGTAAACTACTCGCTGTTGCTCCCCGGCAACGGCGCCATTTGATAAACACGGATTTCACGAGAGCCTAAATTGGTGTCTCACACAAGGCGGAGACAACCGTCGCTGTGGCGACTCTCAAATGAAACCTGTATTTGATCAACAATTAACCCACAATAAAGATCAATAAATTAGAACTAATGTGGAGTTAAAATTTATTTTTAACTCTGCACAAAATGTATAGCAAGCAAGTATGCAGAGAGTTCGAACACAGGGAGCAAGCAGGGTAATTCAAGCAAATGTAAGCACAAGTGTGTGTGTGTGTGTAAAGTGATGTGTCTACGCTAAGCAAGCAAGCACTACAATTTTTGTGGGTTTTTAATTTTTAATTTTTTTTTTATTTTAATTTTTTTGTTTTGTATTTTGATTTTTAATTTTCTGATTTTTATAATTTTATATTTTATATTTTTCTTTTTCTTTTTCAATATTGGAATTTAAAGACAATGGAATAAAAGACAAGATAGAATATTTATAAAGCCAAGTAAAAATTACCAAAAATTCAGAAACAAATTGTTTTTAGTCTTTTTAGGGTTTTTACTGTTTTTGTGATTTTTGGGAAATTTTCAAGGTGTTTTTGGTATTTTTAAATACTGAAATAAAGCAAAACAGTGCAAATAAGGCTGGCTGTGAATAAAATGAGATTTAAAAATAGCAACCAGTAGCTCAAAATTTTCACACTATTTTTCAAATAAAAAGGACAAAATAAGGAACAAACAGAAACTGAGTTTTTGATTTTTGGAGTTTTCTACTATTTTATATATTTTTTTGAAGTTTTTTGAGTGTTTTTAAATTTTTAGTGTTTTTCTTTTGAACTTTTTAATGATTTTTGGACTGACACTAAAATAGGATAAAATAGACACTAGGTGATTTTTTTGGAATTTTTGGAGGTGTTTTAATATTTTTTTGGTATTTTCTAAGCTAGACAGTGCACAAATAGCAAGTTTTTGATTTTTAATAAATATGAAGATAAGATACAATCAAAAACTAAATATGTGGCGTGAAAGTACACATGTCCAGGAGCTTAAGTTCAAAATTTGAGAAATTTTGGAGTTAAAATGATAGGTCAAATAATTAGAGCAAACATCCAAACATCAAACAGTACTGGCAGGGGTCTATGTGCAATATTTAAAACCACCAGGGGCATACACGCAATTTTTCCACAAAAGGTTACACTGAAACTTGCATTTTAAGGGTTAAAGATGAATACAAAACCCGCAAGGGTATCTGGGCAATTTACCCACCAGGGCGCGTGACTCGCACGCGCCTGGAAGGGGTACTTTTGCAATATTACAAAGTTCCAAGGGGTTCAATGCAGTTTCTCCAAAATATTACAACTGAAAGCAAACATTCATGGACTTAGCGAAATAAATAAACCCCAGGGGGGTCCCTGCAAAATACCCAGCCCCCTCACGCGCACGGACACGTGAGGTGACGTGGATTGGACCTAGGTGCAAATAAGAAAACTACGGGTTCTAGTTGCAATTATTACAGAAATATTTAAACTACAGCTTAAAGTTTATGGACTGAAATGAAATAGAAGATTTGCGAGGGTGGGGATGCAAAATACCCTCGCTCAGGCGCTCTGCAGGTGACGCGTGGCGCGCATCCAACGGCTGGCGACGATGGACGATCCAACGGCGGGAAGCGGGCCACTTATCCACGTGGCAGCACGAGAGCGGCCGATAACGGTTGGCGTTGACGTCTTGGATTAGATCTCAGTCAGAGATCTGACGGTGGACGGGCTTGGAAGATCGGGCGGTCGTCACGCGAACTGGAGCTGCGGCTCAATCGGACGGTGGAGAAGCGAGGAGGAAGAACGGGGAAGAAGGCCGGCGGAGGCGAACTTCCCCGACTCCGATCTCGCTCCTCAGACGGTGGATGGGCTCCAAAATGGAGCTGCAGGCTCCTGGACGGTCCGGCTATGTGCTGGGAGGCTCAGGGTCGTCGGAGATGCTTCGATGTGCTGGCGCGAGAGCGGCGGAGCTCGGAGCTCCAGGTATCTCCGGCGAGAGCTGCAAAATGCCTTCCAGGTACGTTGACTGCGCTTTGACCTGCAAAACAAGGTGAGAGGGTCCAGGGCAAACTGCCTGGACCCCGCGGAGGCGAAATGGAGGTCGGAGGTGGTCTGTGGACGGCGAAGAGATGTCGGCCGGAGGTGCGCTCCGGCGATGAGCGATGGGAGGTCGATTTGATCGATGGAATTCGGATTTTTTAGGGATTTTTGATACTGACGCTAAGGGGAATAAATGACATAAAAAGGAAGGGAAAGAAGGGACGCCTCGAAGGTGGACTACCTGAGGAAGAAGAACCTCGACGCCGGTGGTCGGCGGAGGTGGTGGAGCCGCTACAGAGCCCCCTCGACTCGCCTGAAGGTGTGGATGCGGAGCTGTCACCTCCGGCTACACGAAGAGCTCGACAGGGAGGAGGATTAATGGCTAAGGAGGGTTCAAACTTGGGCTCGAAGACGGCGGGTGGTTTAAGTAGGAGGCGATGGCGTCTTCTTCAAGCGAGCTCCACGCGTGCATCATGAGGATATGGCTGGATCCGAAGACATGGCGTGGGAGAGTGGAGATCAGGGATGAAGTCCCAAGAAGAGATCGAGGCGTGAGGACGAACGGATCGAGCGCGAGAATTTCTTGAAAATGGGGCAAAATCGCGGGCGTCAGAGGTGGCAGGCTTTGGTCGGGGGAGTTGACCGGGGTCAACTCTAGACCGCGCCTGGTTGGTCCACGTGGACCAACCAGGAAACTCAGATTAGAAATTATTTGAAAAATCAAAATAAAATGGTAAATGAATTTATTGATGTTAGGTTATAAAATAAAAAATGTTTATTATTTTATGAAGAATTTTTCTGTGATTTTTATTTATTTTTATGAGACGTATTTTTATAAGTTTGCATTTATGCCCTTTATAGTATATATATCTATATATTTAAGTATTTTATTTTTATTTTGTGTATTTTATCTTTATTATTTTTATTTATCATTTTTCTAAAACATAAAATACTTTTATGTACATAAATACCTTTTTATTTTATTTTTCTGAATTATTTTGTACACTTAATAAAATGAAAGTATTATTTGTGTATGTATGTATCCCTGTAATATACCTATGTATTATAATATATACAAGTATTTTTCTTTGAGTTTTATTTATGTTTTTATTCTGATTTAATGTACATAATTATTATAAATAATATTTACAACCTTTTAAAAATATGAAATCGGATAAATAATGAATAAGGAATAAAGTGAATATTTTAATCTGTACACTTATACAATGAGGGTCCAAAACCCAATTTTTCAAACCGTAGCTCCGCCAAATGCGAAACCACCACCATTGGATAGATTATTTTATTCTATATACAATTAAAGGTGAGTAGGCTGCATTTGGAGTTTTTATTTGTGAGATACAGGTCTGGGAAATTGGCATTCTGGATTTTTATTCAGACCATAACTTTTTATCTGTACATTATTTTTCTGTGAAATCAATTTTGTATTTTTCTTTATTTTATTATCTACAACTTTCATGTACAAAGTTTCTTTATTTGAGGTATAAAAAGTGGAACCAAAAATAGGTCCCAAAAAGAATAAAGAATGAATAAAATGTATAGGTATTTTATCTGTGTTCCTGACCTTATCTCCCCCTACTTTATTCCTTGTCGACCTATTCATCAAGATGCCTAGGTCTCGGGGTTTCGGGTCATAAAATATTTACAATATTGTATTCTTTTTCTTTTCTTTATTTATTCTATAATTTTGGCCTTAATTACAGTAATTTACACACTTTTTAGATGCACATGCATGAATGCTAAGATGATGATTTTAATGCTATTTACAGGCATTTGCTAGGGTTTTTGGTGCCAAAATGATAGAATAAAGATGATGAAATGTGGATTCATCACATATCCAAGCCCAACTTAGTTCAGAGTTTCTTCTGTGGGCTGACATTGGAGCTACAGGGGCTTGTTAACGCCTCTTGTCGGGGATCATACTTTTCCAAGGGTGAAGACGACGTCTGGGCCATCTATGAAGGGATGGCAGAGAACTCAACAATCATGGCCCAAGCCCGCGTCTACACACAGCAGAAACCACCCCAAGGAGCAGGATCATTTCAGAGGATCACCCGCATCGATGCTGGTCCCCACACTCCGTCGGTAGCTGCAGCCGACATGGGTATCATTAGTGAGAAGTTGGACCGTCTCGAGATCCTCGAGAAGAAGCAGATGCAAGGACTGGCCTAGATGGACCAGATTACCAAGACCATGAGTGACCTGAAGACGCAGATTCTTTGCATCCAGGAGGCACAGATGTCTACTCAGCAGCCTCCTAGGCCACGGGCTGATCCAAGCAACAGCAGCTCGCACCAACCCTCTGCCTCACACCGCCAAGTCAACCACATTCAGGCAGAGTCGGTCCCGCTATTGCAGTATTACCCATCGCAGCCGCCATCTTAGTAAACTCAGATGGTGGTCTATCAGCCGGATCAGCCACTGACAGTTCTACCCCCACCATCTTTCGAGCAGGAACCATTGATGGAGGTTAATTGGATTTGGTACGACCGGTACCCGCAGCCCGGGATTCGTTGTGATCACCCCGGATTCCGTTGGGGTAATGGTGGCTCCTCATCCCAACAGCAGTCTCCCGCTCAAGGACAACAGAACAGCCAGCCACAACAGCAGCAGCCCCAGTATGCCCACCAGCAGCAATACCAGCATGGTCCTCGTCCTGCCTTTCACAATCAGCAGTGGAGGCAGCGTCAGCCGCCTCAGCAGACATACTCACATCCTCCCCAGTATCAGCAGCAGCAGCCACATTTCCCGTAGGAGAACACATCCGGTTCTCAGGGTCCCGCCTTTGAGAACCCAGCTCTAGATGACCTTGCCCGCTTGCTCTCTGAACAACGAGCATCCTTTCGGCAGGAAATAGATGAGTTCCGGTAGGAGATGAGGGATATCATCAAGGACAAAGCCGCCATACCATCTCAGATTGAACCTAACCCGAACAATCTAAAAAGAAAGTCTGAGCAGGTACAATTCACAGAGAATACCTCTCCTAGTGACTATTTGAGTGACATGTCTTCTTCTTTGTATGATGTTGATTTTGTGACTACTAGGAGCGGTAGGATGCCAGCTGGCGGTGCCTCATCTGAGTGACTGCCACATGCAGAATCAGGAGCGCCAGATGAGCCAGATAGCGGTGCTGATGCCGCTAATGATGACGTTGATGACGGTGGTGTTGATGCCACCAATGATGGAGTTCCAGACGACGGTACTGAGGCCGTCAAGACACCAGATGCAGACGGTGGTGCTAAAGCCACTATTTTGGATGCAGAGCCAGAGCGCGGTGCTGATGCTGCGAAGCCAGGTGCCGGTGGTGGTACTGAGGCCACCACATCTACTTTTGTTGAGCTTCCTTCTGTGATGTTACCACCTTTTGTATCTATGGACTGTGGTAACAACAAAAAGAACAAAAATATGAATAAAGGAAAGGTTTGTGCTCACACTTCAGATCCATATGTGTTGAATGATGATCATGGTATGGATTCTATTCCTTCACAGGCGCAGGAACCTCTTCCGAGTCCTCCATCTGCGGAGGGCCCTACCATCCCCTTCCCCGAAGCACTTCGCTTGGCGAAGGGGAATAAAAAAGAAAATCGAAAAAAGACCCAGCAGGTAGAGTTCAGCAACCAGATGATTGACAGATTCCATATTCAGCTGACTCTACAGGAAGCACTTGAGCACATCCCCCTCTTCAAAAAGAACTTGAAAGAGAAGACTACAATCCGCAGGAAGAGGAGGAACCACAGAGATCAGATCCATGTGCTCACTCATTCCACTTGCCGCACCATTCAGAACAAACTGCCAGCCAAATGACCAGATGCAGGAGCTCCCTATGTCAGATGCGAGATTCAGGAGTAGCAGTTTGATCGGACTCTATTAGACAGCGGCTCTTCTATCAACCTTCTTCTGGTAGCCTTACTCGACCTCTTCGAGTTTGGTCCTCTTCTTAGGAGCAGGACAGTCCTTTAGTTTGCTGATAGGTCGACTAAGAGGCTGAAGGGGTTGTTAAGAGACGTGGTCGTTACCATTTAGGGCCTGAAATTCCCTGTGGACTTTGTTGTAGGACATGGAGATCCCTGAGTCGGTAACCGATGCCCCCATCATACTTGGACTTCCGTTCTTGGCCACAGCCAAGGCGGTGACCGATCATGATAATGGGAAGGTATGTTTTCGCATAGAGGGCGAAATTATACAAATAGAGACGATCAAGGAAACCAGAGCGAGAGAATTAGAATGCTCAGAGCAGTCCAGCGAAGCCGCGCAGATGACAGAGGAAGAGCTAGACATCCACCAGGAGTGTGACTTTGTGATGACAGATGATGAATCCAATTGGACAGATCCCGTAGCACAGACCCTTGCCTTGCCAGCAGATTCACCGTACTTACGGCTTATGGAAGTTGAGAGCCTGGAGAGCACACCTGTGGACGAGGATACAGTTGAAGCTGACATTGCTGGGACGAGTGGTGCTGATGATTTTCAATCTTGTTCTTCTAATTCAGATCCCTCGGATTCAGACATTGATTGGGATGATTTTGATGAATATTTGCCGTGTCTGATTCCTTCTGAGCCGACATCTAGGACGGAGTGCGAGCCAGTATAGTTTATTGATGATTCAGCAGGCCTCACTTCGTCAGATGTTCATTCGCTGTGAGAGTTCTCACATGCAGACCTGGTCGCCTTCACATAGACATACCAGAAGCCAGATCTGCCACCTCCCAGTTGTGCAGAACTGAAACCCTTGCCGCAGTCGCTGAAGTACAGATTCCTTGCGGGTGAGCCAGATATGCACCCAGTCATTATCTCAGCAGGTTTGACTGGAGAGCAAGAATCTCATCTGATGGAGGTTCTTGAACGCAACCGCAAGGCGATAGGATGGAGTATAGCTGATCTCCAAGGGATTAGTCCGGCTCTGTGCTCCCACCACATTTATCTTGAGGATGATGCTAGGCCTTCGCGTGAGTTCCAGTGACGGCTGAACCCGAATCTTCGAGATGTGGTTATGAAAGAAATATCAAGGTGGTGGAGCGTCGATTTTATCTACCCCATCTCCGACTCCAAGTGGGTTAGTCCATTACATGTGGTACCCAAGAAGACGGGTATCACTACAGTTGTGAATGAGTCTGGAGAGGAGATAGCTACCCGGGTACCAACTTCTTGGAGGGTCTGTGTGGACTATAGACGATTGAATCAGGCCACCAAGAAGGATTATTTCCCACTGCCATTCATTGATCAGATTATCGAGAGGCTAGCTAGGAAGAGTCACTACTGCTTTCTTAACGGGTACTCCGGTTATAATCAAGTGGCCATTGCGTCCGAAGACCAGGAGAAAATGATATTCACCTGTCCGTTTGGGACTTATGCTTTCAAACAGATGCCCTTTGGTCTATGTAACGCCCCCGCGACATTCCAAAGGTGCATGTTGTCCATCTTCTCAGACATGGTGGGTGATTGCTTAGAGGTCTTAATAGATGACTTCTCGGTCTATGGCGATGGGTTTGATGCTTGTCTTGACTGCCTAGACCGTGTGCTTCAGCGGTGCATTGAGGTCAATCTTGTCTTGTCTTGGGAGAAGAGTCACTTCATGGTGACTCAAGGGATGATCCTTGGTCATTGATTTAGCAAAATTAGGTGGTCGTAAGTTCAACACAAAGCGTGAACTCAGTCGGTGTGTTGACCACACTAAATCTGCACTAAAGTCAACAATTAACCCACACTAAAGATCAATAAATTAGAAATAATGTGGAGTTAAAATTTATTTTTAACTCTGCACAAATGGTGTATAGTGACAAGTATGCAGAGAGTTCGAACACAGGGAGCAAGCAGGGTAATTCAAACAAATGTGCGTGAGTGAATGTGTGTGCTGTCTACACTAAGCAAGCAAGCAAAGATGTTTTTGTGGGTTTTTAATTTTTAATCTTTTTTTATTTAATTTTTAATTTTGTATTTTGATTTTTAGTTCTCTGATTTTTATAATTTTATATTTTATATATTTTTTTCTCAAATATTGGAATTTAAAAGCAATGTGACAAAAGACAAGATAAAATATGTATAAAAATGTGCAAAAATAACCAAAAATTCAGAAATAAAATGTTTTTGGTATTTTTAAGATTTTTTACTGTTTTTGTGATTTTTGGGAATTTTTCAAAGTGTTTTTGGTATTTTTAAATATTGAAATAAGAGAAAACAGTGACAAAGTTGCTGGTTGGGGGTAAAACTGGAATAAAAAATAACAAACAGCCACCGAAATTTTTCAAACTAATTTTAAAATAAAGAGGATAAAATTTAGAACAAACAGGAGCTGAGTTTGCTATTTTTGGAGTTTTCCTTGATTTTATAGATTTTTTCGAAGTTTTTATGTATTTTCTAATTTTTAGAGTTTTTCTTTTGCGATTTTTAGTGATTTTTGGATTGACACTAAAATAGGTTAAAATAGACACTAGGTAATGTTTTTGGAATTTTTCGAAGTGTTTTAGGATTTTTTTGGCATTTTCTAAGCTAGACAGTAGTGAAAAAGCATGTTTTTGATTTTTAATAATTATAAAAATAAAATAAAATCAAAAACTAAATTTATAGCGTGGAAGCATAAGTGCACAGGAGCTTAAGTTCAAAATTTTAGAATTTTTGGATCTGATATGATGCCTTAATTAATTATAGCAAGACAGCACAAATGAAAGGCCTGACAGGGACCTTTCTGCAAATATCAATAGATAAGGGGGCACGCCTGCAATTTTGCCACAAACTTTGTGCTGAATAAAATATTCTCTGGACCAAAAAGAAATATCCAAACCCGCAATGACTTTTCTGTAAAACTCCCAGACCCACGTGCGTCGCACGCGACCCTGGCGAGGGTACAGATGCAATAAGAAAACAGTACGAGGGCTAGACTGCAAAATATCCAAATGTCTTATACTGCAGCTAAATGTTTTGGAATTGAACAAAAATAAACAAAAATCCTGGGGACTTTTCCGCAAAATTGCCAAGACGACACGTGAGGGATCACGTGCACCACTGGCAGGGGTGTAAGTTCAATATTACAAAATACCAAGGGGCTACCATGCAAAATATACCGAACTATTAAAAGCAGATGAAAGATTTTGTGCCAATTAAAAATTACAAAATCGCGCGGGGGAAGAAATGCAAAATACCCAGGCGCTTTAATCGCACGGCCGAGAAGATTTGACGTGTGCCACGTGGCGTGCGGACGAAGCCCGATGCCCCTTTGATTATAACGGCCAGGATTAGATCCTGGCCCGCGATCTAACGGATGTGGGGCTCCAAGATCCAAGGGCTCCGATTAGAACTGGGGCGCCTCCAAAATCGAACGGCGGCGAGCAAAGCTCGACGAACTGGGAAGAACTCGCGGAAGTGCGAGCTTCCCCAGCCCCGATCTTTTCTCTCCGCTGCAATGCGGCGCTCCAAAGGGCCCAGCAAGCTTCCTGCAGGTGACTTCTACTGTCCGGTGGCTTCAAAAGTCGCCGTCGACCCTCGGAGCTCTCCTGTGAGGTCGAAGTCGAGGAGGGACTCCAGGAGTCTCAGGCGAGGTGCAAAACGCCCTCCAGGAGACGCTATCGCTCCAGATACCTGCAAGTGATGTGATATGGTCGGGGGCAAATTGCCCCGACCATGTAACGAGGTGGAATGAAGGTGTAACGAGGCGGAGTGCGTGAAGACTGAAGGTGGCCGGAGTTGCTCCGGCGACCGATCGATTAAGCGAATCGATGGCTAACGAGGTGAATAAAAGGGGACGGAATGAAGCTTCGGATGAACAGGAATGAAATGCAGCTAAAGTTAAAGTGATTAGATGGCCCTCAAGCTCATTTAGAGCGAGGGAGAGGGGTACCTCGACGGCTTGGCCGGAGGTGTCTTGGAACTCGCCCAAACGTGGTTACTCCACCACCCTGATGAAGACTCCACGGAGCTGTCACCTCCAGGGACTCCTAGCAAGGTCAAGGGTGGGGCGTTTGGATGGATTTGCGGTTCAAAATTCAAAAGAGAGTTGGCTTTAGGTTTTAAAGGGTTGACGGTCAGAGGTGCAAGAACGAGGTCTAGCGGGTGGTGCAGCGATCCGCGACCCAAGAAAACCCCTGGGCGTGAATCCTTGGTTAATAGAGAAGAAAAGTCAAGAAGATCGTAGCACGTTTTGGTGACAAGGGCGACCTCGAAAAAAGTTGAAAACGAGCCAAAAAGCATCTCTGACAAGGTTGCAGGAGGAGGGTCAGACTGTTGACCTTGGTCAACAGTTCCAGTCCCATGGTTGGTCCACGTGGACCAACCAGGAAAATCCGAAAAGAAATGCTTTCAAAAATCATTTTAAAATAGCAAATGTTAGTATTTTATTTAGGTTGTTAAATAGAAAATGTTTATAAATTTATGTAGTATTTTATTCCGATTTTTAATTATTTATTCCTCGAAAATATTCAGATGAATTCGTGAAGAGGTGTACTGACTGTCAGAAGATGGGTATCTGCGGACAGATAGACATGATGCCCATGCAGCCCATTCACTTTTGTGAGGTTTTTGATGCATGGGGGATTGATTTCAGAGGCCCATTTCCTAAGAGTCGGGGATTCGAACACATTTTGTTTGCTGTAGATTATGTCAGCCGTTGGGTTG
Source organism: Ottelia alismoides (assembly GCA_037367405.1). Lineage (NCBI taxonomy): Eukaryota > Viridiplantae > Streptophyta > Magnoliopsida > Alismatales > Hydrocharitaceae > Ottelia > Ottelia alismoides. The sequence goes on from JAZKJV010010154.1 coordinate 100,260, forward strand.
AGGCCATCCCCGCCCGAGCCGCAGATGCTAAAACTGTATGTAAATTTTTGAGGAAAAATATCATTTCACGGTTCGGTGTGCCTAGAGTTCTGATTTCAGAGGGGGGTCTCATTTCATTAATGATAAAGTTAGGGCCCTTGCAGACGAGTTCGGCATTGACCATCGTGTTTCCACGCCATACCACCCTCAGACTAATGGTCTTGCCGAAGTATCAAATAGGGAGATCAAGACGATCTTACAGAAGGTTGTCCGCCCAGACCGAAAGGATTGGTCACAGCTTTTGGACTCGGTCTTGTGGGCCTATCGGACATCCTTCAAAAATCCATTAGGGACATCTCCCTTTCGTCTTGTTTATGGCAAGCCATGCCATTTGCTAGTGGAAATCAAGCACAAATCATTTTGGGCAGTCACTGAGTTACTGTTAGATCCCGAGAGTATAGGAGAACAGAGAAGAGCAGAGTTGGCAGCCCTGGGGGAACTGAGAGATACAACCTTTTCTAGCAGCCTACAATACAAGGAGAAAGTGAAGACATGGCACGATTCCCATATCAGCCATAAACAGTTTGAGCCAGATCAGTGCGTATGGTTGTTCGATTCCAGCTTGAAATTATTTCCAGGGAAATTACAGAGCAGGTGGAAAGGTCCTTATGTGGTCAGGAAGGTACATGACAATGGCAGTATTGACATATCCGAACCATCATCTTCCTCTACCTTCCGTGTCAACGGTCAGCGCCTGAAGCTATATCTAGATCATGATCCGCCGACCGTTGACGTTGCCCCCATTCTTCTGGTATGAGATGTGTTCTTTTACTCCGATCATTTGCATCTCGTACATGGTTATCACTTCCATCTTCCGCTGTATAGATCCATCTGTTGATATCTTTTCTTCTTTTCTTCTTTTATTCTTTTCCTCTTCTATCTCCTTTATCTATCAAAAAGGTGTCGCCCCTTGTAGACAGTTTTCTATACTTAAGATGTACTTTATCCTAAGTATAGGGGGTGCGCACCCCGAGTGTTCTATTTTTCGATCCTCTCCATTGTCTCCTCTTCTTGTCTATACTTAGGGATATCTTACCCTAAGTATAGGGGGAGACAATCTGAGTACAATCTATTCATTCCCACCCTTGACACTCCGTGCTTTGTGTACCGTCTGCTATACTTAGGATTATTCGATCCTAAGTATAGGGGGGATGGTCGACTTCTTATTCATTCGTTTATTCCTCTCATATTTATTTATTCTTTAGACTTTTCTATACTTAGTACGAGTTATGTCTTCTCTTTTCTCTCCGATCTATGAGGACATAACTCAAGCTAAGTATAGGGGGGTCGTATATACTATGTATATACTTTAGCCATAACTCGTACTTTCGTATTTTCCTAATAATTATGGCTAATTATTCTTTAAAATTCATTAAAAACCCTAATAAAAAGATGTTTCATTCCTCAAATTCTTTTTGTATATACTGATTAATAAATCAGGTGGAAATGTTTTTTGCAAAAGGTTTGAAAAATAGTTTGAAAATCTTTGTGAAAAATCTTTTGAAAACTATTTGGAAAACATTTTGTTACATGTTTTCAAACTTTGAAAAACATTTTGATTGAAAAATTATTTTCTTTGTGTGAAATAAAATGTTTGAAAAATGGTTCAACTCAGTTGGAGTGGTGAGGAGGTTGGATTTGCCGGTATGAGACGCACACAGGTGGAAACACTTGTCCTCCTCTAGGGAGGGAAGTGCACCCTAACCCGTCCAGTAATGATGAGTTTCGAGGATAGGAGATCGTAGGTTGCAATAAAGCTTCAGAAGAGAGATAGTCTACTTGCTCAAGAGGAAAAACTCCCTATGTAAATGCTGTTGTATAGTATTCAAAAAATGCAAAATTAAAAACTCCAAAAAAAAGAAAAAAGTGGACAGGCCTGTACAAAAATAAAAATGCCTGCCGGAGTGTACATATGTATAAAGTCAAATATGCAAGCTTGAGCTTCAAAGTCAAATCATATGAGCATGCAGCTGGATGACTTGACTACATTGGTCTTGCATCCTAGGATAGGTAGCTACACTGGCTACCATCCATTCTTCTCTTCACCCCCTCCTCTTGAGCTGGTTGCCACTTGAACTTAGAAGGGAATACCCTGCTCCTTGAGGGATGAGTTGTTGGATTGGGGAATCATTGGGTTGTCATGTTGGAGAAGTCAGTCTCTTTGTCATTTCAGTTGGGGAGAGCCACCATCACTTACACTGTACAAGTCAGATTCATAGTCGTAAGGGTTTGCTTATGAGTTGAAGTATTTCTGACCTGGCTATTGACACTACAGGAAGTTCCAGCTTTGGAGATGACAACTGGCGGCAGTCGTAGAATGACCGTCCCTAATAAAAGCTTTTAGGGACGGTCATGCCATAACCGTCCCCTATACTTCATATCAGGAGACGCTATGCGAGCTGGCGTCCCCTTTTGTAATAGCTTAATAGGGACGGTCAGCAAGACCGTCCCCTCTGCCTAGGGGACTCATTGGGGATGGTCTTGACCGTCCCTAATACGCTTCTGTTGGTGTCGCCTCCGGTAATGGATCTAAGTGGACGGCCAGAGGGGACGGTCAGAAAAGACCATCCCCCTTCCTTGCGATGGACTTTGGGGACGGTTATGACCGTCCCCTATACGCTTCTGTTGGCGTCGCCTCCGGTCTCTTACCCTAAGTGAGCGACTAGAGGGGACGGTCCATGGTGACTGTCCCGTCTGCCCTGGCAGGTCCGTTGGGGATGGGTCTGACCGTCCCCAATACGCTTCTGTTGGCGTCGCCTCCGGCCGTTCATATTAAGTGGCTGAACAGAGGGGACGGTCACAGAGGACCGTCTCCTCTGCCTGAGAGGACCGTTGGGGACGGTTCTGACCGTCCCCATTACGCCTATGTTGGCGTCACATCAGGCCAGTTGGCCTGACCAAAGGGGACGGTCATTGAAGACCGTCTCCTATGCCCACCAAAGGGGACGGTCTTAAGTGAATCGTCGCCGATTGTCTCCAATGGGGACGGTCGTTACGACCGTCCCCATTGGTAAGATCGAAAAAAACCCCTACGCCCAGCGTTCATTCTCACTTTGCCCTCTTTCAAGCAGTCGCCACCGTCGCCCCACTCGGCCAACGTCGCCCCTCCGACCTCTCCGTGGTTGCCATCCTCCTCAATCTTATTTTCTGGTATCTAGCAACACTCCTTTGTGTTTATTCTTGTTTATTTTGCTTGATATTGTTGTTAGGGATGTTATTCCTCATGTGAATGATTTTTTTTGTTGTTATGTTAGGGTTGCTTGATTTGTTTAATATAATAGGTTTTTCCCCATGTTATGATGAAATATCTTGTTGTAGGATAGAGGAAAACATTGCTTGTTGTATAAAAGGATAGAGGAAAACATTGCTTGTTGTATAATGGGAGGTCATGAAATATCTTGTTGTAGGATAGAGGATAACATGTTATAGGATGAAACATGTTATTGGATTAACATGTTATAAGATGAAACATGTTATAAAACATTGCTTGTTTATATTAAATATAATGTTCTTGGGTATATTAGATCTAGAAATTCTTATTGTGTGTAAGAGAAACACTTGATAATTAGGATTTAGGGTGGAAAAATTTGTTGTCTATAATAACATAACGATGGTGGATTTTATTCTGATTGTGTAGTAAAATGGATAAATCATGGATGGATAAGAGATACGATGATTTTCAACAATATAAGAGAGGAGTGATCGCGTTCTTGGATTGGACATTTGAAATAGAAAGAGTTAATAAGAAATTTGGTGGTCTTAAGATTTATTGTCCATGTGTGAGATGTAAGAATATTAAATGGGATGTTAGAGAGGAAGTGTAAAACCATCTTATACTCAACGGATTTTGCTTACATTACTCCATTTGGACTGAGCATGGAGAGGTTATAGATTTGCGAATGGATGAAGATATGGGTGTAGATGCAAGAGTCACTACACAAACCTTGAATAATATTGATCACGAGTTATTTGAACTAATGGATGACTTAAGAAGACCTGAGGCACAAAATATTGGTGTAGAGGATAGGTTTTCGAGCAGTTTGCCAGATGCAGAAGATATATTGGCTCGTGGGACGCGTTTGCAGTTTTTATTAGAGTTGTTTAAGATGAAAGTAAGGAACAGATCAACTGCTGCAATGATGACAGATGTGCTAACTTTAATACGGAAGTTATTGAATAATCCTCAGAATTACCCTAAGGATTGGAAAGAGGCGAAGCAACGATTCCGATCGCTCGGTCTGAAATACGAGAAGATCGATGCTTGTGTTAATGATGGTATGCTTTTTCGAGGAGAGAATTCTGATTTGTTGTCGAGGTGTGTAAATGAAAGAGAACGTAAGATAACTGGATTAAAAAGTCATGACTGTCATGTTTACATTGAAGTGTTACTCCCATTCGCTATTCGCGGAATTGTTGACGATGCTGTTCTCCAGTCAGGTAGAACAAGTTTTCTATATTCCAGACAACTTAAGTGATGGATGGATCATACCCGTGAGAACAGTACCAAGAGATTTTTTTGATATCAATGATGATGATGAGTTGCTAAATATAAACGAGGCATATCAAGCTGAAATACAAGAACATCCAACAGAAATTGTAGATGCGGATTTTTAAAATGTAAGTTTACCATCATTTATTTTCCAATTTTTTGATGTAATATGTGAATTATATCATTGTTGTTATATCTAATTTAAATGTTTCATAATATGCAGATATGCCTCCACGTCCTAGATGCATTCGGGATGCACCGCCGGCACCACAGCGAGGGAGTGAGACCTCCGATCCTGACGGATCGAGTAGCTCAGGCAGACGTAGAGGCCCATCTCAATGCCGAGTGTTGGACCGTCTTCGTCCTGGTGAGACACTCAGGGTGCGGATAGTTGGAGGCGATGCGGTGGGGGAGAACTCAGCTATTTTCCAGAGTTACTTGGGACAGGTGTGCAGAGACAGGGTCCCTCTCCACATTACACACTGGGGTTTAGTGGAGCGGTCAATAAAAGATACCATTCTTCATGATTTGGAGGTATTTATAATATTAACAAACCAAATTTTTTCTTCAGCATATATATATATATAAACTTATTTATGTTTGCTTTGATTTCTTTGCAGTCTAGTTTTTCCTGGGACCGTGATCCGGCCACTGATGCTCTGATTTTAGGTCATGGGGCGGAGATGTTGCGTAAATATCGAGGTCGTCTGAAGGCCCGAATGAGTACCTTTCTTTATAGTTAAGTATAAATTTGTTTTTCATCATCTAAGTATATAATTAATTTTCTTTATATTTTAAAGTACTTCGACTCGGAGCTTCCATTGGAAGCCAACTTGGCAAATTGTCCTCCGAATGTACCCGCTGAACAATGGAGGGCGATGGTCATATTTGGATGGGAGAAGAACATACGGTATGCGACATATATATGTGCATTTTATACATATATCATTTGGAATTCTTTTATTAAAATTATTATCTTCATATAGGGCATCTCAAGGAAAAATGTTGAAAATCGGGGGAAAGATTTCAAGTCTACCCATAGAATGGGGAGAAGAAATACAAATCAACTGAAGGATGACTTCGTAAGTAATCTACTTTATGATTAGTGTTAAAATTGTAACCATTATATATGTATTAAAATGGTATCGTAAGTTTACTAATCTTTTGACATTAGGAAGTGGAGAACGAACGAGTGCCCAGCCGAATGGAAGTCTTCGAGAGGTCTAAGAGCCGCGATGTGGGCGGGGAAGTTCATTGGGTGGATCCTGCCTATGGTCCAATTCATGTAAGTTATTCGTAACATATTTGCATCTTTTTTACAAATTAAATGAATTTGAACTTACTTAAATAAATTTGTAGGAGGAGATGGTCAGGCTTACAACCACTGGCTCTGTAGACCACACCGGAACGAGTCATCCACCTCTTACTCCTGATGTGGCCTTCCTCCAGGCGACCGGTCCAGAGCATCAGGGACGCATCCGTTGTGGTGGTCGTGGTGCCACCATACGGAATTGGTATGGAGTAGGGACCGGCTCGACCTCTCAGAAGACACAAAGGGAGAGGGAATTAGAGAGTCAAGTGTCTAGCATGAATATGGAGATTCAGGATTTGCGCCAACAAATGGCGATTTTCAATGCATTCATGCAGGCACATCAAGGTGCAGCGTCGACTAGCCGCCCAACAGATGATGATAATACCGTTGCGAGGCTAGGCGACGACGATGATGGCGAAGAAGAAGATGATGATGCTGATGACGACGAGGACGACGACGAGGATGAGGACGACGACTAGGATAGATTAGTTACTTTGTAGGATACTGTAGTATATTGTATAACTATTTTGGACAATTACTGTAGGATACTGTAGTATTTTGAATGCATATGTTGTTGGACGACGACTTTATGAATGTGGATTGCATTTTTTTGTGTGGTGATCGTAATATTTATTATGAAGACAGATTTTTTGTAACAGGTACTTTGTGTATATTGACATACAGGGCAAAATGAGGATCAAATAGGGGGCAATGGAAATTTTTTTTGTTAGCAGACGAACAAAGGGGACGGTCATAGCGACCGTCCCCTTTGTTCTTAGAGACGGTTATGACCGTCTCCACTTCCTAACTTTTGGGACGGTCGTGACCGTCCCCCTGAATACCTTTAAGGGACGGTCGTAACCGTCCCCAATAAGATCCTTTAAGGGACGGTCATACCCGTCCCCTATACCGGACCTTTAGGGACGGTCCCGACCGTCCCCTATGTATGAGTATAGGGGACGGTCTAGATTACCATCGCTTATACCAAATGGGACGCCACCTTTGGAGACGGTCGCATGACCGTCTCCATTGATCAAAGGGGACGGTCATGTTATCATTCGCGACGGATGTTGACCGTCGCCTGTTCTACTCTTTCTTGTAGTGTGAGGAGACTTGAACAGAGTTTTGGGATTCTCGAAGGCTGTTGGATTTCAAATCCGGTTCTCATTAAGGTTCCGTCCGTACTAAAATTTTAAAGGTCCTATTTAAGCTCCAAACTTTGATTTTATGAAAACAAGTTTGATAATCAAATCTAATCCACCTTCTTCTTTTTCTTTTCTTTCTTTTTCTTTCTGCACTAATTGCATAAGTGTTTGCTAGGGACTAGCAAAGGTAAAGTATAGGGGAATGATGAATCCACATTTCATCATCTTTATTCTATCATTTTGGCATCAAAAACCCTAGCAAATGCGTGTAAATAGCATTAAATCCAGCATCTTAGCCTTCATGCATGTGCATATAAATAGTATATAAAACACTGTAATTAAAGTCAAAATTATAGAATAAATAAAAGAAAAGAATAAGAATAAAATATTGTAAATATTTTATGACCCAAAACCCCGAGACCTAGGCATCTTGATGAATAGGCCGACAAGGAATAAAGTAGGGGGAGATAAGGGTCAGAATACACTCAAATTCCATTTATTTCAATTCATTCTTTATTCATTTTGGGACCTATTTTTGGTTCCACTTTTATACCTCAAATAAAGAAACTTTGTATATGAAAATTGTAGATAATTAAATAAAGAAAAATACAAAATCGATTTTACTGAAAAATAATGTACAGATAAAAAGTTATAGTCTGAATAAGATTCCAGAACTCCAATTTCCCAGACATGTATCTTGCAAATAAAAATTCGAAATGTACCAAAATTACTTTAATTGTATATACCATAAAATAATCTATTTAATGGAGCTGGTTTTGTATTTTTCAGAGTTACGGATTGAAAGTTGAGTTTTGGACCCAACTTGTATACTTGTATAGATTAAAATATTCATTTTATTATTTATTCATTATTTTTGTAATTTCATATTTTTATAATTTTGTAAATATTATTTATAATTATTTGTACATTAAAATCAGAATAAAAAGACAAAAGAAACACAAATAAAAATACTTGTATATATATACTACATAGGTATAATACCTATACTTATACCTGTGTACTACATACTTATATTTTATTAAATGTACAAAATACATCAAAAAAATAAAATAAAAATATAATTACGTGTATAAAAGTATTATATAAATTTAGAAAATAATAAACAAAAATAAATAAATTAAATTCACAAAATAAAAATAAATTAATAAAATATATAGGTATATGTACCTACAAAGGGCATAAAAGGAATCTTGTATTTTTATACCTCATAAAAATAATTAAAAATCAGATTAAAAATCTTGCATTCCCATTTTAGTTTCGGCCAGTAAGTTTCTTCATTGTTTTCCTTTATTTTGACTTGTAAAAATTCCATAAACATTCTGAAAAATCCCCAAAAATCACAAAAACAGTAAAAAAATATGAAAAGACCAAAAAGATTTTATTTCCTAATTTTTGAGCATTTTTTCACTAGTTTTATAAATACCCTCTTTCCTCTTTTCTTATATTATATATATACTCCAATATTGAAAAAGAAAATATAAAAAATATAATATATAAAAAGAAAATATAAAATCAGAAAATTAAAAAAATCAAAATACAAAATTAAAAAATAAAAAAGAAAATAAAAAAATTAAAAATTAGAAACCCACAAAAACATTTGCATTGCATAGTGTAGACAATACATCACATTCACATTGTTGTGCATCATTGCATAGATCTATCCTGCCTTGCTCGTTGTGTTCGAACTCTCTACATACTTACACCTATACATCTTATTTGTAGAGTTAAAAATAAATTTGACTCCACTTTATTTTTCATTGCTTGATATTTATATTGTGGGTTCATTGTTGATTAAATTCGGATTTCTTAGCGGTCACCGCAGCGACCTTAGTGTTCCCGCCTTGTGTGGATCACACGACCGTTATCAATTCCATGTTTATCAACACCCCCCCCCCTGAACCACCCTTGATTCCAAACCCCTTAGGCCCAGGAACCGGCTCCAACCGGCTCATACCGCTCACCCGCTTCCCGTTGGTGGGCAATCCCGAGCATTGGCGTGAGGGCCGCCGAGGAGGGGGTGGGGAGTACTCTGGATATCATGAATCAATTATCGAGGCAAAGAAAAAGGGGGATGTCAGACACCCACCCGAACCCCCCTGTCGAGTGGAGTGGGATGAATTAGGACTGAAAATACTACTCAAATCATTAAAAACCTTAATAAAATGATGTGATTATTCCTCTAATTCTTTTTGTATTTACTGATTAATAAATCAGGCGAAAATGTTTTTTTGCAAAATGTTTGAAAAATAGTTTGAAACTATTTTTAAAATATCTTTTGAAAACTATTTTGAAAACGTTTTGTTACATGTTTTCAACCTTTGTAAAACATTTTATTTTGTAAATTGTATTTTCTTTGTGTGAAATAAAAATATTTGAAAAACAAGGTACAAATGGTTTGAAAAATGGTTGCAAAAATATTTGAGAAATCTATATATACTATTTGGAAAACCTTTGCAAAATGATTTGCAAATGTGTGTACATGTTTGTAAAAATTATTTTCAAAAAACTATTTTGGATTATAGTTTTAAAAATTATTTGAAAACTATTTTCAAATAAGTTTGAGGAATATATACACATCCTTTTTTAAATTGTATATATCTATAAAATTGAGCACTCGCCCCTTGTAAGTTCTTAAAAATCAAACTCTTGTAAATATAGAAGCATCCCTGTGTAAATATTTGTACCTAATTTTATCCAAAATCTTTTTATTTTCAAAAATCTCAAAAATATTTGCAAAAATACAAATACCAAAAACATTTGAAAAATCTTTTTGAAAAATATAAAAAAAGCATACGCATCATCTTTTCAAAAATCCCTAAAAAGTTCAAAATCTTTGAAAATTGCATCACAAAAATAATTTCTTTTTTCTGCATAGCGTTTGCATAGCATGAGCATTTTTCGGATTGAGTTTGATAGTTGAACAAGTCTAAGTAAAATCCGGAGATTGGAGCTTGGTTGGACCTTAAATCTACCTAATTAACACCTTATAGGAACTAGAATTGAGGTACTTCAGGTCTAGTTGACTTAATTCTTTGAGGATCACGGGACTTGGTTCAATGGATTCTTGACTGCCTAAGTAGAGTATTTCATAGCACACGCATAACTCTTGTCGATAATGACCTAACTTGGACACCTGCACCTTTCACATGGCTCAACTCGGTTGGAGTGGTAAGGGGGTTGGATTTGCCGGTATGAGACGCACACAAGTGGAAACATTTGTCCTCCTCTAAGGAGGGAAGTGCACCCCAACCCGTTCGGTGATGATGAGTTTTGAGGACAGGAGAGTGTGGGTTGCAATAAAGCTTCAAAAAAGGGATAGTCTACTGGCTCAAGAGGGAAAACTCCCTATGTAAATATTGTTGTGAATAGTATTTAAAAAAAGAAAAAACTCCAAAAAGTGGACGGGCATGTACAAAAATAAAATACCTGCTGGAGTGTACATATTTGTATAATCAATAAGCAAGATTGAGCTTCAAAGTCAAATCATGTGAGCCTGCAGCTGGATGACTTGACTACAGTGATCTTGCATCCTAGGATAGGTAGCTACACTGGTTACCATTCATTCTTCTTTTCACCCCCTCCTCTTGAGTTGATTACCACTTGAACTTAGAAAGGAATACCACATTCCTCGAGGAATGAGTTATTGGATTGGGGAATCATTGGATTGTCATACTGGAGAAGTCAGTCTCTTTGTCATTTTAGTTGGGGAGAGCCACCATCACTTACACTGTACGAGTCAGATTCATAGTCATAAGGGTTTGCGTATGAGTTCAAGTATTCTGACCTGGCTATTGAGGAGACTTGAGCGGAGTTTTGGGATTCTCGAAGGCTGTTGGATTTCACATCCGGTTCTCATTAAGATTCTGCTCGCATTAAAATTCCAAAGGTTCGATTTAAGATCCAAACTTTGATTTTGTGAAGACAAGTTTGATGATTACATTTAATATATTATTCTTCTTTTTTGTTTCTTTGTTTTTCTTTTTCTGCACTTTTTGCATAAGTGTTTGTCAGGGATTAGCAAAGGCAAGTATAGGAGGATGATGAATCTCCATTTCATCATCTTTATTCTATCATTTTAGCCTTAAAAATCATAGTAAATGCGTGTAAATAGGCTTAATTTAGGCATTTTATCATTCATGCATAATTGTGTAAATAGTGTAAAATACAGTTTTTAAAGCCAAAATTATAGAATAAAGAAAAGAATAAAATATTGTAAATATTTTATGACCCGAAACCCCGAGACCTAGGCATCTTGATGACTAGGTCGACAAGGAATAAAGTAGGGGGAGATAAGGGCCAAAATACAATAAAAATTCCTTTTATTTAATTTATTCTTTAGTCATTTTAGAACCTATTTTTAATTCCACTTTTTATACTTCAAATAAAAAAATTTTGAAAATAAAAGTTGTAGATAATTAAATATAGAAAATACAAAATTGATTTTATACAAAAATAATATACAGTGTACAAAATATACTATGAATAAGTTTCCAAAATCTGAACTTCCCAGACCTGTATCTCTCAAATAAAAACTCGAAATATATACAAAATAAAATTTAATTGTATATACTTTTAATAAGCTATTTAATGAAGGTGGTTTCATATTTTTTGGAGTTATGGTTTGAAAGTTGAGTTTTGGACCCCTATTGTATACTTATACCGATTAAAATATTCATTTTATTTATTATTCATTATTTTATATTTTTATATTTTATAATTATGTAAATATTATTTATAATATATATGTATATTAAAACTGGAATAAAAACATCATTTAAATACAAAAATGAAATACTTGTATAGAATACATAGATGAAATACCTATTTTTGTACGTATATAATTAATACAACTATTTATTTAATTGTATATAATACTTCAGAAAAATAAAATAAAAATATATTTAAGTTTATATAAAATTATAAATATAGGAAATAATAAATCAAAATAATAAAATTAAAAATACAAAACAAAAATAAAATATGATAATACATAGATGGATATACCTATATATAGCCCTTAAAAGGGAACTTGTAATTTTAAACCTCTAAAAAATAAATAAAAATCATAATAAAATACTTTTAAAAATAATAAATATTTTTTATTTAATAACTTAAAAAAAATAAAATCATTTTATATTTTAAAATTAATTTAGAAATATTTTTTCCAAGCTTTTTCTTGGTTGGTCCACGTGGACCAACTAGGCGAGTCAGAGAGTTGACCCATAGTCAACTCTCTGACCCACTACCTACATCCCTATCAGACCTGCCTGCGACCCTCTTTTCTTGATTTTTTTCGTCGTTGTTATGTTGCTCGAGGAAGAGTTTGTATCACCATGATCCACGCCGACCAAATTTCTTGGGCAGATCAACCTCTTGCCACTCGTGATCTCATCTCGAATGTCGTCGTTTCATCACCCTGTACAAAAACCCATTCCGACTTCCTTCCACTTTTGAACCCTCTTTTGACCCTAGCTTGGATCCCTTGGCGTGAGCTCCAGACTGGAGGCGTGACAGGCCTCCTCCAACTTGCGAGCGGAGCTCAGGTGAGGGCCGAGGAGTGGCTCCACCATCTCCGACCATCCTCGGCCGTGAGGTACCATATCTTTGGTTTCCAGCCATTGAGGCATTCGTTTTTCTTTATTTTCTTGCGTTTTTTTATTCACCGTAGTCTTAGGAGTAGTTCCATACCTTCGATTTCGATTCACACCCAACCATTCACCTCGTCGCCACCTTGCCGGAGCTTGCTCCGGCAAGCGTCCATCTACGCCATCTCCGCCCTTTTCCCCTCTGGAAGGTTGCGGCATTTTGCCCGTGACCTCAGTAACTCTTTCTTGCAGGTATTTGGTGTCTCACACACGCCATGTGCATTTTTTATCATCCGCCGGAGGTACTTGGGAGCTTCTAGCTCCGCCACCTTCATGGTCGCGCTACAACACCTCATCGAACATTTTGAAGCTCCTGACATTTATAGAAGACCTGCAGGAAGACGCCCGACCGTTTTGGAAGCCTGAAGGAGTGTCGGAGGTCTTGATCGGACGCAGGAAGTTCGCCCTATCGATGGTTCATCCATGTTCCTCCTCCTAGGACCTCGACCGTCGGATCTGGCCATGTTCTTCTCACGCTACAGCAGTTGTTGGATCGTCCCAGTTGCCTGCCGTCAGATCATCAAAGCAGCATTTAATCTCAGTCGTTGGATAGCGAACCGTCATCGGGCCCCCTCGTGTTGCCACGTGTCTTAAGTGAATCATCTGGCACCGTTGGATCTGCAGGGCATGGGTATTTTGTACTTATCACCCCAACCATTTTTTATTTAATTATTAAAATCTAATCTTTCATCGGTTGTTTAATTGTTTTTGTAAACATTACGTTAAAGCCCCTGACTTCGTATTATTGCACATCGGTCCCTGGCCACGTCACCTCACGTGACTAGTGCACGTGAGGTTAGCCATTTTGCAAGGGGGTCCATCTGAGTTTCTTTTATTTCCATCAAGTCCTAGAACTTTTGTATGTCATTATATTATTTTTTGGATATTTGGCATTTAAGCCCCCATATTTTTTATAACTACAATCAGGTCCTTGGCGAATTTACGGGGAAGGACCTAGGAATTTGCTTATTTTTAATTAGTCCATAAATATTTTTATTGTGTTATAAATTTCTGGAAAATGTACACTTAAGCCACTGTACTTTTACATATTTACAAAAATACCCCTACTAGGAGTGTATTTTCTCTTTATTATTTGTATTTATTTCATGCATCTATGAAAACTGAAAAAATCCCCAAAAATAGATTTAAGTTCCTACTGCATTGCACCTCATATTTTTTATTTTACATTTTTGAAGCATTTTATTATTTATAAAAAATAAAAAACATGCATTTTTGTCCCTGTTTGCATTAGAAAATACCTAAAAATTATATAACCTTTTTGAAAAAATCCAAAAAAATATATTTCGTATTTATTTAATTATTTTACAACTTCATACCAAAAATAACTAAAAATATAAAAGACAACTCATAGAAATTGCAAAACCCCTAAAACCTTTATAAAAATATAAAAACTCCTTAAAAATCACAAAAATATAATTTCTATTCTAAATTTTATGTATATTATTATCTTTATATAAATATTAATATATAGAGTTTTTACTCTACTTTATATTTTTTCCCTCTCCATTTTAATTTCGGGTATATATTTTATTCCTTGTTTTGAGAATTTTTTACTTTAAAAAGACCAAAAAAATTACAAAAATACATAAAAATCACAAAAATATTAGAAAATATAAAAGCACAAAAGATTTTATTTCCTATATTTTAGATATTTTTTACATACTTTTATCTCTCTCTTACTTCTCTTGTATATATATCCTTTATATAGCTTTATATTTATTTTAAAATAAAAAGGAAATATAAAAATATAAAATATAAAAATAAAATTCAAAATCAGAAATTAAAAATCAAAATATAAAAATATAAAATCAAGAAATAAATAAATAAATAAAATTAAAAACCCACAAAAATTATAGCACATATAGATAATACATGACATTCATTTTTGAGCACTTATTGCCCTGATCTACCTCTTGTTCCATGTGTTCGACCTCTACATACTTGCACCTATACACATCCTTGTTGTAGAGTTATAATAAATTTTAACCCGCACACTTACTTTCATTACTTGATTTATCTGTTGTGGGTTAATTGTTGTTTTAATCCAAATTTCGTGTGGTCGATTCGATGACTGTATTCCCGCCTTGTGTGGAACATAAGACCGCTCGACATTTGGGGTTAAATAAATATTTACAGTGTCTTTTAATTTTATATCTATTTCAAGATATGTTCTCCATTAATGAAGTAGGATATTTACATTGTTCCCGGAGAATAAGTTGTCATCATGTATATGCTCTTCATTGATGATATGCTCATTTTCATAAAATTTGATATAAATACTCTCAAATTCCTCAAGTTTACCCTCAAAATTTTCACCGGAAACACTTGATTATCCGTGAACGACGAGAAAACATCCATCCATTGTTTAAATCATTTTGTTAATGAATTAAACCCAACCTCGTCAATTCTCAACTAGAAGCATGAGAACTTCCCCATCACCTATCTTGGGATCTCCCTCTTGCCCAAGTCTTTTAAAAGACTTGATTGGATTCTAATAATTGAGAAATTTGAAAAAAAAACTTCTAGGATGGAAATACATGATGCTTTCCTTCCCCACTCGAGTATCTCTCCTCGACTCATCACTCACCATTCCTTCCCCTCTCGAGTATCTCTCCTCAACTCATCACTCACCACACAAATCTATCATATGTTGACCTCCTTCAAAGTCCCCAAAAATATTCTGATGGAGATCGACAAAATCCGCAGGAAGTTTCTTTGGAGTAGCTCCTCAATGAAAAGCACCAGCATTAGCTCTCTGGGAGCACATCTACCGTCCTAAAGCTAACGGCGGGTAGGGGATCTTGGATTTAGAAACCTTCAATTGCTCTCTGCTGTCAAAATCTTTAATAACACTCAAGAAAATATTGAATCTCTCTTCGCACGCATCGTTCATGGGAGACTACGCAATAATAGACCTTGTCCCGTCCTGAAACCGTATCTTCCTTGAGACTCTCCATGTTGACATTCCATTAAAAAAGGTTCTGCAGGCATTCGCTTATAGCTTCCAAATCCGTAGGATAAGGGGAAAGCACCCTACTTTGGAGCGATAGTATAGATCACAATCTCTCTTTCTCTCTCTCTCTCTCTCTCTCTCTCTCTCTCTCAATTCTATACCCGGATTCGTGGAGGTAAAACATCAAACCTAAGGCTTACTAACCAGATTTATAATATGTTGGCTCATAGTGGTTTGGGTGTCAAACTTCACAATCGATTTTGGAAAAAATTGTTCCATCCTCACGTCACTTTATTCATGTGGTCTTTGAGCCATGACAAACTTCAGGCTCGAAACTGACCATTTATTTTGACATCCCAACAACTAATGCATGCATTCTTTGCTTGTCAAATGCGGAGACCATCCCTCACTTATTTATGAGATATTCCTTTACTTTCTTCTTTTTTTCTTTATTAAATTATTCTAATATTTGTGGGAACCTTGAAGATTTTTTGGGAATCACAATTCACGTCCATACTCCTCATCTCATTGGTAGATATCCGCCACACAAGCATCGATCAGGTGTCTCCCTCCACCTCCAAATTGCCAAAGAGGCATCCCTTCTGATCGCGCACCCATCAACAGCTCGTAAGCAATAGATAGATACCGCAGAGACTCTGTTTGACTACTCAGGAAAACATCTGAAGAACCTAGCCTTGCTTTTGCTACCGTTGTCTTTCCTTAAGCACGGAACATTATCCTAGTTAGTTTATGCCCCCCCCCCCCCCCCCCGTTGTACTAAATGACTAAATGCCAAGGTCATTTGGGATCATATTTTATTTTGCTTTGTCTTTGTAGTTGTTGCCCTAGGAACTTGGGCTATAGCGGAACTTTGTTATGTTTTTATGGTCACTTTTAGATGGAAGGAATGTTGATCGTTATATAAAAAATCTACATTGCGTGTACTTCGTACATGTTTTTATTCATTTCAGATTAATTAGTCCGTTCAACTATTTTTTACTTATCAATTCGATTTAATCTGATTTTAAAAACAGATGACATCATTTGGTTGAACCGATTTGAATGTATGATCCAACCCGATCGACATTTTTTCATAAGGTTTTTTTTCGATTGTACCCCGGCAAAACATTGCAGTTGGAATTCGTGGCGGAAAATAAACTGAAAGAGGGCCATCCTCTTTTGAGACGCTTTGGCTTTGCTCACTCCAGAAATAGTTGTCGCTATGGAGGCCGACGGCGTATCGCACCGGCACGTGGAGGTGAACGGCGTCCGGCTGCACGTGGCGGAGAAGGGCGAGGGCCCGCTGGTGGTGCTCCTCCACGGCTTCCCGGAGCTCTGGTACTCGTGGCGCCACCAGATCCTCTCCCTCTCCTCCCGCGGCTTCCGAGCCGTGGCCCCCGACCTCCGAGGCTTCGGAGCCTCCGACTCCCCCCCATCCCCCCGATCCTACACCTACTTCCACACCGTCGGCGACCTCGTGGCCCTCATCGAGACCCTCCTCGCTGGCCGGGAGGAGAGCACCGCCTTCGTGGTTGGCCACGACTGGGGGGCGATGATCGCGTGGCAGCTCTGCCTCTGGAGGCCCGACCTCGTCCGAGCCCTTGTCAACCTCAGCGTGCCGTACTCCCCCCGCAGCCCCGCCGCGAGGCCGATCGAAAGCTTCCGCTCGGCCTTCGGCGACGACGTCTACCTCGTCCGGTTCCAGGTGAGGAGGGTTCCGCCATGTTCCAATTAAGCATGCTTATAACTATTATAGACCCGAGCTCTAACAACTTCATGGATTCGGGATCAAATAATATTCCTCACCACTAGTCCTCTGAGAATATCTCGTGTGAGACTATATTTAGGATGTCACATTTTACGCATCAGTGGAACACACAGCTGACATAGTGGTTTCTTAAACAAACACATGCTACATAGATGGCAGTCTATATATTGATATCGTAATCTATACCTCCTTGCTCTTTAAGCATCTGATCTTGGTTGAGATATGTCTTGAAGATCTAACCCGTTTATGATCCAAATACTTAAATAGATCTTAACCATCGACTCTTAGGATTTGTTTAAATGTATTTTAGGGTAAGTCGTGGGCCATTTGGGAGCCTTCTTCCGGGTGAGTGCCGCCTCCTAAGGTTTTTTGTATCATGTAATTTAGTTTTCATTGTAGTGGAACCTCTCTTTGCCATGGTTTTTCTTTCCCACTATATCGGTAGGGTTTTTATACGTAAATTAGGTGTTCTCTGTGGATTGTTTGTGGTTGATTGTGTGTTTGGTTCACACAGAATCAGAAATTGTTGCCATCTAGATGGTTCAACTGGAGTTATCAATTAATTATCCTCCGCATTTGTCATGATTCTCTGGTGGTCGCGAGAAGTGACCGACCACCGATATATCTAGTTGTTCTTTTGTTCACATGATTCCGTGATGGTGGTCAATTTTGCATCTACATCCATATAAGATGATCCATATCCGAGGATTCATCCGGTATCCGAGCGGAGACGATACCGATGGGTCTTGTTCCCAACATTTCACAGCTGTGATTTCGATTTTGTGCCTCGCAGTCTCCAGTTTTTTCTATTAGCGGTGCGGCAGCAGGTGTTATAACTCTATTGCTTCTTAGACGAACTCATCATACACTCCTATCGATTTCAACCAACGGAGTGGCAGATACCTCAGTGTAATTTCTATTACTGGACTGGGAAGTGAGTGTTCTATGCTGATCATGCGATAACTTCTGTTGCAGTTTGCTTCATGCAGATGTCGCTGATTTTTACCAAATTCATCTACTAGGACTAATACAAGTGACAAATACAAGTGCTAATGAGAGGATCTATTTCTAACTATTCTGTTGTCCTCGAACCAAACAGGGAAATATCTACAGAAACTATGGTTCAGAATTCTGGACAAATCTTGCATTCTCATACAGGAAATTGTTCCTTTTATTGCATGGTATTGGTTACAGGCATGGTGTTCCTATTCTATGTATTTAGATATAACAACCAACAAAACCTTTCTCATGTGCTTACCGTTAATGCGGCAATAGGCCAAAGTTAAGCTGCAGACTTGTGTATGAAGATTCACCCAGGGTTGTCATTGAAATGGAAGTTATTACGAGGTCGCCCAACGAGTATCATGGAGGATGCAGTAACAAGCACTGCTAAATATATCATACTCGTCCAATGGAGTGGATATGTGTGTGTGTGTGTGCGCGCGCGCGCTCAAGATCTACATGTATGGTGGACGTAGTGATGTTGTTCTAGCTCGGATTTCATGATGTTGGTATTTTGGCCGGAATAGGCAGGAAAACAGTTTTGTAGTTTATATTGCTGATATCTTCTGTTGTCGATTTAAAAGCATATGCGTCTTCCTGAAAGTCTACTCAGTCTCCTGAAGAATAGCGTCTAAGGTAATTGAACAAAAAAGTAAATGCCATAGTTGAGATATGAGGCATAAGACTGTTGTCTGACTTTGTACCATGAAGGAGGATTTGCTTTTCCTCGAAATACATTTTGATATCTGCTGATCTAGAAGAAAGGTACTTAATCTTCCGAATTAATTGCTAAAATTGTGATGACAGGATCCGGGAGCAATAGAAGCATTGTTTGCTAAGCTTGGGACGGAGTACGTGATAAAGAAGTTCTTAACATATCACTATCCAGAGCCGCCCTACATATCCAAGCACATTGAAGATCCTCTTGGCACAGACACAACCTTACCTTCATGGTTGACTCCGGAGGATATTAGCTATTACAGCAGCAAGTTCGAGAGCTCTGGGTTTACAGGACCAGTTAACTACTACCGCTGCATGGACTTGTAAGTGGAAAATCCTCTCAATCCATGAGACTAATCTGTTAAGAATTTTACTTCTTTAAATGTTTTTTTGAGCTGAAAACAGTCGAGAAAATATTTTTCTTAGCCCTTCGTCGTTTGCCCATCGGTGAGTTTCCAGTGATTATTGAATATGAATCTTTAGAAAGTGGAAGATCATTAGTTAATTCGCTGTCTCCGAATATTATGTTATCTTCGAAATGTTCAGTGAGCTGATACACTTCAGTCTTCCGCACACTTCCTTTGATAGCGATCTTTTCGTATAGTTTCATGGATGGAAAAATAGTCTATGTTTACGTTTTCTTGTGTTATATATACACAGGAATTGGGAGCTGACAGCACCTTGGACTAGTGCACAGATCAAAGTGCCAACGAAATTCATCGTTGGTGATGTGGACATATCTTACAATTACCCGGGCATGCAGGACTTTATACAAAAGGGAGGGATGAAGAAATACGTTCCGTTTCTCGACGAGGTTGTTGTCATGAAGGGTGTGGGTCACTTCATTCAGCAAGAACGTGCTGCTGAGGTATCAGAGCACATAATAGACTTCCTCGAGAAGTATCGATTCCGTGATTAGTGCGAGGGAACTATTATGTATGTGATAATATGCGTGTAGAATGGAATAAGGCGGCTTCGCTTCGCTTGTATCAGCAATCCATGTAATTCAATCTCTCCTCCATGGGAGAGATCAAATGTGCGGCATTATCTCTAAAAAATCTAGACTTTTGGGGCATTAGAAATCCCTCTGTGTTGAGGATTTCCAAATCCTACTGTTTGTTTGATAATTTCTTTCAGTTCGTTGTCATTATTCTAGATCCAAAAGAATCAAGATCTCAGACGAGCGTTGTGAATTGTTGAGCAATTTGCCTCATGAACATAAATGGTGGGGAGAGGCTGTGAAGGATTCCCTATGCACGCTCTTTACTTTCACAAGTCACCAGAACGTACTCTTACAGAAGATCAGGACGTTGCCCACACAAATTAGATGATTATCTGTGTCAATGCCGAAACATTGCATCTTTTTTTTATAAATTCAAATTCTACGTACACATTACAAAGTTCAATATACATAATAGATTACATCACAAGCTTATCGCACACAGGGTCGTCGGCAATGTCAGGTCGTCGGCAATGTCATGCGTGCATCGAAGTTGATCCGCATGTGAAGTGCACAATCAATATCTCCTTTTGTAACTTCCGTTCGATTTCCTCCAGCTTCTCCGCATGGAATTCTTCAGAAAATTCTATCAAATTTATTAAGTTGGTCAGGAACACATTCTCTGCAGCTAAGGACTCGAACGTCAGTGTCAACGTTGACGTCTTGACTTTATATCCGTGTGGTCTCTGAAAAGAAGAAAAAGCACTAATGTTGCACAATATATGAATGAATAAATAAATATAAATATGCGATTTTAATTATATGCAAAATAAATATAAGTATAGGAAAGCTGGCTATTTTGACATCAACATTGGTCTGCATCAAGGTTCAACTTTGAGTTCATTTCTTTTTACTTTGATTATGGATGAGTTGACAAGTCACATTCATGATGAGATACATTGGTGTTTGTTATTCGTTGGTTGTATTATATTAATTGATGAGACTAGAGATGGAGTAAATGAGAAGCTTGAAGTTCGGAGATATGCATTGGAGACTAAAGGATTTCGTATAAGTAGGACTAACACTGAATATATGGAGTGTACTTTTGATGGAAGCAATGATGAAGGAATCGAGGTCAAGATTGGTGATGATAACATTCAGAAGGGAAATTCTTTTAGATACTTGGGATCTATTTCGCAACATGATGGGGAAATTGATGAAGATGTTACAAATAGAAAAAATGTGAGTTGGTTAAAGTGCAGAGGATCATCTACCGTTATCTGTGATAAGAAAATTCCTTTGAAAATCAAAGAAAAGTTTTACAAAGCAGTTGCGAGACCTGCTATGCTCTATAGATCTTAATGTTTGCCGGTGAACCATAGACATGTGCAGAAAATGGCGGTAGTAAAAATGAAAATGCTAAGGTGGATGTATAAACACACATGTAAAGGTTGGATTCGGAATGATGCCATCAGAAGAAAAGTCGGTGTAGTTAATGCACCAGTGAGGAGATGCGAGTTTTGCAATGTTGACATGGCTAAAAGAAGGCAAGGAATGCCTAAGAAGTGTTAGAATGAGACTATACGAAGGTATCTTAGTTTTTTGGATCGAAGCCCAACAATGACCCAAGATAGATCTGAATGGAGGCAAAGAATCCATGTAGCTGACCCTGCTTAATGTGGGAAAAGGTTTTGTTGTTGTTGTTGAATTATATTTCTTACATCTCTCGGGCACGTACCCCGCAATCTATCCTTGGCATCCTAGTGTATGCACGAGTCCTCAAAGATTAGCAGTGTATCCTTCGGGCAATAGCACCTACGCCCGTGAGACCTCATCCAATTGTAACACAACAGTGCCATTGCTAGTTTTTTTACCCACGGAAAAAATGAAACAATTTTTATATTATTAGGAGGTAAGATAACGTCGAGATTTACAAAAGTTTGAAAAATTATGATGCTGTTAAAATCTGGACGTTCAGTTTAACAAAAATAGAAAATTTGAAGAGGGTGGGAAATTTTTCGCTCAAATAGCAACTTCCTCATGCATTGGTTGTTGTCTCGTCCATTGATTAAGCCACACCACCGCAGTAGCTGTCCATCCATGTCTGTGTCAGTCGTTCTTCGAGAATGTGGGCAATCATCATCGTAGTAGGTATGTTCACATATTCAAGCTCAAAATCCGCGGAGAACAAAAACTAACGATATGTAAAACTTTAACCGAAATCAGTCATTAATTAAAACTTTACCCCCTCGTAATAACCATATTTGAAGATATAATATGGTGGATCCATGTCATTGTTTACTCCGACAGATCTTCTCTTACTTAGCAACCGTGAATGCTATGTCGCATTCGCAAGCGATGAGACACGCCAAATACGTGGTTGCTCATCGAACAAGCAATAACGACGAAGATTCCATGGGGTCATTCGTCATTGAGGGGAATAGAGGAGCATTTGATATGAAAAGCTAGAATATATTGCACATAATAATTGTTCATCGGCAGTACACAATGATATAGAAAATAAATAGCTCATGATTGTAGGGAAATACCGAACAGATCATAGACACACTAGCAATGAACCAAGTCTAGAATGATTGGATCCAAAAACAGATTCGATCAATGACCACCTTGAAAAATGGCTAAGTGTTACGGTACATCGCAGTTGTCAGCATATCGCAGAGTATTTCCCTCACCTGTATATCTTCCGCGGAAACACGGATGTCGAGGTCATCTTCGTCAACATCTAATCGCCCCTGTCCTCAATTGCCACTAGCACTCTACCCTTTATCGAGTCTAGGTTAAATGTGTTGGATATATGATCCTCGCCTTGCATCTGATGGATGAAATTATTGATAATGTGACACACCATTACGACCACTACCTGCTTTGGGAAGTTTTAGAACGATTGTTCACCTATCTCCTTGAAGCACGCCTTCATGATCCCGAATGTCAGTTCGATGTAGGACCGGAGCTGCGAGTGTCAGTGGTTGAACATCTCATCGGGTCTGGCATACGCTCGACCCTTCCTAGCTCAGAACTGTGGTAGGTATGTGACGACTGTTGGTAATTATGAGATGTTTCCTAATGCAACCCCAGTAAGGGGTAGTTCTGTCTTTTTCCCTTACATGTACTCTCTAGGGTTTCTAGGGTTTATCCTATATAAGGACCCTAAACCCATTTGAATAAGACAACAAATCATTCCCTCTAACATGGTATCAGAGCCTTGATTAGGATCAATGCTCTGACCTAATCTCTCCCTAATCTCTCCCCACCCGTCGCCTCTCCATCCTTCCTCTCTCTCGTCATACGCGATCCCCAGCCCTAGGGGAAACCCACTCGCGCCCACCCGCCGCCCCTCCATCTCCACGCGCAGCAGCCCTCCGCGGCGACGCGCGGCCAACCGCGCTGCCTGGCCAACCGCCCCGCTCTCCACCAGACCGCCTCCATCTCCACCCGTCGCCCCTCCAACACCATATGCACGCCGCCCTGTCCCCGACGCCATACCAGAACTACAACACACGCACGCCGCCACCACACCCTCCTCTCTCTCCAATCGTCATCACCATCGACTACCGTCACCATCGCCAGGACGCCCCCCAGGCGATCAGGTCTCTTGCGCCCCCCTTTCGACCAGTCCTCCTGTGCAATCAAGTCCTTTCCACGCCCGTGTGAACAGGATTCCAGTATTCTCAGCGTGATGGCCTCCTGAATATGTCTCAGAACATCTCCAAGACACGCCTCGCTCCCGTGTACGTCCACTCGCAGGACGCCCAAACTGGGCCCTTCGCGCCGAACACCAGACATTTGCTCCACTTCCTCCAGGCGTTGGGTCCATTGCCAGGCAGTCCAGGATACCCACAGCACGGTCTCCAGGTACTCCCTGCATGATGGACTGCTTATTTATCATCTGGTGATGTTCTCATGGTCATTGAGATAGCCTAGATTATCTATTTTCTCTGCTGCTCATTCTACTCGGACTGTTATCTAGTTTCTCGGACTGTTATCTACTCACATAAGTCCCATAGTCTTGTCTATTTTCTCTGCTGCTCATTCTACTCGGCTGCCATGACATCTTCTTCCAACTCTGTGAACGTCAAGCCCCTGTATCCTCCTACTTCATTGATGGCTCAGGGCACTACTATAAAACTAAAAGGATCCGAAAACTACGTTCTGTGGTCACGGCCTTTAAGGTTTTCATTGGTGGCCAACGTAAGAAATGTGTTCTTACCACTATCCCACTTGCTGCGACAGACAAGGACTATGATACTTGGCATATTGATAACTGTCAGGTCATTACATGGTTGACAAACAGTGTTGAACTTTCCATTGCATCCAATCTCCTCTATAAGGAGACTGCTAAGGCGATGTGGGAGAGCCTTGAAAATACATATTCGCAACAAACGACCAAATCTAGACTTTCAGATATATACACTAAGATTTGGTCTACAAACCAAGGCGACACATCGTTAATTGAATATTACAGGCTGCTGACGGGCCTATTTGAAGAACTTCTTATCTTTCAACCTGCTTGTTGTAATAAGCAGGTAGGAGAAAGGGCAGAATGGCATGTTTACAGATTCTTGTCAGGTTTGCATCCTCGATATAAACCTGTCAAAGATCAATTTCTAACAGCTGCAGCATTGCCTAATCTTGAGACCATTTTTGGTCGTCTACAAGAACTTGAGTCACCAGCTCCTCCTCCGTCTGCTGAGTCATCGGCACATTTTGCTAGTGGAAGATCTTTTCACTCTAGAGGACGTGGACGCGATTCAGGTCAAGGACGTGGCAGAACTACGGACCGTGGACGAGACTCATCACGTGGCCAAGGACGTGATCGCTTTCCACCTTGTGCTCATTGTGGTCGCATGAATCACTTGTCAAACCGATGTTGGGCCAAATTTGGCATGCCCACTAATGCCAACAGTGCATATGAATTTGCTCTCTCTGATACTTACTATAATGCATCTGAACAACATACTAGTGACAGTCAGCCATATTTTACTGCCTCAGAATATGCTCGACTACGACAACTATTGCAGTATACTTCCACTGATACTACTACTACTGCATCTACTGCCAATCTTGCCACAATCTCGAGTACTACTGCCAGCACTGCTTCGATATCTGCGCCTGCCTGGATCATTGATTCAGGAGCCTCGACTCATCTCACAGGAGAAGGTAGTATTCTGTCCTCTTCCCGACCTTCTTCGATCGTGAAATCTGTTCGGGTTGCCAATGGAGATTATTCACCCATCACCAGTGTGGGCACTATGGAGTTCTCATCCACACTACGGTTAACAGGGGTTCACTGCACTCCTGCCTTCCCTCTAAGCTTATTATCTGTTCACAAGCTATGCATTGAACTTGACTGTCAAGTGATATTTGACAAATCTTGCTGTTATTTTCAGGACATCCGGACGAAGAAAATTTTTGGTGGGGGCATGAGAAGAATGGAATATATTATCTTGACATTCCTACAGATTCTGGTTTCTCGGGAGCTGCTTCCATCTCCATCGATCCTCTACTATGGCACCTTCGTCTTGGCCATCCGTCTGCTAAAGCCCTCTCCTTGATGTTCCATGAGCTTTCATCGCTCAAGCCTTTTGAGTGTGAGGCATGTCAGTTCGGGAAACATCATCGAGCCTCTTTTCCTGCCCGCACTGAGCCCTGTCGATCTGTTTCGTTTTCATTAGTTCATTGCGATATTTGGGGACCTTGTCCGGTCCGAACGCTAAGTGGTCATAAGTATTTTGTTGTCTTTATAGATGATTTCAGCAGGGTATCTTGGGTTTTTCTGCTCAAAGAACGTTCGGAGATTAATCGTATTATAAAGAACTTCTTTCACTATGTTAAAACTATTTTCGCATCTAACATACAAATTTTTCGTTCTGACAACGCATTAGAATTCACCCAACATGACCTTGCCTCCTTCTTTGCCTCCGAGGGGACCATCCACCAAACTTCTTGTCCCTACACGTCCCAACAAAACGGGATAGCAGAAAGGAAACTGCGGCATCTTCTAAATGTTGCTCGCTGCCTTCTATCACAGATGAAGGTCCCCAAAACCTATTGGGGTGATGCTATTCTCACAGCCATCTATTTAATAAACAGAGTCCCCTCGCCTACTATCCATGGGTCCACTCCATTCTCCCTCCTTCATCCAAATGAGTCTCCATTTCCTCTCCCTCTAAGGATTTTTGGATGTGTGGCATTTGTCCATAAATTTCATAATATCGACAAACTTTCACCACGGGCCATCAAATGTGTCTTTCTAGGTTATTCGCGAACTCAAAAAGGGTACAGATGCTATGATCCCACAGGTCATCGGTATTACATCTCTGCTGATGTAACATTCTTTGAACATACTAGCTTCTTCTCAGACTCTGTCACTGATATTCCACTTGATCTTCCTGTGCCACCCATCGTCTATAACCAAAGTCACATCCCTACACCACCAGCAATCCCTTTACCAGTCTCTTTGCTGCAGGATAATATGTCTTCTTCGACTGTCCCTCCAAAGAATGTACCGGATGATCCTCTAGAGCTTCCCATTGCTCTGTGAAAGAGTAGAAGACATTGTGCTACTTACCCCATATCCAACTACACATCGACAGTTGGCTTATCTTCCGATGATCGACGGTATGCTGATGCTCTTCTGACTATCTCCATTCCACAAGATCACAATAGTGCTCTACAGGACTCTGGTTGGAAACATGCTATGAATGAAGAAATGAATGCACTTACCTCCCGAGGAACATGGGATCTAGTTAAATGTCCGGAAGGTGTTCAACCAGTGGCTTGCAAATGGGTCTTTACGACCAAACTATCCCCGGATGGCACAATTGATAGATTAAAAGCTCGTCTTGTGGCTAAAGGTTTTACACAAACCTACAGTGTCGATTATTTTGAGACATTTTCTCCTGTTGCACGCATGGGGTCCATCCGAACCATTCTCTCTGTTGCAGCAAACAAATCTTGGCCTCTCTTTCAGCTTGACGTGAAAAATGCTTTTCTCTATGGCGACCTTGATGAGGAGGTATATATGAAACAACCTCCAGGTTATGAAGTCGAGGGGGAGTATGTATGTCGACTTCACAAGGCCATATACGGTCTCAAACAAAGTCCAAGAGCATGGTTTGACAGGCTTACTACAGAAATAACCACTCTTGGTTTCCAGAGACTGACATCTGATTATTTTGTATTTGTTAGGAAAAGAGCAACTGGAACCGTTATACTTGCAGTCTACGTTGATGATATGATTGTTACAGGTGACGACTACAATGGGATATCAGAAACCAAGGCCTTTCTTAAAAAGGTATTTGTTACCAAGGACCTTGGATCTCTACGCTACTTCTTAGGCATAGAAGTACTTCGCACTACCGAAGGACTTCACCTCTCCCAAAGGAAGTATTGCATGGACATACTTACTGAAGCAGGATTTCTTCGATGCAAGCCTTCTGGTATTCCTGCTGATCCAAAGAAGCATGTCACCTCATCTGATTCAGCCTTCGAGGATGTCTCCCGATATAGAAGCCTTGTTGGTAAACTTCTCTACCTTACTGTAACTAGACCAGATATCTCATATGCAGTAAGCAGAGCAAGCCAACATATGGAACGACCATGTTACAGTCATTGGCAGGATGTTCTCCAAATTCTTCGATACTTGAAGGAATCTCCAGGACGTGGACTCTTCTACAAAGCAAATGGACACACGGACATGGTTGCCTATGCAGATGCTGATTATGCAAGCTCCCCAGAAGACCGACGCTCAACTACAGGCTATGCTATGATGGTTGGAGGAAACACTGTCACCTGGAGAAGCAAGAGGCAAACCGTCGTATCCAGGTCGAGTGCAGAAGCAGAATATAGGGCAATGGCTCAAGCTACCTGTGAGATCACGTGGTTATTAGCCTTTCTTCAAGAGTTTGGCATTAATGTCACTACGCCTATTCCCCTATATTGTGACAACAAATCTGCAACCTACATTGTCACAAATCCTGTATTTCATGAACGAACTAAATACATAGAAATTGATTGCCACTTAGTACGGGATGCAGTCAAGATTGGAAGAATCACTACTCCGCACATCAGTACTGATCTACAGCTTGCAGATGCCTTCACAAAGGCATTACCAAAGAAACGCCTATCATGGATTGTATCCAAGTTGGGCATGACTGATAAATACGCTCCAACTTGAGGGGGAGTGTTGGTAATTGTGAGATGTTTCCTAATGTAACCCCAGTAAGGGGTAGTTCTGTCTTTTTCCCTTACATGTACTCTCTAGGGTTTCTAGGGTTTATCCTATATAAGGACCCTAAACCCATTTGAATAAGACAACAAATCATTCCCTCTGACAATGACATCTTGGTAGGGTTCTAAGAAGGTATCGGTATTTGTGTACCCGCAATCCATAAGAAACTTGTGGCATTGGGGCATACGGAAACCGCCCTCATCCAGACCCCACCTCAACACCTTCATGTCAGCAGTTGAGCCCTCCCACCTTGCCCCCACGTATAGAAATATGTAACTGAAATCAACGTAAGAAATCATGTCCTGCGCGAGGTTTTGATGGATGTTTTAGAATTTTGGTGCGATATTCACTGGCACATTCGCAGGAATCAATGTCTCATCGATAGCCCGGATGATGTCTTGGATGGACATTTATCAATGTAAGGGCACTTTCATGGAAGAGTATTATGGGTCAAGAGATTAAAACCTTGAAGCACGGATAGAAGTTAATGTTATGTAGTATAACGTCTTGGACCGGGCAATCTTCTGCCAGCATGAGGATGAAATCATCTCTGAGTGACACAATGTATGTCAAGACATTATTGAGATGCTTTGAAATTATGTTCTGGGATGTTGGAAATGATCGCACAAGACTCGATTCTTCACATTGTGACTAAGGTAGTTTAGTAGTATACATAGCGATTCCTTAGCATTAAGGTGCCATGAATCTTTCAGGCTTTTTTGTTCCTTCAGGCAGGTGCATAGGCGAGTGATGGTGTTAGGGTATATACGAAACATCTTGTATGATCTACCGGTGTGGTCGTTTAACATCTCCTGGATCCATATGTGCCATGTACGGGATGATGTGTGCTTCAGCACAGGAGGAATGTACCCACCAATCCGATTTTCATAATACTCTTCTTCTTCTTCTTCGAGCAGTGCCCTCATATAAAGCATGTTGAGCATTACCATATTGTATCTCATCGCGGATATGGCCTCAATGCCATCCATTTCATGTGACAAACTATTTCTTTATGTACAACACAAACATAAAATTTGCAAAGGTACAACACGGAAGATAATATGATCAAGATATTTTTCAAGTCTCAAATGAAAATAAAAAAAACTGAGTATGTAGTTGCGAAATTACACAAACATGCCTAGCACAGGAAGCAAAGATAGGACTACTCATGAATCATCATTTCATCACCTTTATTCTCTTATTTTGACCTTAAATCTCTAGTTAAATGCATGAAATTAACATTAATTTGCATAAATAACACTAATTATTTATACTATAAATATTGTGTAAATTAATGGATTTAATTCTAAAATAAAAAATAAAAGAAAGAAAAGAAAATTAAATGAAATGCCAGAGCAATTGAATGACCCTAAACTCCAAGACCCAGTCATCATGATGACTTGGTCGATAAGGAATAAAGTAGAGGGAGATAAGGGCCAATCAATATACAAAAACCCTACTTTTCAACTCATCAATAACAAGATTTAGAATATATTTTATTTTCTTATTTTTATACCTCAAATTAATAAACTTTGAACATGAAACTTGTACACAAAATTACAAAGAAAAATACAAAATTTATTTCATGCAAAAATAATACAGAGTGTGCCCAGGACAACAGAATAAAAAATCGCAAAGAAAACTTCCCATACATGTATCTTCTCCATACAACCTCAAAATTCACCAAACTTACCTTTATTGTTCATAAAATTAAATTATCCATTCAATGAAGGTCATTTCATTCAATTTGGAATTAAGATGCAAAAATTGACTTTTGAGCCCTCATTGTGCAAGATACATGTATAAAATAATCATATATTTAATCCTTATATTTTTAAATGCCTTGTATTTTTAAATTTGTATATATTATTTAAAATACATGTACATAATAAAAACAAATTAAAATCATCAAAAATAAAATAAAATAAATACTATACTTTAATATCTAGAAAAGGGTACCTATACTATACATATATTAAACATATACCTATCTATTTAAGTAAATAAATAACTTCAAAAAAATAAAATAAAAATGTATATATGTACTAGAATAAGTTTTAAATATTAAAAGTTTGTACATAAATAATAAAATATATAATACAAAATAAAAATAAAATACGTAATATATAGGTAAATATACCTATAATTATACATGTAAAAATTAACACCTAACAAATTAACATGTAAAAATAAATAAAAATCGTAATAATATACAAAATAAAATAATAAATATTAATAAAATCATTTATTATTTTAAATCGATTTAATAAGGGATTTACTCCCTGACCCAATCAGGGGTCGTCCTTGGTTGACCCATCGGTCAACTAGCCCCCTACTCTTGTAGCCTTGTTAGACTCGCCGACCTCTCTTCTTCCACGGTTTTCTTCGTGCACACCTTGCATTTTCTGGAAATGACCCCATCAGGAAAACAGTTCCTCGATCCATGCTCTTTCACACCCTAGTCATATCTCGATCGATGGAGCCTTGGCCCTCGAGCAAACCATAGTAAATGGTCATCATGTATAAAGCCCCTCTTCTGACCTCCATTCAGATGTGATACTTGTTCGGCCCCTTAAACCCTTAGATCCATAGCCGAATAGGCCGAGCTCAGTGACAGCGAGCTTCTTGTCCATTCGCAGCACGCGAAAGGAGCAGGGAAGCGAGACAAGTCCTCATCGGAGACCTTCTGGCAGAGCTTCTGAGCTCCTTTTTTCTCAGACAGATGAGCTCCATTTTTCTTGTTATTTCCATTCTTAGCACTAGAAGTAGCTTAGTTTAGTTTTAGTTTCATTTAATTTCATCTTGTATTTCGTAAAAATCCAAATTCATCGTTTGTTGGAGCTCAAGTTGCGGCTAATGTTTCTCGACATCACAGCTCTGTTCCGACCCCACAGTCATCGCCATCTCCTTTCCCCATCATTTCTCTACATCTCATGCGCCCCCATTCACCATGGTGTAGCCTAAACCAGATTAGATCTCCATCTCCACCTCTTCCATTAGAGATCTCTGCCCGACTCATCTCACCATCTCCTAGCCCCAAAATAGCCCAAACCCCCTGTATTTTAACTTACCATATAACCTTGCATGTTATGGAGTGAGATAGGCCTTGGGAGCCAACTTTTGGCCTGGACGAGGTTCCTAGGAGATCTAAGCTTCCCTGACCTACCAAGACCCCACCAATGGGTCTCGGATCTTTTTTATCGCCACCAGCAGTTACGAACAGTCATATGGAACGAGTAGAGCATTGGAGCACCGTCGGAGGAGCTCAAAGGAGGGAGGAATCGCGGATCGAAGCTCGTCGGTTCAACTAGTCCTCCCTTTTCGTGGGGAAGAGCACTTTACCGTTGGATCCACCTCTCACCTCCAGTTTTGATCGTGGTCGTCGGATAGAGCGCACCTATCGTTGTCAAATTCGTCAGCAGATTTAATCTCAGACGTTCATCCATGAACCGTCATCGTTCATCCAGAGCGCGATGAGTGGCAAGTGAAGAGTCCTTTACCGTTGATTGGTGCACGAGGGTATTTTACATCCTTTCCACACGTATTTTGTATTTTAATTTTAGTTCATAATTTTCATTTCCAGTTCCAAACTTTTTGTAATGTTTACATAAAAATCTTGTCTTTATTTTATTTGCATTTAGGTCCAGTTCATGCTACCTCACAAGTGCATACATGTGAGGGAGCAGATATTTTGCAAGGACCCCCCTATGCGTTTGTGTTATTACTTAGTCCAAGGATTTTATATTCCAATGTTATATTTTTGGGAAATTACAAGTGGACCCTATAACTTTTAAAAAATTGCAACTATTGAATATTTTGAGATTTTTTTATATATGCCCTTAGACTTTTGAAAAGTGTTCTAGAATACCTTGTTGTTTATTTAAATTACAATTAAGTCCCTACCAGTATTTGTGACTTTGTTTCTTGTAATTCCATTAATAAATATAGCATTTCGCATCTAAAAATTATAGGAAAATTATTTTAAGTGTCTCAAACTATATTAAAATACATATATTTTTCTTGAGGCAACTAAAGTATTTTTTTAATTTATAAAAATTCAAAAATATTGCATATTTCTCATGTTTGCATTTAAAAATGCAAAAAAAATATATAATCATTTCTAAAAATTCTAAAAAATCATAATATCTTTATTATTGTATTTTGTAACTCCATACCAAAAATAACTAAAAATACAAAATAAAAACAATAAAAATTAAAGAACCCCAAAAACCTCATAAAAACCATTAAAATTATTTAAAAACCCAAATATATTAGTTTACATTTCTGATTTTTTTTCTATATCATATATTACATATTAAAAGTAGTTTTTGAAATTTTGGAGATATTCATCAAGTTTTATAATCGGGCATATTATTATAAGTCTTTGTTTGGACATTTTTAATCAATTAAGAATATAAAAAAAAACAAAAATTATAAGAAAATTAACAAAGACTGAGAAAAACATAAAAAAACACAAAAACATTTTATTTTGCAATTTTCGAATATACATAGTTGTATTTATAAATAGAATACCATATATGTAGCTTATATATAGTATTATATATTACTTATAAATATTATTAATATAGATAAAGCCTTATAAATATTTAAAACCTTTGTAAAATAAAAATGATTGTACTTGAAGGTATCTTTTCTGATTTATATGTATATTATATTTACATCCTATATAGTTATTATATTTTACATATTATCTATATATACTTATATATACTTCTTGCTTATTAAAAATGGAAAAAGAACTAAAAATCAGAAAAAAAAAATAAAATAAAATAAAATAAAATAAAAATTATAAAATTAGTAACTAAAAATATAAAATATTCAAAACCCATAAAAATAGAAAAATCCTATAAAACACACAAAAATATGTGTTGATTTTCTTTTCAGCTTGTCAATATTTGTGGCTAACCCTATTGTTCCTTTGTGGTTCAACCCATACACTAGCGTATTATACATAATATTTTGTAGGGTGTAATAAGTTTTATCTCACCATATTTATTGATTGATCATTATTGTGGGTTAATTGTTGATACACTAGACTGTTGATATCCGAGAGCTGAGAGAGCGGTCGGTGCAGCGATTGTCGAACATGACTTGTCGGGCACTGCAGACCCTCCGAGACTGGACATTAGGATCCCTCTATGATCCAGTGTTCATCAAATAACATCGTTGTCGGGGAGCAACGACTAGGATAGATTTTGTGTGCCTTTTCCATTTATCACTTTTTACTTTAATTTTTATTTAAATAACTATTTATATGTAATAATACATTTTCTCTGTTGAATTTATTGTGAGCGACTGCATGGTGAAGGCAACTTCTTGGGAAACCGATGCACCCGAGCTGCAAGGAGATTGGCTCTTCTTCTTTTGAGCCAATTGGAGAGAGCAAGAGAGAAAGGTAGTGCAGATATTAATATAGAATTTTCATTTATTTTTGTAAGAGAGAGAGAAAGAGTTGAAATTTTATTTCCTATTATTATTGTAATAATTCATGTGGACACTCAAGACTCTTGGGCCAATTTTACCAAGTGATTATTCATTTGGAGGCTCGCTGGATTTTTCGTTGTTTTCTTTGCCTTCTACTTTTTTATCATCCCTATTTTTCACTTTATTTTCTTTTATTTTTCGTGATTTATGTTTTTTACCTTTAATTTTATTTTTTTCTGTGATTAAGCCCATAGATTTTTAGAACTGCTTGATCGAGTAAGCTAGGACCAAACACCTAATATATGCATGCTCATGTAGTCTACATTTGGATCTAGCTCAAATCCAATTCATGATTCACATTAATAGCAATACCTACTTAGGGTGATTTCACCATCTTGAATATCATATAGATTAGGTTTAGATTCCTTGTATTGCATCTTGCATGGAGAAAGAGCTAGGAAGCACTGTAAGTATTCTATCTAAGCATACATCATTTTGACATAAGGGTGAGATTTTCATCCTAATGTCACCTTGCATTGCTTTGCCGCTATCTCCCTCTGATTTTGATCACTTAGGCTTAAAAAGAAAATCCAAAAAAATCATTAGGCAATTATTATTAAAAAATACTAAAAAATGTGAAAACTCAAAAATTAAAATAAGGAAACTGTTAAATAAACTTTGGCACTAATTAAGAAATTCTAAAAAAAAGGTGTACCTCCGATCGAGGATAAGATGCGAGAAAATCGCTTAAGATGGTTTGGTCAAAGAGGTCAATTGATGCACCAGTGAGGATATGTGAGTTTTGAAATGTTCACCTGGATAAAAGAGGGCGAGAAAGGCTTAAGAAGTGTTGGAATGAGACTATACAAAGCTATCTTAGTTTTTTGGATCTAAGCTAACAATGACCCAAGATAAATCTGAATGGAGGCAAAGAATCCATGTAGCTGGCCATGCTTAATGTGGGAAAGGCTTTGTTGTTGTTGTTGAATCATATTTCTTACATATCTTGGATGCATACCCCGTGATCTATCCTTGGCATCCTCGTGTATGCACGAGTCCTCAAAGATTAGCAGTGCATCCTCCGAGCAGTAGCACCTATGCCCATGAGACCTCGCCTGATCGTAACACAACAGTGCCATTGCTAGTTTTTTTTACCCACAGAAAAAATGAAACAATTTTTATATTATGAGGTAAGATACCGTTGAGATTCACGGAAGTTTGAAAAAACTATGATGCTGTTAAAATTTAGACGTTTAGTTTAACAAAAAAAAGAAAATTCCAATAGGGTAGGAAAATTTTCGCTCAAATAGCAACTTCCTCATCCGTTGATTATTGTTCTGTCCACTGGTTAAGTCACACCACCGCAGTAGCTGCTCATCCATGTTTGCACCGTAACGTTGGTAGATCTTCGAGAATGTAGGCAATCATCAGCGCAGTAGGTGTGTTCACATATTCAAGCTCAAAATCCGCAGAAAATGAAAACATGCGATATGTAAAACTTTAATCGATATGTAAAACTTTAATCGAAATAAGTCATTAATTAAAACTTTATCCTCTCAGTAACCATGTTTGAAGCTGTAAAATGGTAGATCTCCATCATTGTTTCCTCCAAATGATCTTCTCTTACTTAGCAACCGTGAATGCTATGTCACACTCGCAAGTGGTGAGCCGTGCCAAATAGGTGGTTACTCATCTAACAAGCATTAACGATGAAAATTCCATGGGGTCATCAAGGGGAAGAGAGGAGCATTTGATATGAAAAGCATAGAATACATTGCACATAATAAATGTTCGTCGGCAATACACAATGATATAAAAAATATATATCTCATGACTATAGGAAATATTGAACGTATCTTCAACACACTAGCAATGAACCAAGTCTAAAATGATTGGATCCGAAAACAAACTGGATCGATGAACACCTTGAAAAATGGCTAAGTTTTACCGTACATCGCAGTTGTCAGCGTATCACAACGTATTTCCCTCGGATGTATATCTTCCGCAGAAACATGGATGCCGAGGTCGTCTTCGTTATCAAACCTCTAATCTCATATGTCCTCAAGTGCCACCAGCACTGTACCCTCTACCGAGTCCAGTTAAATGTGTTGGATATATGATCCTCGCCCTGAACCTGACAGACGAAATTATTGTTAGTGTGACACACTATTACGACCATTACCCGCTTCAGGAAGTTGTAGAACGATCGTTCACTTATCTCCTTGATGCACGCTTTCATGATCTCTAATGCCAGTTCGACATAGGACCGGAGCTGCGAGTGTCTGTAGTTGAACATCTCGTCAGGCCTCGTATACGCTCGACCCTTCCTAGCTCAGAACTACGGTAAGTGTGTCACGACATCTCGATAGAGTTCTAGGGAGGTATCGGTATTTGCGTACCTATAATCCAAAAAAGAACTTGCGGCGTTGGGGCATACAGAAACCGCCCCCATCTAGACCCCACCTCAACACCTTCACGTCAGGAGTTGAGCCCTCCCACCCTACCCCCACATACAAAAATATGTAACTAAAGTCAACGTAAGAAATCATGTTCTGCGCAAGGTTTTGATGCCTACTTTAGAACTTTGGTGCGATATTCACAGGCACATTCGCAGGAATCAATGTCTCGTCGATAGCCCGGATGATTTCTTGGATGGACATTTATAAATGTTAGGGCTCTGTCATGGAAGAGTTTTATGGGTCAAGAGATTAAAATCTTGATATACGGATAGATGTTAATGTTATGTAGTATAATGTCCAGGACCGGGCAATCTTCTGTCGACATGAGGATGAAATCATCTCTGAGGGAGACGATATGTGTCAAGACATCATTGAGATGCTTTGAAATTGTGTCCTGAAATGTTGGAAATGATCGCAAAAGACTCGATTCTTCACGTTGTGACTGAGGTAGTACAGCAGCATACATAGTGATTCCTCAGCCTTATGGTGTCGTGAATCTTTCATGCTTGTTTGTTCCTTCAAGAAGGTGCCTAGGCACGTGATGGTGTCAGGGTACATATAAAACACCCCGTACAATCTACTGATGTGGTCTTTTAACATCTCATGGATCCATGTATGCCATATACAGGATGATGTGTGCTTCGGCACTAAAGGAATGTACCTACCCCTCTGATTTTCGTTATCATCATCTTCTTCTTTTTTGAGTAGTGCCCTCATATAGAGTATGTTGAGGAATACATATTATATTATCGCGGATATGGCCTCAATGCCATCCATTTCATGTGACAAATTGGACAGCACAAACATAAAATTTGCAGAAGCACAACATAAAAGATAATATGATCAAGTTAGTTTTCAAATCTCAAATGAAAATCAAAAAAATAGAGAACATAGTTGCAAAACTACGCAAACATGCCTAGCACGGAAGAAAAGATAGACATGTTGATGAATCCCCATTTGATCACTTTTATTCTCTCATTTTGACCTTAAATCCCTAGTTAAATGCATGAAAATAACATTACTTTGCACAAATAACACTCATTATTTATATTGTAAATATTGTGTAATTAATGGATTTAATTCCAAAATAAAAAATAAAGGAAAGAAAAGAATATGAAATGAATACCATAGCTATTAAATGACCCTAAACCCTGAGACCTAATCATCATGATGACTTGGTCGATAAGAAATAAAATAGGGGAAGATAAGGGTCTATCAATATACAAAAACCCTAATTTTCAATTCATCGATAATAGGATTTAGGATCTATTTTATTTTCTTATTTTATACCTCAAATTAATAAATTTTGAACATTACACTTGTACACAAAAATACAAAGAAAAATACATAATTTATTTCATGAAAAATCAAAGCATAGTGTGACCAGGACATACAGAATAAAAAAATCACAAAGAAAACTTCTCCGACCTGTATATTCTCCATACAACCTCAAAATTCACCAAACTTTCTTTTATTTTTCATAAAATTAAATTATCCATTTAATGAAGGTGGTTTCATTCAATTTGGAGTTAAGATGCAAATTTTGATTTTTAAGCCCTCATTGCGCAAGATACATATATAAAATAATCATATATTTAATCCTTATTTTTAAATGACTTATATTTTTATAAATTTGTGAATATTATTTAAAATATATGCACATAATAAAAATAAATTAAAAGCGACAACTTTAAAATAAAATAAATAATGTACTTTAATATCTAGGAAAAGGGTACATATATTTACATATATTAAACATATACTATTTATTTAAGTAAATAAATAACTTCAAAAAAATAAGATAAAAATGTATACATATGTACTTAAATAAGTTGTAAACATAAAATTTATGCATATAAAATAATAAAATATATAATACAAAATAAAAATAAAATACATAATATATTGGTAAATATACCTATAATTATACATGTAAAAATGAACACCTAATAAATTAAATTGTATAAATAAATAAAAATCATAATAAAATATTAAATAAAATAATAGTAAATTTTCATGTTTTGATAAAAAAATTATAAAATCATTTATTATTTTGAATCGATTTAATAAGGAATTATTTCTCTGTCCCAATCAGGGGTCGTCTTTGGTTGACCCACCGGTCAACTAGCCCCCTACTCTTGTAGCTTTGT
This sequence comes from Ottelia alismoides, assembly GCA_037367405.1. Lineage (NCBI taxonomy): Eukaryota > Viridiplantae > Streptophyta > Magnoliopsida > Alismatales > Hydrocharitaceae > Ottelia > Ottelia alismoides. The sequence continues at coordinate 138,620 of JAZKJV010010154.1, forward strand.
TAGACTCATCAACCTCTCTTATTCCTCGATTTGCTTCATGAGCACCTTGCATTTTCTGGAAATGAGTCCATCAGGAAAAATAGTCCTCGATCCATGCTCTTTCACGCCCTAGTCATATCTCGATCGATGGAGCCTTGGCCCTCGAGCAAACCCTAGTAAAAGGCCGCCATGTATAAAACCCCTCTTCCGACCTCCATTCAGATTTTATCCTTCTTCAGCCCCTTAAACCCTCAGATCCATAGTTGAACGAGTCAAGCTCGATGACAGCGAGCTTCTTATCGATTTGCAGCACGCGAAAGGAGTAGAAGAAGAGATCCAAGTCCTCGCTGGAGACCTTCTGGCGGAGCTTCCGAGCTTCTTTTTCTTAGGAAGATGAGCTCCATTTTTCTTGTTATTTCCATTCCTAGCACCAGCACTAGCTTAGTTTAGGTTTTAGTTTCGTTTAATTTCATCTTGTATTTCGTAAAAATCCAAATTCGTAGTTCGTTGGAACTTAAGCTATGACCAATGTTTCTCGTCATCACAGCACTGTTCCGACCCCCATGTAGTCGCCATCTCCTTTCCCTATTATTTCTCTACATCCCCTGCACCCTTGTTCACCCTAATGTTGCCCAGACCAGATCAGATCTCCATCTCCACTTCCTCCGTCGAAGATCTCTGCCCGACTCATCTCACCATCTCCTTGCCCCAAAGCAGCTCAGAACCCTTGTATTTTTGCTCGCCATCTAACCTTGCAAGTTCTTGAGCGAGAGAGGCCTTGGGAGGTAAAGTTTTGACCTGGATGAGTCTCGTTGGATCTATGAGCTTCCCCAACCTACCAGGACCCCACTAATGGGTCCTGGATCTTTTTGTCACCACCAGCAGTTGCGGACAGTCATCGGTTACGAGTAGAGCACCAGAGCACTACTGGAGGAGCTCAGAGGAGGGAGGAATCGTGGATCAATCTTGTTGATTCAGCTATTCCTTCATGTTCTTGGGCAAAAGCAATTTATCGTTGGATCCACCTCTCGACTCCAGTTTTTATCGTGGTCGTCGGATAGAGTGTACCTGTCATCGTCAAATACGTCATCGGTCTTCTAGAGCGGGACACGTGGTAAGTGAAGAGTCCTCGACCGTTGATCGGTGCATGATGGGTATTTTGCACCCTTTCCACATGCATTCTGTATTTTAATTTTAGTTCGTAATTTCCATTTCCAATTCAAAACTTTTTGTAATAATTGCATAAAAATCTTGCATTTATTTTATTTGCATATAGGTCTAGTCCATGTCACCTCACAAGTGCATACACGTGAGGGGGTAGGACATTTTGCAAGGACCCCCTATGGGTTTGTGTTATTATTTAGTCCAAGGATTCGTATTTCAGTGTTATATTTTTGGAAAAATAGCAAGTGGGCCCTGTAACATTTTAAAAATTGCAATTATTGAATATTTTAGATTTTTTCATATATGCCCTTGGACTTTTGTAAAGTATTCTGGAATACCATGTATGTTTATTTAAATTGCAATTAGGTCCCTGCTAATACTTGTGACTTTGTTTCTTGTATTTGCATTATTAAAAATAGCATTTGGCATCTAAACATTTAGGAAAATTATTCTAAGTGGGTGGAACTATATTAAAATAGTGCATGTTTCTTTTGTTTGTATTTAAAAATACAAAAAATATAAATCATTTGTAAAAATTCTAAAAAAATCGTAGCATTTTTATTAGTGTATTTTACAACTCCATACCAAAAATAACTAAAAAATACAAAATAAAACATTAAAAATGAAAAACCCTAAAAACTCAAAAAAACATTAAAATTTTTAAAATTCAAAAATATTAGTTTCCAATTTTGAATTCTTTCTCTATCATATATTACATATTAAAAATAGTTTTGGAAATTTTGGAGTCATTTATCTAGTTTTAAATTACAAAATAGTCCGACTCTTATTATAAGTCCCTTTTTATACATTTTAATCAATTAAAAATAAAAAAAACAAAAATTTAAAAAAATAACAAAAACAGAGAAAAACTTTAAAAACACAAAAATAATTTATTTTGCAATTTTCGAATATACGTAGTTGTATTTATAAATAGAATACCATATATATATCTTATGTATTTCAGTACAATATATTATTTTAAATATTATTAATATATATGTATAATATTTAAAAACCCTTGTAAAATAAAAAGGATTGTATTTAAAGGTATTCTTCTAATTTATACGTATGTTATATTTACATCCTGTATAGTTATTATATTATACATATTATCTATATATATAATATATACTTCTTACTTATTAAAAAAGAAAAGAAACTAAAAATAAGAAGAAAAAAAGAAAAGTAAAATAAATATTATAAATTAATAACTAAAAATATAAATTAAAATTCCCAAAAAATATTAAAATATTCAAAACCTAGAAAAATAGAAAAATACTATAAAAAACAAAAATATTTGTTGATTTTCTTTGTCAATTTTTGTGTCTAACCTTATTGCTCCTTTGTGGTTCATCCCATACACTAGTGTACTATTGATGAATCCAGGATTCATCATCTCAATATATTAATCTTAGCAAAATCTCTGAGTAAAATCTCAAATAAATATCCATAAATCAATAAATTAATAAAATGACTCTTGTGAATAAAATACACTAATTTTTGTATATTATATTGTACAAAATAATTTAATAATAAAAAGGCACAAAATAGAGGAGTTTTTTCACCTATAAATAGCCCAAAACTTCATGCATTTTTAATAATTTCATTTAAACTCCTTTTCAGCTAATTCTTTCTCTAACTTGTTTATAAAAATGTATATAATAATATAAAAATACAAAATAAATTTCACCTAAAATAAATACTCCTACATCCCAAAGAGAAAGGTCGTAAAGTCCAACTTCCCATCCAAATTCTCGCTCGGTATGAACTCCAAATTTACCAAACTCGCTTTTAAAGTTAAGTTAGAAAATTATTCTTCGAATGAAAGTAGTTTCATTAAAATCGAAGCTCGTTTGCAAAATATGGGTTTGGGAACCTAGGTGTACATTGTATATAATGTAAATATTCATTCTTTCTTCATTTTTTCTACTTTTCTTAATTACTAAAAACACAATATATATATTGTTTTTTATTTTATTTCTAATATTTCACTTTATTTTTATGTTGCAAATATCTATCATTCAAAATATAAAAAATATAAAATTAGAAAAATAACAAAACATGTACATATTGTTTGTCTTATCTTGAAAATTCTCCACTCTTTTTCTTCTCTTTATTTTATTGTATTTTATTAGCCTACTTTATTTTTTATTTTCATTCTCTACAATAACATCCCATTCCAATCCATCTCCTCCACCATTTTTCATAACCTTCATTCAACTCCACCATTTTTTCAACCTTCCATTCAACTCCACCATCCCACCAACTTTTCTAACCTCCATTTTTCTTCTCTTTTTATACATCTCATTCTCCTCATTTTTAGTTTTGATCCACCTTTATGCGAGAAATAAGTGAGAGCTTTGACCACCCATCTCGGTGACAGCGAACGAAAAAGTAAAGTGATAATCGCTTCCTCTCCGGTGAGATCCGTTGGCATTCTGGCCAACATCGCAGTCGCCCACGCACGCTGCTCGAGCTCATCGCTCGTCGGTGATTTGAACGAGGACAGTGCTTCTCGTGAGCACACCACAGGCGTCCGCTTCCATCATAGGTATTTTTTCCTTTTATTTTTGTCATCATTTTTATTTTTGTATTTATCACATCACCACCCACACACCTTTATTTTTTAAGCACATCACCATCACCACACCATTCTCTTTGATTTTTTTATTTATTCCCTGATTAAGAAAACTAAAAAATAAAAATTAAATTAGAAAAATTAAATTCACCATAGCAAAACAGAAAATCAAAAAATTAAGAAAAATTAAGAAAAAAACTGCGGCATCGTCGCCCCCCACCCCTCTTCCTCCTCCATCGTTGGCGGTGCCATCGCCGCCCCGCATGTTCCTCCCCGCATCTGTCGCCGCCCTCTGGCTGCGGTCGGCCCTTCAATAGCCACCTACCGTAGATCCCACCAGCCGATCACACCCTTCCTCCAAGAGATCCTCTGTCTTCCAGTCATCTGCATATCCGCAAGCTGCCACCCTAGCCACCTGCGGCACGTCCTCTAGCAGCGCGCGCACGGCCAGCCACCGCTATCGCGTTGTCGATCACCCCCCCTACCCTAACAACCCACCTACGAGAACGAAAAAGAAGAGGTTCTTCTTTTTTCTAAAATTACATGGTTTATATTTTAAGTTTTTATTATTGCAAAAAGGTTCGTGTACATAGTTGTTTGTAAATTTTAATTTCTTAATTTGCAAGGATGACCCTATGTTCATACATAAATTTGGATATTGTTTTGACATCATTTATTTTAATGAAATATGTCATGATGTCGGCAACAAATCTTCTATCAGTTGGTTATTTATTTGTATTTTTTGTGATCTTTGGGTAATTAATTAAAATTGTTTAACTGAAATACTTCATAATTACCCAATTTTCCCTCTTAAATTCATATTTGAGTAAACGTTTCTCCAAAATTATGCAAAAATCAGTGATGATGCCAGGAAATGTGATTTAATTTGTTTCCAAATTTCATATTAATTTGATTTATCTTGTACCTTAAATAAATTATAGAGTGGTTTTGGTAATTGATTTTTAATTAAATCCAGACATATTATTTTTGCAAAATTAAAACTCTCTTTGATAACATATATAAATACTTTATTGAGATAATTTTCTCTCTAGATGAATTGACATTGTGGATTTATTAGGAATTAAATATTCGTAGCCACTCTATTTTCATTGAAAAATCCATAAAAATTCATATATTATCGAAAAATCCAAAAAAATTAATGTAGTCTCATTTAATAATGTTTAAGTTCCAGTATAATTTTCATAATTTTTGCATTCTAATTGTGTGAAAAGTTGCATAAAAACCTATAAAAAGTGTGCATTTTTCATTATTGCATTTTAACCCATAAAATTCCCAAAAATGTGTTTTGCATTCATCACTGGATTAGATTTTTAGAAAAAAAAATATAATTTGGCTAAATTGAATTAATTTCATATTAAAATTAATTTAACAAAATTGTGTGCTTTCTTATAAACTTAATTCACCTGCATTCTGCATTTTCTTTCATTTTGCATTAAAAAATACAAAAAAAAACACATTGGAAACCTATACCTAATCATACTAAATTAACCCAAAAGTTTTTCATTTGCCTCCTTGTGTTCGACTCCGGACTTGCCCCGGATATAATTTTAAGTCGAGTCCTCTTCATAGAGACATTTGATTCGGTTCTACGTCATTCGCTAAGTATCCATATTACATCGAGTACAAATTATATCATGTATTTAGTGAACCATCAGATGGTGTCATTTTTGGGGAGGCACTTAGGGCTTGATTTAGAAAATTTGATTTAGATTTTCTCTCACTCGAGTAGTTTGACCCCCGAGCCACCTTGTAATTAATCTTTTTTTCTCCCAATTATTTTTGTGCACACTTTTTTATATATTTTGTTGTTTATCTCTCTAATATAAATTTTATTTTCCTTGCGAGGGCCCGATGGACTTGGAGTGCATCGGATGTTGACGGACGTGACGTGTGACGATTGTTGAAGAGCAAGGAGAATTAATTTATTTCTAAGAGCAATTTCATGTTTGTAAATTTTTGTAATTATTGTGTTGTAATAATTTAGGTAATTTGTCATTTAAAGCGTCTCTTGTTTGAGAGATCACACGTGTAAAAAGAGACTTGAACATTATTTTGTGGTGTGTCGAGACTTGTTTCACTCTTCAGTAAGGGTGGGACTCGACTGGAGTGGCGAAATTAAGGATAGATACACGGTAGTGTAACATCAAATTTTTTTTGCCCTTCATAATTTAGGCCACACATATCTTGGAAGATTCACACATCCGATAGATTCATAATGAAACACACATAGACGCGCACACTTAGCTCAAATTAATTCAATTCTTTCCTGCTAATAGTATAATGTTTAGGTGTGGTTTTCTTGACCTACATGCATTTAGTGTAAATTTAAAAATTCAATTTTGCATAAAGCAAGGAGAGTGTTGGGAGTCATTGTATGTATACCTTCTTCTTAGCATTACATTCTGATTTCTGATTCATCCATGTATTCGACCTCGGACTTGCTCGGGATATAAATTTAAGCTGAGTCCTCTTCACAGAGACATTTGATTCGGTTCTGCATGATTCTCACGTATTTAGCGAACCGTCAACTATACATACTATTTTGTAGGGTATAATATATTTTAGCTCACCTTATTTACTGATTGGTCATTATTGTGGGTTAATTGTTGATCAACTATATTGTTGATATTCGAGAGCCGAGAGAGCGGTCATGTAGCGATTGCCGAACATGACTTGTCGAGCATCGCAGACCCTCCAAGACTAGACATTACGATCCTTCTACGATCCAGTGTTCATCAAATGGTGTTGTTGTTGGGAACCAACAGTTAGGATAGATTTTATATTCCTTTTAACTTTATCACTTTTCACTTTAATTTATTTTATTTAAATATTTTTTTATATGTGTTAATAAATTTTCTCTGTTGAATTTGTTGTGATGGGCCACGTGGCGAAGATGACTTCTTAGGAAGTCGATGCACCCGAGTTGCAAGGAGATTGGCTCTTCTTCTCTTGAGCCAATTGGAGAGAGCAAGAGAGAGAGAGAGACAGAGCAGATATTAGTATAGAACTTTTCCTTTATTTTTGTGTGAGAGAGAGAGATAGTCATTTTATTTCTTATTATTATTGTAATGATACAGGTGGACACTCAGGACTCTTGGGTATATTTTACCAAGTGATTGTTCACTTGGAGGCTAACTGGATTTTTCGTGGTTTTCTTTACCTTCTACTTTTTTTTCATCCATATTTTTCCCTTTATTTTATTTTATTTCTCGTAATTTATGCTTTTCACCTTTAATTTTATTTGTTTATGTGATTGAGCTCATAGATTTTTAGGATTGCTTGATCGAGTAAGCTATGACCAAACACCTAATATATCCATGTTCATATAGTCTACGTTTGGATCTAGCTCAAATCCAATCTGTGCATCACGTTAATAGAAATTCCTACTTAGGGTGAATTAACAATCTTGCATATCATATAGATTAGGTTTAGATTTCTTGTCTTGCATCCTACATCGAGAGAGAGCCGGGAAGCACTGTAAGTATTCTATATGAGCATTCATCATTTTGACACAATGGTGATATTTTCATCCTAGTGTCACCTTGCATTGCTTTACCACTATCTCCCTCTAATTTTGATCACTTAGGATTAAAAGAAAAATCAAAAAAAATATTAGACAATTATTATTAAAAAATACTAAAAAGGGTGAAAACTCAAAAATTAAAATAAGGAGACTGCTAAATAAACTTTGACACTAATTAAAATATGTAACAAACAACATTGTTTAGGGTTCACATAGCCCTCATTGTATTCAGGTACACTCCAGACAGAGCGAGGCACGACCCTTAAGGAATAGAGCCAAAAACTCGATCTATGGCTGCCTCAAATATTACCTGAGATCGATGAAGTACTGGCACTCCTATCATACGTAGACGAGTAGGGCCTTATCAATGACGGTGCTCTCAACTTGTGTAGATCATTCAACTTGGTCTGATGTATTGAGCATAGGACACGCCCTCATGGGTGTGTTTGTCTCATTGTATTGCGTTCGAGCACCTCATGTTTGAGGGAAGTAGTGGTTTAGTCTATCTGATTCCTCTCTTGTTCTTTGGTTGAGTAGACCCTCAGGCTTGATATCGAGGATCTCAAAAAGTACAGATCATAAGATACAAAGAAAGTTAAAAATGTATGGGAATACTTTTTCGGCAGTACTCACTTTCCTTTAAGGCTAGCCGATAAGGACGTGTTATATTTTTTCCTAAAACAACATTAAAATTGAAAAGATAAAAATAGTTGAACCTTCATGCCTTCACATGTGTTGAGTTGGGAACCCAATTTTGTTTTGTTTGTTTGGATTGGGATTAAGGTTAAAAATCAATTCTCACATACATGTGCCATTTTGTCGTTTCCTTTGTTTTACTCTCTTTGACCCTAGCTCATTGTGATCCTTCTACTGTTTACAATCCTATTATTTCTTGTTTATCGTCATATCTTTCATTCTTCATCAATCTTCATCTAGACATTCAAGATGTCGACTTCTAGAGGGCTTAGTCAGACTCCGACGACACCCACATCGATTCCACGAGTTCAACATCTCCAATAATTCAGGATGATCTCCAAGTGATTGGTTTAGACATTGCGAACCATCCTTAGGACTCCCCACTTCTTGTATCTCCCACAGATCGAGAAAACTCTCTTCCTGAGTTCTACCCTTTTTGGATGGAGATTGATTTCACTCCTTGCACTTCTCCATCATTAATGAAATTCAAGATTTACCCTAATTTCGAATTCTTCTCTATATCTGGTGCTTGCATGCAAAGTGATCAGGACATTTTCATTATTGCATATCAGGACCCCGATCTGGAGCTCGACCATTCACAGTTAGATTATGAGATGGCTCCCACATGCAGAGGAAAGGGACCATAGCTTCTGAGCACTGAGCAGAATACCATGTAGGGCACGAACCAGAATGAAGTGAAAAGTAAAATATTGCCATCCATCAGGTCTATATAGTTGTGGTTGACTGATCAAGCATTTGCACAAGTCGTCTTTTAGGAAATGCTCAATGACCTGAGAAGGAGGTCATAAGTGAGAGAGACCGGAAGAGGAGGAGATGATGACTTACATGGTGATCATGAAGACAACCATTCTATAGATGGACCTCGTGGAGTCGAGGGAGATGGAAAAAGAGGTCGACCCAATCCCACACTGGAGCAAATTTACAACCCTGGGGCTGGTCGCATTACTGAGTGGATCCAGATTCCTCTGATCCACTAACACTTTGAGTTGAAACCGCTACTCCTTTCTCTCCTCCCTACTTTCCATGGGAACTCCAATGAAAAATCATATATCCATCTACAGCAATTTGGACGCATCTGCAGCACAACACACTAACCCAACAATCCGTTGGGCATAGTCAAGATGATCACTTTTCCTTTTAGCCTTCAAGGCAAAGCACTCTACAGGGTCAATCATTTGGGTAAAGTGTTCATGATATGGGAAGAGTTGAAGTCCACTTTATTGCATAAATATTATCCATCCGATCGTCTTAACTGAAGGATATGGGAAAATCCTCAAGCGCATCACATAAGCATGAGGATCGCATCAAATGCGATCAGGAGCGATTAGTCGTACCAATTTCTCCGGGCAGCGGAATTTAAAAATTTTAAATGTGATGAAACCACATGATCAAAGAACACTTCTTGGATCATTTCATCTAAACCACAAATAGGTATAAGGTTTACCTAGTGAAGCGTAGTTGTGATCGAGTCTCTAAACCAAGAGACCTCTTGTCTCAAGTCCGATCCGACGGAGGAGACGCTTGCGAGCGCGTTGATGAGACGTGTCCTTCTTGCAATCTATGTTGATGATCCATGCGACGAATCTCTTGATCTCGTCACACAAGATCTGACGTCTTCTTCACGAGCGAGGCACACTGAAGGAGACGGAGATTCCATGAGCAAATACTCTTGCAGCATAATGACGATGCTGCGGCGATGGAGACTCTCTCAATCGCTCTATGGTGGACGGCCATTACGAGAGAGAAAGAGAGGTTTGGCATGTGGAGAAATAGAGAGGGAGAGAGAGCATTCGTAATTGTGTATCGAAGAGCAAGAGGCGACTCTTCTTATATAGGGTTTTCGGAGTCCATGAATCCCAATCCATGGATAAATACACAATCAATGGTTGAGAATGATTTATGTTCCTTTCAATGGCTAAGATGTTGTTGTACAAAATACAACAAATGATTTAATTTAAATTAATTTATATTGATAAATCACCACAATTAATTTCAAATCAAATCAATTGGCTATTCTTGAATATAATGAGGAGACTAACCACATCCCCCAAAAATAGGCGACGGTCACTCTTCTCAAGAGATCTCACTATCTCATGATATCTCTAATATTTGCAACAATAATTGTTGTAAATTATTTCACAATAATAATTCATAATTATCTTGTGAAATATTACAATCATGTCATTGAAAAATGTGATTCACATTCACATCCCAAAACAATATGTAAATTATATTTTCAATTAATTATACAGTGTGAATCCAATTCACATCAATAATTAATCAACAAATGTAAATCACAAATAGCTCTCTCTTGAATATTATAAATCACATTTGTAATATATATGATTAATATGGATAGTGCTATCCACATTATTCATATCCATGATAATTAAATCAAATTTAATCATCTTGGATCTTTTTTCTCATGTCTCGTGTGCCAAATAACATGAATCACATTCACATTATTCACATCTTTGATAACTAAATCACATTTAATTATCTCAGATAACTCTCCTTATAATATGAATCAAATTCATTCATATTATTCATGATAATTAAATCACATTTAATTATCAATTTTCTCAATGCTCGGATATATAATATCAGGAATGAAATTTTCCTGAACTCTTTCAAGGATAATGCGCTTTCTCCGCGGATACTTGGAGATAAGGACAGGGTGATTGTATTGTTCCACATATAGTGACTTGGATATTGAGATGAAATCTCAAATCCAGATCTTGCAGGCTTCCTATGGATGTTTGAATAAATCAAAGCTGTAGATCTAATCTTCTCATTGTATCTTAATCACATTCAGATCAATGTTCAACATTTGTATTAAGATTAGATCACTTCTCTACGAGAGGAGTCACTAAAATCCAGACCTGTTTCATCACTCCCTCAGAATGGAAGCATCATGGTTATACAATCATTTATGATCACATCACCCTTAGGTATTCCAAAATACTTATACATCCTGCATACTGGAAGACCCAAGTTAAACCCAAAGTATTAGATCTCTTTTAGACTATCTCCTTTAGGGTTTTATCATTAAGTTTTCTCATTCGATCATTGGGAGTTGGTATTGATCATATACTTTCCAAAAGCATATATCATACCCAGGTATTGATCATATACTTTCCAAAAGTATATATCAAACCTATAAATTCAGCCAAGCTTTCAAAGCAAGACGACCGTGCACGGAATTTCATTCTTCCCAATATCTCATGAGTGAGCTCTTATCTTCCGGTTTAGTAATGAACATGCATGATCCCTTTGAGAGATCGTATTACTCATATGCCCTTGCATGCACACTAGCGTGCTGGTGTATAGACGTTGGTTAGGTCATCAACCTATAGGTCTGTCAAATGTACATACTCAGGCATATAGTAACACATCTGTCTTCGGTCAGAGGATGCGTGCCTATATCGTGACAGCAGACGACATAGTTCTTTGGTTATCTCGATCTCGTTAAGTCAACTCTTTGACCTAACTTATATAACACCTCCGAATCTCTATTCCTATGTGGAGGACATGCATCAAGAGGTCAGTTAGATATCAGCCTTTAGAGAAAGGATTGTCATCTCCTTCTCAGGTTAGAGATCTTGTCTTAACAATCATTTGACGATGCTTGATGAGTCCTCAATCTAACTCGTTAGATATCCATCCAAGCACCAGCCTCTATGATTCAATAATTGAATCAACAGTTGTATGATCATTAAGATTGCCATGGTACATAACCCTAATTGTAATAAGAGACTTATTATGCAAAGTAATGATTCTTCATTTCAGATAAGCGAATGATATTCGCAATAACATTTATTGTATAATGGCTCGTCGTGGGCTCGCATGTCCAACAATCTCCCACTAGCCCAAAGAGCCATTAATGGACTAATCATTTAAATCCACACTTATGTGACAATCATAGGTTATTTAGAAAAATAGCTATGTAAGCTGATCAGTCACTCTGTTCCTAAGAGACTATGCAAAGTCCTTTTACGGCACTTGCATATCCCCTAGTAACAGTACTCGCATCCCATGCGAATGTTGCATCGTATGCAACCTATACTATTATTGTTTGTTAGTTATAGTGTCTTTGACACTACAACTGAATAATTATTATAATCAGTATTTCCATAATCCTTATCAGAATACCCTTATTCTTGGAGATCTCTATCTCCTAGGGTATCTGCAGTTAAGACATTTAGATTACTATCCATAAAGTCTTAATTTCTTAAAGATAAGACTTAGAGATCACTATCTCGAAAGTCTTGTCATCTTTAAAGATTTTGTTATTACTGCAACCAAGTGTTTTATCTCCATAGTAGGATTAGTAACAATTTACTACTCCCACAGTATGGTAGACATCTGGCATTTGTACACATCTAGCATACATTCGGCTTCTTGTAACTGATGCACAAGGGCAAGCAAGGAGGTGTTATCCCTTTAGATAGGCAGTACCATATCTTAAGGAAAGGAAGCCTTTCTTGGAATTTTTCAGAAAATGAAAATGTCCATGGCGTACCACTAATGTAACGGTCTCAATACCCTCTTCTCTTTGATTCTGAACACCTTCAGAACAAATATCTAAGAGGTATTCTTGAGATCATATCTCAAGGTATGGAATAACCAGATTATAAAACACTTATTATTATCCTTATATCATTCTAAATGATCAGGATATCATCTATATTTAGCACGATGAACATAATGGCACTCCCATTAAGCTTCACATGGTACATCAAGATTATATCCTAACATTTATGATTTCATCAAATCTCATGTTCCAACTACAAGAAGCTTATTCGAGTCCTTATATGAAGTTATTCATCTTGCAAACCTTGCTTTCCTCAACATGAAGCCATGGGGCTACTTCATATGAATATCCTCAAAGAGATATTCATAGAGGAATACAATCTTGACTCACATCTTGAAGATGGCATAGTCAAGTTGTGTAGCTATAGTCAGTAATAATCTGATGGGTTTAAGTATGGTCATTGGAGAGCAAGTCTCATCACAAGCAATGTCTTCTCTTCGGTGTGTATCTTGAGGATACGAGTTGTGCTTTGAAGGTCTCTACCTTCTCATCAGGTTCCCTCTTTCTCTGAAGATCCATTTACACATTAGCGGGTCTTACCCATATAGGTAGATTCTCGAGGATCCATATACAACATTTGTATATGAAGTCTACATTAGACTTTATGGCCAACATCCATCTTTCCATGTCAAGATCCTTATAGGCTTCATCACATGAAGCCAGATCATTGTCAGACTTAACTAGCAGATGGAAACATCCACAAACTCATTTGAAGAAGTATGAGTGTTTCATCTTTAATTGTTCTTTTAGTTTCCGATTTTAGGAGCTTCATTTTCATCTTGATTCTCAAGAGAGTCATACTCTAAGAATCACATTCTCAGATATGAGATCTTTTAAGAATCTCAAGGTCATAAAGTGGGTATCCAATACCATTCTTTATTTTCCTAATAAAGTAACACTCTCTGGTTCTAGATTCCATCTTACTTGCATGGAACCTTATTAAGGATATATATTGTAGTCTCTACTACATATATGCCTGGAAACTAAGAAGTGATTATGTTAATATTTATCATTGACAAGATCATGTTATACATGATCCAATTGTATCTCCCTACAACTCCATTGAGTTTAGGTGTATTAGGAGGAGTGAGATAGAAATGATATTCCTTTCTCCATAAGGTATTCATGAATTCATCTAATCGGTATTGACTACCTAGATTGGATCAAATTCATTTTCATCTTCCTTTAAACTTTGGTTCTAAACCAAATTTGTGAAATCTTTGAACATTTCAAAGGTTTCTAAGGTGAAGGGAAGAAATCTCAAATAACAAATAATCATTAATAGATATCACATATCCATAATGTTTATTCTGATGTAGATAATCCACATACATCAATATGTATGAGATCTTGAATACCTTAGCATCTAATACCATTCCTAGAGAAGGGTATATAGGATATTTTTACTTTGAATACAATATTCATAAGTATGTAAGTTTTGAAATTTTAGACATTCTAACGTTTCATCTCTTACTAGTCTATTGATCAAATCAACAGACAAATGTCCAACGCTTGATGCTAGATCATTGTCAAATGATCTTCATCCTTCTATTGATGTTATAAGGTTTAACTTTCAGTATTAGAAATCTTAATGAGTTATTCATTAATTTTCTAATTTAGTAGAGTCCACTAGATGTTAGATTGCTATCTGAAATATATCTATCATAACTCTTTATGATAGGTTTATTCCAGAATTCATGTTTATTTTTAACACTTAGAAATAAACTATGAGTGCATTCTAACATCCAGGGCGTAGAGACATTATCTAAGACTAAGGACTCTCCCACTGAAAATATGAAGTCTATCTATCCAATAGAGATTGTTGCAACAAATGCATCAACGTTCATGTGGATGACTATTAAACCTTAAGATCAAGTTTCTAGTCTTCTAAAATATATGCAACCAATTGCAAGTGTTATTAGATGAATGAGATACAATTATTATACTTTTAGTCTTATCAAATAAGAAAGTCAATTTCAATGATTATATGTAGATGTAGATTATTTCGATGCACTATCCGAGTCCTTCTCTGAGGATCTTAGATAGGCTAGATAGTCACACTATCAATACATCAGCTTATTGCAGTATTGGCATTCATCCAACTCTTTGGATGTCATATGTATGGAAATCATAGAAGTACAGTCAACTCTTTGACTTTCCTTCTAACTTGGGTCCAACCATGCTTCCACTGCGCTCTCTTCATCTATAAACAACAATTGCTTAAGATGAAGGATTTCTCATATTGAATTCAAAAGATTTCAATATAATAGTATTTCAACATTTATGCATGCTTTACTTAAGTCATACAATATGAATATTATGTAGCTTCATGAATGACTAGAGTATAGATAGTAGAATAATGACACTCATCGTATCTACATACATCTTAACTCTTAAAATCATTGGTTCAGGTAGGTACTCAAACATTTTGAATACATCTTCTCCTATAGAGCCATCACTCTACATAATGCAGAGAACCATGTCATTCGTGATTAAATGTTGAGAGCGCATATGTATGCCAGAACATCTTCTTAGATTTTATAAGGATTATTTGACAATTGTGATCATCATCGACATGTCACTTCCAAAGTACATTCGATGAAATCAAGACTATAGAGACACACAAACCCCGGGGTTGTAATGTTATTGTCTATTTAATTGTCATTCCTCATTATTATGAGGAAACTTGCACGTTGCAACCACATACATTATGTGTCCAATTGCAAGTGCAATATCTTGATCATGGATCCAATCCATGATATTCTATTGATTATTATTGAATATTCTACTTAGTGGGTATAATGAAGGATTATCTAAAATAAGAAATTTGCATAAGTGTATATATTTTATATATACATATTTTACTTTGATTCAGAAGTTTTTATATCAAAGTTGTCTTTCCTTGTCAACAATGAAAGTTCATTCCCTTAATCACTTTCAATGTAAGAGATATAATTACCATTATATCTCAAGCAAGATCTGGGATCTCCTTCCTTATCTTTATTACATCCCAATAATATGAGAACCTGTGACACCGATAAAAAGAAGCGGGAACACTTTCCGCCTTGTAAGTCCAACTTGCATTTCTCAATTCGGTCTTTAACACTCGGGCCCACCATCCCTACGGTGATGTTGACACGTCATTAATCGAACCAACCGTCAACAGGAATACAACTCGTTATGCACGATCCAATATCGCCCCAATAATATGAAGACCCGATATTGGGGTCACTACGCATACGTCCTTACACTTTCGAGAAGCAAAGAACCCGATCCAAATGGCTTGTATGCAGGAGCTGTCACTTCGAACAGGCATCTCTGACATACAATCTCTAGCGGCGGAACTCTTTGCCTTGACGGGAGACCATGGATGTCACTTATGTGATCCTCCATATCATGTTACAATTTTAATTAATTATTATGAATCATATTCACATAATTAATTCTTCCAAGGAAATTATAACTCTATTCATAATAGAGTGTTTTAATTGGATATAATTAATTTAATCTCATTAAATCAATTATTAATCCAATTCAACCAACAAACTTGATTATTACTTGAAAGAATGGTACTACCTCAAAGTACGTATTATTCGAATTTTAATAATTAGAAAATACAACAAGATCTCTCAAGCATTATCCGTTCCCTACCCGTTGTCATGGCCATTACAGATGGGAGTAGGACAGACCGCACATGGTGCAATTTGATACTCCAACGCTCCCCGACTAGACACCATATCTGCCTCAGGAAAAAATAATGCCAAGTCAATCACTTTGTACTTGAGATGATCTTCGGTTTTTCAACCGAAATTATACCATATAGTAATAATCAAAACCATTTTAATTATAAGAAAATTTGCTCAACAAATTCCCAAAACCTATTCAAGTAACAAGTTTGATGAAAGTGTATCAAGTAACCAATTGGTGATCTCGGTCATATCTAATCATTTATTGGTCGAGGTAATGTCATTAAGAGAATAATTATCATCAAATATTTCCCAAATATTATCTATAATTATTCCAGGAAAATAACCATTAATTTCACAAATTACTTAAATGACAATCACAAGGTTCATGATTGAGTATGTAATTTTCAACAATGACCCCTACTCACTAAAATTAACATATCTCATTCATTTTAAATCCAAATTTAAAAAAAAATTATAAAGTTTGGTAATTCAATTTAAAACAGAAACCAAGTGATAATCATGTATTTTCAGGCGTTTAAAACATAATTAACTCCTTAATTACATCATTATTCGTCATCCCTGAAACAGTGGACATATGGTTATTAAAAAGATCACATCTTGAGTTATCGGATTCCAAATCACGCAAACTCAAATCCCACAGTTCCCTTATTTAATGGGAAACATTATCCAAGTGATATTTTCATGTTTAAACATCTTAAATAGGGCCGAAATTTATCACAAAATAGGGCTGCGAAAATTGAAATGCTAAAATCTTCACGAACCCTAATGAACCCAAATCTTCTTCGGTTTATGGATCCAATCCAAAACCTCCGACCTAAGGCTCTGATACCACTTGAAGGATATGGGAAAATCCTCAAGCACATCACGGAAGCATGAGGATCGCATCAAATGCGATCGGGAGCAACTAATCGCACTAGTTGCTCCAGGCAACGGAATTTAAAAATTTTAAATGTGACGAAACCACATGATCCAAGAACACTTTTTGGATCGTTCATCTAAACCACAAATAGGTATAAGGTTTACCTAGTGAAGTGTGGTTGTGATCGAGTCTCTAAACCAAGAGACCTCCTGTCTCAAGTCCGATCCGACGGGGAGACGCTTGCGAACGCGTTGATAAGACGTGTCCTTCTCGCAATCCATGTTGATGATCCAAGCGACGAATCTCCTAATCTTGTCACGCAAGATCAGACGTCTTCTTCACGAGCGAGGCACACCGAAGGAGATGGAGATTCCACGAGCAAATACTCCGGCAGCATAACGACGATGTTGCGGCTATGGAGACTCTCTCAGTGGCTCCATGTTGGATGGTCATTATGAGAGAGAGAGGCTTGGCATGTGGAGAAATAGAGAGGGAGAGAGATCATTCATAATTGTGTATCGAAGAGCAAGAGGTGCCTCTTCTTATATAGGGTTTTGGGAGTCCATGGATCCCAATCCATGGACAACGCACAATCAATGGTTGAGAGTGATTTGTGTTTCTTTCAATGGCTAAGATGTTGTTGTAAAAAACACAATAACAAATGATTTAATTTAAATTAATTTATATTGATAATCAACACAATTAATTTCAAATCAAATCAATTGGCTAGTCTTGGAGATAATGAGGATACTAACCCATCCCCTAAAAATAGGGGACGGGCACTCTTCTCACGAGATCTCACTATCTCGTGATATCTCATTGTCTCATGAGATCTCATTATCTCATGATATGTCCTATATTTACAACAATTGTTATAAATTATTTCACAAAAATAATTCATAATTATCTTGTGAAATATTGCAATCATGCCATTGAAGAAATGTGATTCACATTCACATCCCAAAACAAAATGTAAATTATATTTTCAATTAATTATCTGATGTAAATCCAATTCACATCAATAATTAATCAACAAATATAAATCACAAATAGCTCTCTTTTATAGATCACATTTATAATATATATGATTAATATGGATAGTGTTATCCATATTATTCATGTCCGTGGTAATTAAATCATATTTAATCATCTTGGATCTTTTTTCTCATGTGCTCAAATAACATGAATCACATTCACATTATTCACATCTTTGATAATTAAATCACATTTAATTATCTCAGATAACTCTCCTTATAATATGAATCAAATTCATATTATTCATGATAATTAAATCACATTTAATTATCAATTTTCTCAAAACTCAGATATATAATATCAACAATGAAATTATCCTGGAATCTTTCAAGGATAATGCGCTTTCTCCGCGGATACTATAAGGACAGGGCAATTGTATTGTTCCATGTATAGTGACTTGGATATTGAGATCAAATCTCAAATCCAGATCTTGCAGACTTCCTATAGATGTTTGATTAAATCAAAGCTGTAGATCTAATCTTCTCATTGTATTTGAATCACATTCAGATCAATGTCCAACATTTGTATTAAGATTAGATCATTTCTCTACGAGAGGAGTCACTAAAATCTAGACATGTATCATCACTCCCTCGGATTGGAAGCGTCGTGCTTATACAATCGTTTATGATCACATCACCCTCAGGTATTCCCAATACATGTACATCATGCATACTGGAAGACCCAGATTAAACCCAAAGTATTAGATCTCTTTTAGATTGTCTCCTTCATGGTTTTATCATTAAATTTTTCTCATTTGATCATTGGGAGTTGGTATCGATCATATACTTTCCAAAAGCATATATCATACCCAGGTATTGATCATATACTTTCCAAAAGTATATACCAAACCTACAAATTCAATCAAGCTTTCAAAGCGAGACGACCGTGCACGGAATTTGATTCTTCCCAATATCTCATGAGTGGGTTCTTGTCTTCTGGTTCAGTAATGAACATGTATGATCCCTTTGAGAGATTGTATTATTCATATACCCTTGCATGCACACCAGCCCGCTGGTGTATAGACCTTGGTTAAGTCATCAACCTATTGGTCTACCAAATGTACATACTCAGACATATAGTAATACATTTGTCTCCGATCAGATGATGCGTGCCTATATTGTGATAGCATACGACATAGGTCTTTGGTTATCTCGATCTTGTTAAGTCAACTCTTTGACCTAACTTATCTAACACCTCCGAAACTCTATTCCTATGTAGAGGACATGCATCAAGAGGTCGGTTAGATATTAGCCTTTAGAGAAAGGATTGCCATCTCCTTCTCAGGCTGGAGAATCTCTCTTAACGATCATTTGATGGTGCTTGATGAGTCTTCAATCTAACTCTTTAGATATTCATCCAAGCACCAGCCTCTATGATTCAATAATTGAATCAACATTTGTATGATCATTAATATGGTCATGGTACATAACCCTAATTGTACTAAGGAACCTATTCTGCAAATTAATCATTCTTTATTTCAGATCAAGGAATGATATTCGCAATAACTTTTATTGCATAATGGCTCGTCGTGCGCTCGCATGTCCAACATTAACCGGATGTGTTCCAAGATTACAAGCATCTTCTAGGGACCACAAGAGTCCACTCATGAGACATGGTAGAGATTTAGTGATTTGATTGAGAAGTGCTCCCATCACGACATCTTGTAGACTAGCTTGGTCCAACACTTCTTTGGGGGACTTACTGAGAACAGTCGACGTCTAGTCGATTCCGCCTGCGTAGGTTCCCATTTCAACAAGGACGAGGACGTAGTTTGATAGATCTTTGAGGAGATGGCTGAGGGAGAGTTCGCACTCTCCTCCTCTTGTTCTTTTCAAGTTCAACTTCATATCCTCCTCAAATCTGTCAATATGGTGGATACCCGTGAAGTGGATAGGTGCGAGAATTCAGATCTCAGCATCATCGGCAGTCACTTGTCCAAGGTAGACATCATAGAGAAGAGATCACAGGACTTATAGATGCTAGTTGTGATCGAGTAAAGAATGAAGGGTTTGGAAAAGCTGGACACAATCACCAAGCAGATGGAGTTGTTGGTGAACACTATTAGTACTTGTAACTCCGTAGAAACTATCCCCGACACTCATGCTGAGCAGAAGGATCCCACCACGAAACATCATCCTCAGTCGAGTCCTAGTCAGCCTCAGGTCCAGCACGTATACTACGTGCAGGCACCCAAGCAGTCACTACCATAGCCACAGTCATAGATGATTGTTTACCAGCCCGAGCCACAACCCCAGTACATTGAGACATACTTTCCACCTCCCTCACGCATTCAAGAGGTGAATGGCATGTGGAACAATGATCAACAACTGACCCATCCTCAAGGACACTCTCAGGGTCATAACACAGGCAGGCAGGATGAACTTCCAGCCCAACCAGCCTCATCACCAACAATCTCCGGAGCAATGATACACTTGAAGGCAAAACTATCAGCAATTGGGTACTCACTGTCAGAATCAGTACTCCTCTCCCCAATGTCGATAACATCCTTCTCTTCCTCCTCCTTACTATTCTTAGGGTTATTAGTAGCAGCCTTCCACGTACCAATATAGTTAGTGGACACATCAGGTTGAATCCTCTGAGGTCGTATTGGTTAACCCGGCTCTTTATTGCTTGGCCCAACTCATCAAGAATATGATTGAGATGAGCTAGAAGATTGATGACCTGACAGCCACCAAGACTATCATTCCAGCACATATTGAAGCAAATCTGAACAACTTCCATCGCAGGGAGCAGGTATACTGCAGTACCCCATCCTTCATGTGAAAATAATATTGCTTTATTTAATTCTATAACTCTCAGGAGCGGTAGGACACTTTAGATGACTGGGACGGCAAAGGGGAAGCGGAAAGAATCTGATGGCGAGTCCTCAGCCAGGCTATAGGACTTGGCCGAAGAACTTTTGATGCAGCACTAAATCTAAAAACACAAAAGAATGAAGAAGACCATAAAATATAAAAAGAACAAAGTAGTCAAGGCGAAGCCATGCCAGCAATGGAGAAGTCAGCAGCAGCAGCCGAACCAGTGCTAGTCAACGGAGCCGAACCTATAGTGCATTTTGGTCCAGTAGATGTAGATGAATGTATACCTTTTTGCCATCTACCTGTACATAAAGATATGGACATAGATTTACAGAAATAAATTTTTTTCCAATATACATATTCCTTTCCTGATGGTATTAAATAAAAAAAGTAAAAAAATGAAAATATTTTGTCTACTGCTGGCGTTGTTGAAATATTACAAAATATTATGCTTGAAATGACATTGCTTAAGGACATGTAGTATTGTGAAGAAGGGATTAAAAGAAGCATGTACTACAAAGTGTTAACCTCAGAAAACTAAACGCAGAAAATCTGAGATGCGCATTCTCACCATGGTCATTGTGAATGCCATCAGTAATCTCTCGAACAAAAAGAAAGACAATGGAGCTCATCTAATCAGATGCCAGATTTTAAACCAAGAGTTTGAGCACAGACTGCTCGATAGCAGATCGTTTATTAACTTATTGTTGTCTTCCATGTTCGCGGAATTTGGGTTAGCACCTTTCAAGCCAACAAAGATGATTCTGCAATTTGCAGACTGACAGTTAAGCAACCGAGGGGCATGTTAGAGGATGTAATCATCACTATTCAAGGAATACAATTCCCAGTAGATTTTATTATCCTTGATATGCCCACATCCACACCTTTTCTCCACACCCCGATCATTCTTGGTTGGTAGTTCCTTCGGACAGCCGAAGCTGTAGTGGATTATGGCATGGGAGAGATCACATTTCGTTCCAGCAGTGAGAAAGTTCAAATAGAGACGATTCCAAAGCCAAAACCAGTAGAAGTGGTCTCTCTACTGAGAGAGCTTGTACCACATAGACAACACGACTTGATTTTTAGTTGAGATCAGAAATATACGTTTGGTTTTGGACGATAAAGAAACACACGAATTCCTCTCCCTTGAGGAAGGATTGGACAGCGTAGTCAATCTCACCGACGTCTTTGATGATGAGATTTTTGTTGATGGGTTCACTAAAATGGTTGATTCAGCTGTCTAGCAAGAAGGATTCCTCACAGATTTGTATAATGTGTTGAATTCATATTCGCAAAATTCAATGGTGGACAGCAGACAGATGAAAGATCTGACACCTATTACAATTTTTGAAGCCGCCATCAAGTTAACTCCCACCCTTCCAGAGCTCAAAACTATACCCTCTAACCTGAATGCATTCCTTGCTGGTGAACTTGACATGTATTCGATCACCGTAAATACACATCTAACCGAAGAACAAGAATCTCGTCTGCTTGAGGTTCTTGAAAGAAACCGTAAGGAGATAGGTTGGAACATAACAGATCTCCATGGGATAAATCAATCACTTTGCTCACATCACATCTACCGGGAATTCCAACGCAGACTGGACCTTAATCTCCGGGAGGTTGTGATGAAAGAAATTATCAAATGGGGTGATGTGGGATTCATATATCCCATTTCCGACTCCAAAAAGATAAGTCCCCTGCACGCTGAGCCCAAGAATTGAGGATCACCATTGTGACAAATGACAAAGGAGAGGAGATTCCGACTAGAGTATCGACCTCTTAGCATGTTTGTGTGGACTACAGACTCCTGAATCTTGCAACCAAGAAGGACCATTTCCCACTTCCATTCATCAACCAAATAGTCGAAAGACTAGCCGCGAAAGAATATTTCTGCTTCTTGAACGATTAGTTTAGGTACAATCAAGTCAACACCACGCTTGAAGATCAAGAGAATATTACATTCACCTGTCCGTTTGGGACTTACGCCTTCATAAGAATGCCCTTTGGATTGTGCAATGCATCTGTTACATTCCAGAGATGCATGTTGACAGTTTTCGCAAATATGATTGATAGTTTCCTCGAAGTATTCATGGACGACTTATCGGTCTACGAAGATATCTTTGATGAATACTGGGGATACTTAGACCGGGTCTTAAAGAGATGTTGTGAAGTAAATCACGTTCTCTTGTGGGAAAATAGTCACTTTATGGCGATTGAAGCCATTGTGTTGAGTCACATCATCTGCAATCATGGCATGCAGGTTGACCCAGTTAAGGTGGATGTGATTCGCAATTTTGAGCCACTGACTAATTTGAAGGAAGTCCGATCATTCCAGGGGGACATGAGATTTTACTGAAGATTCATTAAAGGCTTCAGCAAAATTGCATGATAGCTAACTGAGCTTTTGAGAAAGGAGACCGATTTTGTCGTTGATGATCGGGTTCTCCAGTCCTTCAATCTGATAAAGGACCCATTACACAAGATCATGTCCTACAGCCACCATATCAATCTCTTCCTTTTGAAATCAATGACAGATGCCTCCGATTACGCAATTACTGATATTCTTGGACAAAGATAGGATGGACTCACATTTGCAGCTCATTATGCTAGCATAACACATGATAAGACCCAGAAGAATTACATTGTCACAGAGAAAGAGGTGCTAGCCATGGTGTTTACCCTGGAGAAGTTCAGATCACATTTGTTGGGATCCAAGGCTGGTATTTATATAAATCACTCTGTCATCTGATACCTACAAAGTAAGAAGGATGCAAGCCTCATCTAATTCAATGGATCATTCTACTCCAAGAATTTGATTTGGGAATTTAAGATAAATCTAGAGTCAAAAATGAGGTGGCAAACCATCTTTCCATAATAATTGAAAGCGATACTCCTGAGCAAAATGCCAGTCCAATCAAAGAGACTTTTCCATATGAGGTAATTCTATCTGTCGCCTCACTTCCATGGTATGATGATATAGTAAATTATCTTGTCTCCGAGAAGACCCCGTTTGATTGGCCAAATATCAAAGTCGATAAATACTTAACAGACATCCATTTCTACTAGTTGGAGGATCCTCATATATTCCGTGAGGGAGCAGATTGCATCTTGAGAAGGTGTATACCTCAATAGGAATTTACAGATGTCCTAGAACAATGTCATAAACTTAAAGTTGGAGGACACCATTCTAAAAAGAGAACGACAGTTAAAGTGCTTCATTGTGGTCTCTGGTGGCCAACACTCTTTAAGGATGTAGATGAATACGTGAAAAGATGCATTGATTGTCAGAGAATGGATGGCACAATTAGATCAAGAGATACAATACCTCTGAAATACATTCAAACATCAAAGGTCTTTGATGCATGGCACGTTGACTTTATGGGCTCGTTTCCTAACAGCCAGAGTTTTGAGTACATCTTGTTGATCGTTGATTATGTGAGCCGTTGGGTGGAGGCAATCCACGCTTGAGTCGCAGATAATCGGATCGTCTATCGATTTCTCAAAGACAATATCATCTCATAATTCGAGATATCAAAAATTTTATATCAGATGAAAGGAGCCACTTCATAAATAAAAAAGTCAATAAGATAAAAGAATATGGCATTGAACATCATGTTGCAGCGCCATACCATCATGAAAGGCCATATCGATATCATGTCGATACGATATTTCGATGATATATTGGTGATATATCACCGAAATATCGCCTATATTGTCGCACTTTTGTGAAGGAAATGCTTAAAAAGGAGGATGTATCACCATATCTATATCGATATCGGTCTCATCTCGATGTCGATATATCAACGATATATCGCGATATTTCCTTCCATGCATACCACCCATAGTCGAATAGCTTAGCTGAATGCCAAGATAGGGAGATAATTCTATATAAAATTGTATGACCTAATGGGAAGAACTGGACACAGTTGCTCGATTCAGTTCTTTGGGCATGTCGCACTATGTACAAGTTTCTTCTTGGCATGTCTACCTACCGACTAGTCTTTGGCAAACCATGTCATATGCCCATGGAATTCATTCATAAATCACAGTGGGCATTGAGTATGTGTAACTTGGATTCCAAGAAAGTTGGAAAAAATAAAAAAGTTGATCTGAACTGTATGCGTGAATTCAGAGACTATGTGTATGACTACAGCCTCATGTACATGGAGAAAGTCAAAAAATAGCATGACAAGCACATCTGTAAAAAGACTTTCAAGCATGAACAGAAGGTGTGTTGTTTAACGTAAAGTTCAAAATCTTTCCAAGCAAGCTAAAGAGCAAATGGACCAGACCACTTATAGTGAAAATTGTTCGTGATAACGGAAGCCTATTGACATCTAAATTGCCATCTGACGTACAACCTTTTGTGGTTACAGATAACTACTGACACCATATCTTGAACATGATATATTCTTGTCAGTAGTAGATTCAATTCGAGTGGCATTTTAAGAAGAGCTCACAGAGATGAATGTATCAGATACTTGAGCTCAAAAAACTGATAAAATTTATTTTCTTCTTTTCTTCTTTTCCTCTTTTTCTTTTCTCATTTTTAAACCTTCCGAAGGGTACTCGTCCCTTTCATCCTTGTGATACCTAGGACGTACTTTGTCCTAAGTATAGGGAGAGGAGTTCTTCGAGTAGTTCGTTCTTTAATCCCTCACTTGTCTCCCAACTTGTTGTTATTCTGTCTATACTTATGGATATTTTATCCTAAGTATAGGGGAGACAGGTCAAGCTGATGATTTCATCAATTCCCACCCTTTACCCTCCCTACCTTATATGCAGTCTGCCTTACTTAGGATTATTGGGGGCGGTCAACTTCTCATGCTTTCATAATTTTGTCATTGTAGTATAGGTTTTTCTATACTTATTACGAGTTTTATCTTCCTTTTCTCTCCGAACTATGAGGACATGCCTCAAGCTAAATATATGGGAGTCATATATGCGTTATATATACTTTAGCCATAACTCGTACTGCTATATTTTCAATAATATGTCTAATTAATAAAATGCACATAATTCTTTGTAAATACATGCAAAAAATCAGCTAAAAATGTTTGGCAAAATTATTTGAAAAATGATTTGAAAATATCTTGAAAAAAAATTGAAAACCATTTGGAAAATATTTTGTGAAATATTTTCAAATCTTTATAAAAATCTTTTATTTACAAAATTTTTATTTTATTTGTGTAAATAAAATTTTTAAAATTGGTTTGCAAATGATTTAAAATACTTCGAAAAATCTACACATACTATTTGAAAAATATTTACAAAATGATTTTCAAATTTTGTAAATATTTATAAAATTATTTGTCAAATTATTTTCAAAAATAAGTTTTCAAAATATTTGTGAAAATGATTTCAAATGTTCTGATAACCTTATGTAAATAACATCTCAAGTAGTACTCCTCATAAAAATGTACGAAGCATGCATATAAATCTTGTAAATAACCACTAGCATTCAACTTGTAATTTCCCAGTGTAAATACACCCTAACTCTTGTAAATATAGAAGCACTCCTGTGAATATCTACACATAGTCCTTTCACTGACCTTTATTCAAAAATCACTAAATTTTGCAAAAAAATCATAACCAATAAAAAATTGCAAAATCTTTTCAAAAATCTACATAAAATTCATAAAAAGTTTAAAATAGAAAATAGCCTCACAAAAACATATCTTCTGCATTGTACATAGCAGCTGCATTTTTCAGAATGATCAAGACAACTGAACGAGTCTGAAATAAAGTCTGAAGACTTGAGCTTGGTATAAATCTTAATCCGCTGAATTTTAGAGGGATCCATTAAGGAGTGGAATTGGGATATTTCAGGTCACCTTGACTTAATTATTAAGGTTTAGGCTATGTTCATGAACCGATTCATTGTGTCAAACTAGAACCCTTCATATTATCCGTATAACTATTGAGACAATGGCTTGACTAGAAACCACGCACTTAACACTTAACTCAACCAAGATGCATTTTTGAAAAATCTTGGAATTTAAGTCAGGATGATGCTAGGCCGCTTTGTCAAGGATGGCTCATGAACCATTATTGGAGATTGTCGAAATCAGAACTCTAATCCATTTCTTCTGGTAGCCATTATACCTAAAGACTGGATATATGATTAAGACGATGCATAGAATATGGAATGTTCTGCTAGCACAACTTTTTCTAAGAACCCAAAACATGGGTGGATCAAAAGACTATATATGTGGGGGACAAACAAGAATGCAGAGCAATGCAAAGTCAAAGAAAATATCTAAAAGAAGTCTGTATTGACCGAGCTTCACAAGGGAATGAAGACTACACTGGTCTATTCCCACTTCTTTTAGCCCCCCCCCCCCCTTCGGTTGTGAAAATTGACAGCACCTGACCTTAGAAGGAAATATCTGTCTCCACGAGGACGAGTTACTAAGGGAGCAAACTCTTTAATAGTTCAGTATTTTATCTGGGAAGAGCAGAAAAGTTCACACATATGGATATGTCATTTCAAGGTTACGAGAGTATGCGACTGAGATGTTAGTATTGACCTGACTATGGATTGAACTGTATAACAGGATTATGGAACCTAAGGGTTGTTGCGTCATATTTCCTAACTTTGATGTGGTTCCAAACAAATCAAGAATCTAAAGGTCTTAACTAAGCTCCAAACTTTGATTTTAATAAGACAAATTCAAGAGTCCAAAAATTGTTTCAAGTTTCTTCTTTTTCTTTTCTTTATTTTCTTTTATGCACTTATAGGTATAAGTGTTTCCTATGTACTAGCGAAGGCAGGTATAGGGAGGTGATGAATCCCCATTTCATCACCTTTATTCTCTCATTTTCACCTTAAATTCCTAGTTAAATGCATGAAGATAACATTAATTTGCACAAATAACACTCAGTATTTATACTTAAATATTATATAAATTAATAGATTTAATTTCAAAATAAAAGAATAAATGAAAGAATAAAAATGAAATAAAATAATAGGTATTGAATAACCCTGAAACTCGGTCATCAAGAATAAAATAGGGGAAATAAGCGACAATCAGTACACAAAATCTTAATTTTCAATTCATCAATAATACGATTTGGGACCTATTTTATTTTTATATTTTTATACATCAAATTAACAAACATTGAACATGAAACTTGTACACAAAAATACAAAATTTATTTCATGCAAAAATATTGCACGGTGTGCCCGGGACACACAGAATAAAAAGGCGCAAAGAAAACTTCTCAGACATGTATCTTCTCAAAACAACCACAAAATTCACCAAACTCACCTTTATTATTTATAAAATTAAATTATCCATTTAATGAAGGTCTGTTCAATTAATTTGGTAAGATGCACAAGTTGGCTTTTGGACCCTCATTGTGCAAGATACATGTATAAAATAATCAATATATTTAATCTTTATATTTTTCATTGCATAATATTTTTATAAACTTATAATATTATTTAGAATACATGTACATGATAAAAATAAATTAAAACAATCAAAAATAAAATAAATAAATACTATACTTTAATATCTGGGAAAAGGGTACCTATATTAAACACATACCTATTTATTTAAGTAAATAAATAACTTAAAAATAAAATAAAATGCTTACATATGTATTTAAATAGGTTATAAATATAAAATTATGTATATAAAATAATAAAATACAAAATATAAAATATAAAATACAAAATACAAAATACAAAATAAAAAACATAATACATATGTAAATATATCTATAATTATATATGTAAAGATTAACACCAAATAAATTAACTTGTAAAAATAAATGATAATTGTAATAAAATACTGCATAAAATAATAAATAGTGTTCATGTTTTAACAAAATAATAATAAAATCAATTATTATTTTAAATCAATTTAATATGGGGTTTAGTCCATGTTTTGTTGTCATGCGGCTGACGTGGCCTTATCAGGGACCGTCCTTGGTTGACCCGCCTGTCAACTGGCCTCCTACTCATGTAGCCTTATCAGACTTGATGACCTCTCTTCTTCCTCAATATTCCACGTATGCACCTTGCATTTTATGGGGGTGATTTTTTAAGGAAAAATGCTCCTCGATCCATGCTCTTTTATGCCCTAGTCATATCTCGATTGATGGAGCCTTGGCCCTTGAGCAAACCCTAGTAAAAGGTCGCCATGTATAATGCCCCTCTTCCGACCTCCATTTAGATTTGATCCTTCTTCAGTCCCTTAAATCCTTGGATCCATAGCCAGACGGGCTGAGCTCGGTGATAACTAACTTCTTGTCAATTTGCAACACACGAAAGGAGCAAAGGAAGCGATCCAAGCCCTCGCCGGAGACCTAGGGAAGATTCTAAACTCTTTGTCCTCAAGTAGGTGAGCTCCATTTTTCTTGTTTTTTCCATTCTTAGCACTGGCAGTAGCTTAGATTAGGTTTTTGTTTCGTTTAATTTCATCTTGTAACTCTTAAAATCCCAATTCATAGTTCGTTGGATCTTGAGCTCCAGCCATTCTTTCTCGTCGTCACAGCTCTGTTCTGGCCCCCTGTCATCGCCATCTCCTTTCCTATCATTTCTCTACATCCCATCTTCCCCCGTTCACACCAATCTAGCCCATATCATGAGATCAGATCACCATCTCACTTGCCTCCACCGAAGATCTTCGCCCGACTGATCTCAACATCTCATTGTTCCAAATCATCCCAAAACCCTTGTAGTTTTTCTTTGCCTTCTAACCATGCGGGTTCAGGAACGAGATAGACCTAGGAGAGTAAAGTCCTGGCATGGATGAGGTTTCCAAGAGCTCAAAGCTTCCTCGACCTACCTGGACCCCACCAATGGACCCCGAATCCTTTTTGCTGCCACCAGCAGCTGCGGACACTCATCGGGAACGAGTAGAACACCGGAGCATCATCAGAGGAGCCTCTCTCTCTCATCTGCTCTTCCAGAGGAGGGAGAAATCGCAGATCGAAGCACAACGATTCAGTTGTTCTATCATGTTTAGGGAAGAGCAGTTGTCATTGGATCCACATCTCCCCTTCAATTTCGATCATGGTCGTCGGATAGAGCACACCTATCACCATCAGATCCGCTAGCATATTTTACCTCAGACGTTCATCCATGAGCTGTCATCGATTGTCCAAAGAGCGACACATGGAAACTGAAACGTACTCGACAATTGATCGTCGAACGATAGGTATTTTGCATCCTTTCCCTCACGCATTTTGTATTTTAATTTTAGTCCATAAATTTTCATTTCCAGTTCAAAACTTTTTATAATATTTGCATAAAAACACCGCATTTCTTTTATTTACATTTAGGTCTATGTCACCTCATGTGCACATACACGTGAGGGGCGAGACATTTTGCAATGACCCCCTCCGAGTTTATGTTACTATTTAGTCCAAAGATTTCATATTTTATTGTTTATATTTTTAGGGAAAATAGCAAGCGGATCATATAACTTTTTTGCAAATTGCAAATATACCCCTACTAGCATGTTAATTATTGAATATCCTAGGAATTTTGCATACGTTCCCTTAGACTTTCATAAAGTGTTCTAAAAGGTGTTGTATGTTCATTTAAATTGCATTTAGATCCCTAATTATACATCTAATTCTATTTCTTATATTTGCATCACTAAAAATATCATTTGGCATTAAAAATTTATAGAAAAATTATTTTAAGTGCGTGAAACTATATTAAAACACATAATTTTCTTGAGGCAATTAAAAATATTTTTCTATTTATAAAAATTCAAAACATTGCATTTTTTTATTTGCAATTAAAAATACACAAAAAATATAAATCATTTCTAAAAAATCAGAGCATTTTTATTATTGTATTTTGCAACTCCATACCAAAAACCACAAACGAAAAATACTAAAATTTAAAAACCCAAAAAACCTCATAAAAATCACTAAAAATGTTTAAAATCCAAAAATATAAGTTTCTATTTCTGAATTTTTTATATATCCTATTACATATTAAAAATAATACTAGAAAATTTGGAGGCATTTATCTTGTTTTAAATTCCAAAACGATCTGGCCTATTTTTATAAGTCCATCTTTTGACATTTTTGTTCAATTAAAATACAAAAAAATAGTAGAAAAAATTACAAGAAAAATAGAGAAAAGATTAAAAATACAGAAACATTTTATTTTGCAATTTTTGAATATATATAGTTGTATTTATAAATAGAAGACCATATATAGCTTATATATATGTATATCTATTAGTGTTGTATATTACTTATAATTATTATTACTGTTATTAAATCCTTATAAATATTTTAAAACCCTTAAAAGTAAAACTAATGGTAATTAAGGTTATTTTTCATATTTATATATATTATATTTTTACACACTATATAATTATTATATTATAAATGTTATCTTTATATGCTTATATATATACTTCTTACTTATTAAAAAAGAAAAGGAAGTAAAAATCATATAAATATAAAAAGAAAATATAAAATATAAAAAAAACAAAAAATCAATTAAAAATCAATTAAAATACAGAATATTAATAACCCACGATTAAAAGACCCTATAAAAGCACAAAAATACATTGGTTTACTTTCTGTCAAAATTATAATTTTTGTACCTAACCAGGTTGCTCCTTTATCACTCGACCCCTACACTTGTGTACTATACATAATATTTTGTATGGTATAATAAATTTTAACTCACTTTATTTATGGGATAATTACATCCATAACCCTGAGTAATTCCTCAATCTCAATCATAACCCTGCATAATCGCGAATTACATGGGAAACCCTGAGTAATGCTTAACTCTTACATGACATGACCCTAGGTTATGTTTCATCTCAAATACCCGTTATACTTAACGGTTTCCGTTTAAAAAGACAAAAATACCCTTCAAGTTCATTTTTATTTGCATATCCCATCATCGATCCCCCTCCCCCGTACTCCTCCCCATCTCCCCGATCCGACCACGACTCCCCCACCGCCCGAGGTGGTGCTCGCCTGCCCCCCCCCCCCTGCGGCAGGCCACTTCACCTGGCGCAGCCAGTATCTAGGGGGCGACGATGATCGACTGGAAGGGGTTCTTGTGATTTGTGAGATGTCGAAGCAAGCATGGGGAACCAATACAGGAGGGCGATGGAGCTCCTCGTTTGATGGTGAAGGCGACGAGCTGAAGGTGGAGAGCAGAGATGCGATGGAGGAAGTGGCTCTACACCTAAGAATCGTCGGAGCAAAGCTAGCATGCGGAGGAGTGTCTGACGTGCTACAACGGCAGGCCACCCACCTCCCCGTCTCCCCGATCCGACTACTCTTGGTCATCCCTCCCCCACCACCCGAGGTGGTGGTCCCCTGCTGGCGTCCCTCCCCGCGGCGGAGCTTCAACACCCCCCCTCGGTCACGCGTTGCCCCCTCCCGCTTGCGACCCAAGTTGGCACTCGACCTCCCGCAGCCGAGCGCCCCTCCCCCATCGCCCGAGGTGGTGGTCCTCTGCTCGCCCACACGCAGCTGAGGCTGAAAGCCCCCGCGCGCTCCTCCCCTGCTCACCACCTTGGTGCTCTCCTCCTCTCCCAACCGCGGGGGAAGCTCAGACCGGGTGTTGCGGCTGAACCACCAACCCCACCCCCCTACCCCTCTCCTGCGGCGGAAGCTCAGAGCCCCCTCGAGTCGGTGCTCGCCCACCCCCCACACTCCTCCCCTGCTCGCGCCCCCTCCCCCCGCGGCGGAGCTCAAAGCCCCTTGGACCACCTGCAGCCGAGGCCACATTTCGCCCGACCTGAAGTGAGATGAAGGGAAGGGAGCTGGGTGGGGTTTTTTTATTGTTTCCTAGCCGTTTGATTAGGATGAGTTAGATTACCTCATTCGTATGGTTGAGTTAAGGTATTAAACTAACGGAGGTTTATGAATGTGAGACGGAGTGATTATCTAGGGTTTCCCATGTAATTCGCGATTATGCAGGGTTATGATTGAGATTGAGGAATTACTCAAGGTTATGGGTGTAATTATCCCTTTATTTATTTCTTAATCATTATTGTAGATTAATTGTTGATGCACTAGATTGTTGATATCCGAGAGACAAGAGAGTGGTTGATACAACGATTGCCATATCCAACTTGTCGAACACTTTAGACCCACCAAGACCGAACATTAGGATCCCTCTACGATTCATTGTTCATCACCTACATAGTGTTCCAATAGCCGATTAGTTTATAATATAAAACTGCACAAAGTAGTAATGACGAAGGATAAGATAACATGTCGAAGTGGTGCTTGATGTAGAAGGCACTCATCCATAACTAGTGTCCACTTCACACGTAGCTCGATTGGTATCTTCATCCGCAATGTAAACATCGGAAGAACTTGAAAGGCCCCATCTCATCATGTATGGGGACAATGATCAACAAAGTTCCTGAGAGCCAGCATTGTGTAGCATTCCCAAACCAAATAACCCCCAAGGCTCAAACATTGTTATCAACCCTAAAACCCACATGAATACCAATGACACGAGTGTATCTAACCTTATAATGAACCCCTCAAACACATGAGCAGCCATATCAAGTTACATCTAAGATGACTTAGTAAGCTCCTAACTTCCAAACAATGAAGTGGAATTATTTAGTAGGCTCATATCCCATAATGAGAAGTATCAAATGTATTGCAAATCAGAGTGTCATAAATCAATCCAACCAAAGATCGCCCAAGCTCTGTTGAAACATGCATATCAAGGTCATAAATCAGTGCATAAACAAGGCATGGATAGATAAATGTGCCACATACAAATCACACCGGTAGATCTCACCTCTTTTAAGTATTACTTGGGAGGTAACTAAGCATGGTCTAAAAATGAGGGTGAAAAAGCATATGGCATGGAAATTTCATTAGTAACCCACAATTTCCAAGCATTCCCTGGATTAAAATCTCACACATAAGTATATAGAAGTCTTACCCAAAACTTAATAAACATGGACCCATTCAGCTCAGATAATGGAAAGGCATAACTAAATAAGTCAACTAATTTTTCAAGCATCCCCTGGCATGGAATATCATCATGCAATATAAAGCAAGTCCTTGTGCATTGATACATCTTATTGCAGTGATACAAATGAAAGAGAAGACCGAAATTAAAGCCATTCAAGCAATAGAATGAAACCTGTAGGCATTCAAGCCTAGAGGCATTGAAGCATATGGAAAGAGAAGAAAACTTGCAAAACAAAACTAAACAGATACGAGAATGAATCTTATAAACGAGGCGAAAATCATGATTCATCCGTTGGAAGTCATTAAGATTTATTTTATGAAGGGACTTGTTAAAAACATGCAACATTAAAAAAACATACAAGTACTGTAATTATATAAGCAAGACTTTATGCAGAGAAAAAATCATCCTCGGGACTATAAAGCACGGAGGCGTACGAGCATAGGAGCATTGATGCATAAGAAAAGGAAGGACTTGCAAATCTTACTAAGAATGGACTCGTAAGAATGCATACAATCAGCTCAGATGACGAAAATGCAAAATTAAATTAGTCGTCTACATTTTCAGGCAACCCCGTGAAAAAAATGTCATCAAGAAATATAAAGCAAAGTCCTTATGCATTGATACATTGTATTGCACTGACACAAATGAAAGAGAAGATCAGAATTAAGGTAAGTCAAGCAATAAGCCCTTATGCAGCGATATATCCTATTGAAGTGACACAAATAAAAGCATGGAAGTATGAAGGAATACGAGTATAGAGGCACTGAAGCTTGCAAACGAGAAAAAAATCATGACTCATCCATTGCATTCTCTTTAGGAAACCTGAAACCTATTAAAAACAAATAAGGAAATCAGGTGGAGCGAAAACATAACACCATCTGCTAAAAAAAGTAAATCTTTATGTAGTGAGAAAAGCATCCCCTGGACCGTAATCACATCATATAATTTCACATGTGCTCCCTGCTTCAAGCATCCACTAGGCAGACAAATCATTATATCACAAATGATGTACCATCACATAATTTCACCAACCATGGACTATGAAGCATTTCAATGCCTCAACCACACAAATTCGAAGCTAAAATTGGACCATCCCAAAATGAAATTCTAAAACAAAGAGGCAATCTAAAAACATGAATTGGATACATGAATCACAAGGTTAAAGATGCCTCCAATCAAGCACCAAAAAAAGCATTCCGAGAAAATATAACTAAACACAAGAGAACCTGATGAAAGCAAGCATGTAGGAGCAAATTTCATAAAATTAGCTCACCCACCAGAAAACCTACAATGATGATGAAATATGAATGCAACGGCAAAGCACAAAGAGCTCAGCATAGGGGCATAAGGTGTGATTGAAGGGCAAGTTCTTGGCCCTTTTATAGCATTTTTTTCAAGACTCGAAGACCCTAGATTCCATGTCTGACACCAAGGAAAAGACAACACAATGCTTCTCAAGGGCACCAACTTGCCAAAGCTTGTGGGAAAGAGTGAATAAGCACATCCACCAACTCCATTGAAGGCAGAGAAGATACTCCAAGAAAAGATTCTAAAGTCGCATTCAAAAGGACGACATGCAAGAATAGGTAGAACCGCAGAGAGCCCACAAGAAAGCAAGAATGAAAGGACCCATTGGAAAAGGCATCACATGAGAGGGGAGATGGCAAGGTGAAGGTAGCCGCTGAGAGGGGAGGAGAATGAGCATTCACTCTCTCTTCCTTTGGAGAGTCCCGAGCATTCCCGAGCATGGTCTTTAATGTCCGACGACCGAAACAGACATAAGCCGAAGAGTGGGGGAATAGCCACTTATTATTGAGATTATTCTCCTACCGAACAACCTCTAAGAGTCGCTGAAAGCCACCCATTGTCTAGGTTCTCAAGATCCACGAATCAAATCCTAAGGGCATCCATTGACAAGCACCCAAAAAAAGAGGTCGCAGTGACACAATTGCTTATCCAAGTCTGAATCAAACACCATTGAAATACCTACCTTAACAAAAGCATGATTTCCACAAGCTCTTGAGCAAGCCACGAGCTGTCATCATTAGCCCTTAGTTTAATGGAAGTCCTCTGGTTATAAGAAATGATCTAGGATATATCACATTACAACAGATGGGGATAAAATCATCATATTAACAACACAATAGCCTTTGATAATAACATGATTGTTAACTCCCGACCACGCCTAAAAAATTCAGTGTTGAATCCATCAGATTCCGGAGACTTGGTAAATAATAGACCACTGAGAGCTTTCAAGATTTTCTCAAGGCAATTAAGCAAACAAGAGGTTGAGACATTTTCGAAAATAACAAATCATTGATAAAATACTGATCTAGAACAAACTCGAACGTAAAGGAATTGCTTGGCCAGCTAGCATGTTGAGTCATATCACCAAAACCAAAACTCCGTAAAGGGTTATTCATGTCCAGAAAAACACTAATTCAAAAATGAGCATCCATCCGTTGGAAAAGAAGACTATAAACTCCAAAGAAGAATCCGCTTACACACGGAGAAAAGAACAACAAAAGGACTGATTGACCTTCAAAAGCCAGTGACCCGTTAAGCTTTAAATCCCCTGCTGTTCCTCCTTCCTCGAGCCTTCTCAAACTTGCGTCCCTTTGCACGAACATAGGGCTTGGTGTGGCTGTGAGGCACTCCCGGAGCTCTCCCAAAGTGCTTCACAGCTTCACGTGCATTCTTTGGTCCTCGAAGTAAAACCTGATTACCAAAAAACCTTAGAACAAATAAGCAACATGGGAAAAATATGTGATTGGAAATATAACTGTGCAAAGGAGAGATTTTGATGGATAAATAGAGGTATATCAGTTTCAATAAACTAACTAAAGCTGGATGGGTATGAAGAAAATTTCAGAATACTATTGATTACATTAGAAACTGTTAACACACTACAATGCATTTGAACAAATGTCAGATTTCCTTCTTGAAGCAACAGGCTCAGAAATAATCTAAACAAAGGAAGTGTCAAATCATCGCAAATATTTAGCACCTCACGTTTAGATTTAAAAATATTTATAATAATCATGTTTAAACAAAGTAGCCCTAGATCTGGGATAAGAGTAGGTAATAAACATTAATTTAACAGCATCAGCTTCATGTCATGCATCTGAACGATTAGAAGTGAATACATGCTGCAAATGCAGCACTCAAGTTTATCAGGGGAGGTCTACATGGCAAATCACAATACGTGATTTAAACTTGTCTTCTCTTCTTAACTTTACTTGCATTATGATTCCCTTATATAGAGATATCTGACACAATCGTTTAAATTAATCTTAATGGACATGTGAGAAAGGATGCTTCAGGGCATGCTAGCGTTCATGGAGAACATGGCTTTTGAGATAGAAATGAAGAGGTAAAATTTTTGCTGATTTTTTTAACAATTTATGATCAATTCAAGGCAAATACTCTCTTCGAGAAGAGGAAAGAGAATTTAATTACTTATAAGAGTGGCTAGACTAGAACAGAAAGAAGACTACTTTGCATTGAGAAAAAGAGATCGGTTGTGTTGGAAAACTACAAAGTAACCCCAAGATAAAGCTTTACCACCAAACATCACTTGTTCTTCATGGATGTGCAAATAGAATGGCTAGTAAAGAAAAGGAATATTTCGAAGATCACAAAAACTAGATGGTGGAATCTTCAATTGAAGCAATCAAGCTTCAAAGAGAGTTTTAGAAGACTTATCTTGGAATTGTAACATAAGTGCTAATGAGATGTGAGAGGCGATAGCATCTTGTATAGTTGTATCCGAAAGGTAGCCAAAGAGATGCTAAGAGAGTCAAAGGAGGCGATAGCATCTTGTATCCGAAAGGTAGCCAAAGAGATGCTAAGAGAGTCAAAGGGAGCAACTCCAAGCAAAAAGAGACTTGGTAGTGGAGTGGAAGAAGCTCAAAATTAAAAGAGCTTGCTTTAAAGCTATATCTAAGATTAGAACAGATAAAACTATGACAAACTTCAAAATAGCTAAGAAAGAAAAAAAAGGTGATAAACGAAGCTGTCAAAAGCTCATGCAGTTTCATACCAAAAATCTCGATTCTAAAGAGAGTAAAAAGGATATATTGAATATGGCTAAAGCAAGAGAAAGAAAGACCAAAGATCTTTCTCAAGTGAGATGCATTAAGGATGAGGAAGTTTATGTGCTTGTTCCTCAGAAGAATTTTGAGACTAGGCAGAAGCAATACTTACATAAACTTCTCACTAAAAAAGAAAATAGAGAGATCAATTGGGAAATCTAACTAGTAGTGAAAATTACTTGAGTCGAGCAACATGTGAATACAAAGGAAAGAAGTAGAGAAAACTTTGAAAATTCTGAGACAAGGGAAAGGTGTACATGATGACATTCTTGTAGAAGTTTAAAGAGTTTTAGATGAGTGTGGTTTGACTTGGTTTACAAAATTTTTCAATATTATTTTTTGAAATAAGAAATTACCTAAAGAGTGGAGGAGAAGCATCGTGGTGCCTCTTTATAAGAACAAAAGAGACATTCAAAATTATTCAAATTACAAAGGTATCAAGCAAATGAGTCACGCTATGAAAAATTAGGAAAATGTAGTTGAAATAAGGTTGAGACAAGTTTCGAAAGTAACAAAAAATCAATTCAGACTCATGCCAGATAGCTCAACTATTGAAAACATCCCGTTGCTAAGGAGAACAATGGAGATTTACAAAGCTAAAAGGAAGAACTTCCATATGTTTTTTATTAATTCATTAAAAGTTTATGATTATGTTCCATGAGACATAGTATAGAGTTTAAGAAAAGAGACGAGTACATATCCCACACATTAACCTTATAAAAGATATGTATAACAAGACTTCATCTTGTGCATGGATACAGTCTGGGAAGATATACGACTTTGACAACAACACTGGCCTACATCAAGATTCAACTTAAGTCCATTCCTTTTTACTTTGATTATGGACGAGTGACAAGTCACATTCAGGATGAAATGCCTTGGTGTATGTTATTCACTAATGATATTGTGTTGATTTATGAGACTAGGCATGTAGTAAATGAAAACTTGAGATTAGGAGACATGATTTGAAAACCAAGGATCCATATAAGTAGGAAAAAAACTGAATAAATAGAACATACTTTTGATGGAAGCAATGGTGAAGAGGTCAATGTTAGGATTAGTGATGATAACATTCAAAAGAGAGATTATTTTTAAATACTTGAGATCTATTTCACAACATTATAGAAAAATTGATGGAGATGTTACAAATAGAATAAATGCAAGTTAGCTAAAGTGGAGAGGAACCTCTATTGGTCTTTGTGATAAGAAAATCCAGTTAAAAATCAAAGGAAAGTTTGACAAAGTAGTTGAGAGACTTGCTATGCTCTATGGATCTGAATGTTAGCCAGTGAATAAAAGACATGTGCAAAGAATGACAGTAGTAGAAATGAAAATGCTAAGGCATGGAAAGAAATATCAAGATATATCGACGATATATTACCGATATATCAATATCGACATAGGACCAATATGGATACTGATATGGCGAAATATCCCGATTTTCATGCATTTTCTTCATAAAAGCTCGTCATTATGGGCGATATTTTGACGATATATCGTCGATATATCGTCGCAATATCGTATGGATACGATATCAAAATGGTATCGATATCGATACAGCCTTCCATGTGCTAAGGTGAATGTGTGGACACATGTAAATATCGAATTCAAAATGAAGTCATCAAAATGAAAGTATGTGCAGTTCCTTTCGAGGAAAAGATGCGAGAAAATCACTTAAGGTGGTTTGACCATTTGCAAAGGAGGTCAGCTTATGAACCGATGAGATGTGAATTTTGGAATGTTGAGTCGACTAAAAGAGGGTGTGGGAGGGCCCAAGAAGTGTTGTAATGAGTCTATACAAAGGGATCTTAGTTTTTTGGATCGAAGCCCGAAAATGACCCAAAATATATCTAAATGAAAGCAAAAAAATCCCTGTAGTTGAGCAACTTAAAGTCGAAAAAGGCTTTGTTGTTGATGGAGTGTCAAATTTAAAGCAAACAAAGAAATCAGTGTTAGATTTACATGATATGGTTTTTTTCATGAACTATGCGAACTAAGGCATGCAAAAAGGTTTTTAACGGTCATTCAAGAATGACTCATAATGATTTGATATAAACAAGAAATTATCAAAGTAGAAGCTGATTCATAATAAAAGAACACAAATACAACCAGAAACATGTTCCTAGCATAGAAATCAAATGAGCTAACTGATACTTAACATATGTGCAAAAATAGATAACTCATAATACCATGAAAAGCAAAACAAGTTCCAAAAATAATAACGTATTGACAAATAAAAAAGCAGACAAAACATCATCAATGACGCAACTTGAAAGATAGGCTTTTAACATTGACTACAAGTGGTAAAACTCAGGTATAAAAAATGTTTCTCCTCTGTCATTCAGAAATGTCCTCATAAAGAGCTAGGAATAAACAAGATATCCTCAAAGTGGGAGACGTTACATAATGAAAGAACACAAAAATACAACCAGAAACAAGTTACTAGCTTAAATATCAGAAAAACTAAGTGAAACTTAAGATGTGCAAAAATAGATAACTCAGAATACCGTGGAAGAGGAAATCAAATTTCAAAAATAACAACGTATTGACAGATAAAAAACGAACAAAACACCATCAATGTCGCAACTCAAAAGAGGTGCTTTTAACATTGACTAGAAGTGGTAAAACTATGATATAAGGAATGTTTTTTCCTCTGACATTCAAGAATGCCTCATAATGAGCTGGGAATATACAGGATATCATCATAGTGTGAACCACTTAATCCAGAGAACTCATACTATAAGTAAAAGAAGTGATAATATAAACATCATTAAAGAGAAAATTAACAGAGAAAAACAGTAATATGCATGCTGGATAGTTGAAAATAAATAAAACTAATGCAGGACGATATATATTGTAGGTGTCACGCTTGAAAATATTAAATGGTAACTTAGAATGTGTTCCCTCATTAAGCTACAAAATATATACCTCATGAAATGTCGGCATTAGCATGGTACAATAATCATCAATGGGAACACAGATCTAAGTAAAAAATGTGACAATATAAACATCAAAAAGAGAGAAATGTCGCAACTAGAAAGTGGGGCTTTTAACATTGACTAGAAGTGGTAAAACTCAGATATAAGGAATGTTTTTCCTCCGACATTCAAGAATGTCTCATAATGAGATGGGTATATACAAGATATCATCATAGTGTGAACCACTTACTACGGAGAACTCGAAAACTATCAGTAAAAGAAGCGATAATATAAACATCAAGAAAGAGAAAATCAACAAAGAAAAACATTAATATGCGTGCTGGATAGTTGAAAATTAAAAAAAGTAATGCAGGACGATATAAATTGTATGGGTCATGCTTGGAAATATAAAATGATAATTTAGAATGAGTTCCCTCGTTAAGCTACAAAATATATACCTCATGAAATGTCGGCATTAGCATGGTACAATAATCATCAATGGGATAATAGTTCTAAGTAAAAGATGTGACAATATAAACATCAAGAAGAGAGAAAATGCCGCAACTAGAAGGAAGGCTTTTAACAATAACTAGAAGTGGTAAAACTCAGATATAAGGAATGTTTTTTTCCTCTGACATTCAAGAATGTCTCATAATGAGCTGGGTATATACAGGATATCATCATAGTGTGAACCACTTGCTCCGGAGAACTCAAACACTACCAGTAAAGAAGTGATAATATAAACATCAACAAAGAGAAAATTAACAAAGAAAAACAGTAATATGCATGCTGGATAGTTGAAAATATATAAAAGTAATGCAGGACGATATAAATTGTAGGTGTCACGCTTGGAAATATTAACTTCGAACATGTTCCCTCAGTAAGCTACAAAATATATACCTCATGAAATGTCGGCATTAGCATGGTACAATAATCATCAATGGGAACACAGATCTAAGTAAAAGATGTGACAATATAAACATCAAGAGAGAGAAATGTCGCAACTAGAAAGAGGGGCTTCTAACATTGACTAGAAGTGGTAAAACTCAGATACAAGGAATGTTTTTCCTCCGACATTCAAGAATGTCTCATAATGAGCTGGGTATATACAAAATATCATCATAGTGTGAACCACTTACTCCAAAGAACTCGAATACTATCAGTAAAAGAAGCAATAATATAAACATCAAAAAAGAGAAAATCAACAAAGAAAAATATGCATGCTGGATAGTTGAAAATAAAAAAAAGTAATGCAGGACGATATAAATTGTAGATGTCATGCTTGGAAATATAAAATGATAATTTAGGATGTGTTCCCTCATTAAGCTACAAAATATATACTTCATGAAATGTCGGCATTAGCATGGTACAATAATCATCAATGGGAACATAGATCTAAATAAAAGATGTGACAATACAAACATCAAGAAGAGAGAAAATGCCGCAACTAGAAGGAAGGCTTTTTAACAATAACTAGAAGTGGTAAAACTCAGATATAAGGAATGTTTTTTCCTCTGACATTCAAGAATGTCTCATAATGAGCTGGGTATATACAGGATATCATCATAGTGTGAACCACTTGCTCCAGAGAACTCAAACACTACCAGTAAAAGAAGTGAAAATATAAACATCAACAAAGAGAAAATTAACAAAGAAAAACAGTAATATGCATGCTGGAAAGTTGAAAATAAATAAAAGTAATGCAGGAGGATATAAATTGTAGGTGTCACGCTTGGAAATATTAACTTCAAACATGTTCTCTCATTAAGCTACAAAATATATACCTCATGAAATGTCGGCATTAGCATGGTACAATAATGATCAATGGGAACACAGATCTAAGTAA
Organism: Ottelia alismoides; assembly: GCA_037367405.1. Taxonomy (NCBI): domain Eukaryota; kingdom Viridiplantae; phylum Streptophyta; class Magnoliopsida; order Alismatales; family Hydrocharitaceae; genus Ottelia; species Ottelia alismoides. Next base: position 181,423 of record JAZKJV010010154.1, read on the forward strand.
AAGATGTAACAATATAAACATCAAGAAAAGAGAGAAATGTCGCAACTAGAAGGCGGGGCTTTTAGCATGGAAAAATAATCATCGTTGGGAACACAGATCTATGGTGAATCCAAATCATAAAACAAACACTTCCAAATCATGGTATATATCAGTGAATCAATTGGAACACAGATCTAATGTGCAATCTATTTTAATATCAATGAAAGTTCTCTTTGAAAAAAAGGAAACAGTGTAAGCTCAGTAGGTTAGAGAATCAATTAATCTCCATGTTTTTCACAAGTAATTTTATAAAGTATCTCAAAATAGTAAAGCAGGGAATAAAGTAATATCAATGTTCAAACAACAAAGGGTAAATGAAAACAAATAATTGTACATAAAACTGATCACCAGAAAAGGCAAAAAAAAAAAAACAGGAGCAAATGATGGAATCAAATGCCTGGAAAGATATATAGAGACTAACAATTCAAAATGGAGTAACATTAACATTTAACACATCTAGACATCCTGACACAGTACACATACGGCACTGACATTTATAATAGATAATACTTGGTCCTTGGCTAAAAAGGATGACCGTGCTTAATAGTTCCCTTCCCAAATATGTGTGCCCTTCCTCCAACCATTGTGTACTCTATAAGCATTTAACTAGAAGGCATTGGCTAGTTTTCTATAGAAATCTAGAAACCAAACTAAACGTGAATTTCTCATTATATCTATTTATGATGGGCCCACTTTCTTTCTAAATAATATGTTGCAGGTTCTCCCCAAATCAGGCAGATGGATAATTAATGTGGATGATCCCAAATCAAAGAATGAAAATTTGTTTGGCAGAACCATTGAGCAAGTTGAAGTGGTCGAACACAAACTAAGGAGAAAACTTGTTGTATGTATTATTCAAGTAAAACTGATCTTGTTATTCAAGGAGATTGATGTGGAACAAGACATAAAGAATCAATAGATCCCCTCTGGGGTTAGCAATTTGGAGGAGAATTTGGATGGAGCAATGTCCTTTCAAGTATGGCAAAACAAGGGCTGATGGAGAAGAAATGAAGAAGTTATACTGCAACTTTCCCTCAATCCAGTGCTACTCAAAGTTTGAAAAAACGAAAGGCAGGACGGGGTAATTTCCCCGGAGGCGAGGGAAGGCTTAGCCTCGAGGCGGTCTGAGGGGAAAGCCTCAATTTGTATAGGAAAAGAGATAGAAAAAATAATGAATATATTTATTGAAGAAAGAATCAAATCTTACAAACATATAATATATAACAACGTAATATATGATAATATTAAGAAGACAAGAACACAAAAAAAAGGATATGTCAATAACATAAACCTTTCTGCTAAATTTCTACCAAATCAAAAAGGAAATAATTGGCTATTATCACTAAAATATTTTTTATCACAAAGGGATTGGCTATAGTTGTCATTAAAGATGTCCAAGTTGTATAGATCATATGATTCGAATCCCAATCGTATGTTCTACTGAACCCAGATGAAGAACGATATCATGTCCCCGATGTGCCACCAAACCTTACAGTCTCAAAAGTTTTTCTTATATGGGTATTTGCATTCGCACACAGTTTCTTATATGTTTAAGGGTTTAATAATAAGAGTTCACTAAAATAACTGGACATGAATATATCTTGTAAAAGAGGTAAAACTAAGCATTTATCTTGCATGAATATATACGTAACAACTAGACCTTTATAAACATATGAAAATACGAATAGGATTAATTATTTTCTTTACAAAAATACTTGAAAAAATCAAAAATGCCTCACCTTGCGCCTTGCCTTGACCGCCTCAGGCATCTGAGACATACACCTCAGCCAGGGGGTCCAAGGCAATCGCCCCAAGGGTTTCCCACCGCCTTGTTTCACCCCGAACATCGTTGCGCCTCGAGACGCGTTTTTTCAAACCATGGTGCTACTACTCAAAAAAAATGATAGCTAACTTCCAATCAAACCAAAAAGAAACTAAAAATATGTCTGCAATTTTATTAGAATTTTCTTGAGACTTCACTTATGCATGCATTTTCTTGGAACATAGATAGTTTGTTTTCTCTACATCATGTCCTAATGGTAGATCAAAAAACTAGCTAAGATTGGTTGGTGACAAATGATATCAAATATAGGAGGTCTTGTAATATACAACTATGACAAGGTATGTTCTAACATTACCCGGCACAAATTGCCCACCAAAAAAACATAGCCATTAACAGCCCTTCACCTAAACTATGTCTGCCCAACACCCAGAAAACACCCTAACTACTAATTGGATATCTAGCCCAATCCAATCCTCCATCCTTGACCTTCCCCATCAATGTCACAAGACTATCTTTTGATTCCACAACCATATCTCATACCCATCCTTGATGTTGTCACCACTATTACTTGTGTCTCTAGGCCTCATTTAATGTGTCCCCCCCAAACTACCACATCAACAACAGACAACACATTGCATTCCCTTGCTTCGCCTAATACTCTTCGCATTCCCTCATGCACTGCATATCATGTGCAACACCTGAATGGCTTCCTTCTGCAAAACTAGTTTTATGGCAAAACAAGTGGGTACTCCTCTTTATTGACACAAGGTTAGGCTTCGACTCAATCGACGAGAAGCTTGTGGTGTACAACAAACCAAGAGGGGTAATTATAAATTTTGATAGGATACAATAGGGATGATCACTAAGATCGTCATGTAGAAGAACAATAAATGGGATCACCGATACTCTTCACATTCCCTCAAGCCCTGCTAACATGTGCAACACATGAATGGCTTTCTTCGGCAAAACTAGTCCTATCCTATGGCTAAACAAGGGGGCAACCACCTCCTTATTGACACTTGGTTATGCTTCAACTCAACTTACAAGAAGCTTATGGTGTACAACTACACATGAGGAGGAATTATAAAATCATCAGCAAACAATAGGGATGATCTTTGAGGTTGTCATGTCGAAGATCGATAATTGAGATACCTAATACACTTAACATTCCCTCGTGCCCAGTCTAACAAGTGCGTCACTTGAATGGCTTCCTTCAGCAAAACTAGTCCTATAATAATATGGGTGGGCAACCTCCCTTCCTTATTGACACTGGGTTATGCTTAGACTCGGCCAACGACAAGTTGATGGAGTACAACTACCCAAAAGGAGGAATTCTAAAATTGTCAGGATACGATAGGGATGATCATCGAGGTTGTCATGTAGAAGACCAATAATTGGGATTGTTGATACTCTTAACATTCCCTTGTATGATGCCTAACATGTACAACACTTGAATGTCGCTTTTTGCCAAAATAACTATGACGGCAAAACATGTTGGCAACCTCCTCCCCCTTATTGACATTGTGTTATGCTTTGACTCAACCGACGAGAAGCCCGTTGTGTAAAATTAACCAAGAGGAGGAATTATAAAATTGACAGTATACGATAGGCATGATTACGGAGGACGTCGTGTAGAAGTTTGATAATTGGGATCACCCCAGTACTTCTCCTTTAGTTCTTGTATTTATCTTATGAAATCTCTTCAATATCCTTTGGTGTTTTATCAATTAGATTAACTGGCATGACAAGATTCTAGCAATTGTGTTTCTGACAATTCTGGTAATTGTTAATACAAAATTGGATTGTGTATTTGCTCTTTATTATAATAGATTTTTGGAGGGATGTTATGCCTTAGAATGTGCTTTCTCAACAAGGTCCAAATTATATGCATATGGTTCATTCTTACCTGCTTATCAACAATCACCTTCTGTCATACCTCAACCTAATAATAGCCCTCAAAATCTCAGTGGCCACAGTGCTGCCCGGCTTCCCAGTGAGAATCAATGAAAGGTATCTTATTTTCATCAGGAATTCATACTATTGGGGCAGAAATGAACATTCAAGTTGTTCAGATGTTTTGGATGGTTCAGATTGACCACCTACCATTGCATCTCTTCAGGGTGCATTAGCAAGTACCACTGCTAACACAAATTCAGCAGGTTCCACGAAGCACATTTCTTCTGGTCATCGTAGTGATGATTCATGTCGTTGTGGTTCAAAATCTACCCACCAGTACGATTTTTCTAACAGAACCATGTACTCTGATAGTATTAATCTTATGATTCATCGCAAGGTGGGTCCAGAAAATGCATTGGTCAGAAATAATGATGCTATTTATAGTGGTCTCGGCCCTGATGCCCCCATCTCCTTCAGCCAAAGAGAGACCAGTTGGAAAACCTTCACCTAAAATTCAAGATGCATTGGATGAGTATCCATTTACTGTATTCCAGGCAAGATTGCTCAAATACTTATTTGATCAATGTTTCTCTTGGTTATGTTGACTCCGATAAGCGGTCTAATAGATATCCCCTATCGTTGTCAAACGTATGTAAACAGTTATATACAGGATTTCAAACTACAATGCTTGTGGCATGTTTTGTGGCCCCTGTCGGGAAGAGCCGTCTATTTATTATAGGAAAGAGTATACCATGTCTTAGGAATCCCAACTCAGAGGTTAGTTCATAAAACCCTTCCATTACGTCTAGAAACCAATTCATACCACCCATCCATGAGCACCTCAAAAACAAACTAACGCAATAAAAAAACGCAAAGAGCAATCTCTATACCGTATTCTGTCCAAGTGGAGCCCTGAGAGCGAGCTGATCGAACGTCAGGCACTCACCGCCAGCCTTCAGGATCCTCGCCCTCGCTGTTTCCGTGAACCTCAAGGCAGTGACCTTCAAAGCGGGCACTTCGTAAACCCTAATGTCGTCCGTCACCGTCCCCACAATCACCGCGACCTTCTCCTCCTGCGCACCCAACAAAAGAACACCGTATCACACAAAAATGAACCTCTAAACGTAACTCTAAATACCTCAAAACCACAGTCAAAACGCAAACGGATCGCACCTTTCCCTTCATGAAGCGGATGAGCCTCGACAGCGAGAGTGGGGGCTTGTTGATCTTGCTCATGAACAGCCTCTTAAGAACCACCCTGTTGAACGCGCTATCGGTCCTCCTCGCGAGGAAACGGTACAGCTGCGGGCACGGCTCCATTAGCGTGAGATCAATCTGGGGATAAAACTAAGGACTTGCACAAAGGGAGTACCTTGACAAGGAGCTTGAGGTAGACATCGTTCGATTTGGGTGCGGTGCGCTTGGTCTTCTTGTTGCGACCGCCGGCGACAAGATCTATACCCTGCGAGGCGGAAGGGAGAAGCCATTAGCGGAGATCGGAAGAACCTGAGCGGCGGAGAGGAGAAGGACGATACCATGGCGGGAGGCGCGCTTGTCTTAGGGCTTGCGAGGGGGACGAGGTGGGTTTAGTGGGGGGCTCCTTTTATATGGTAGGGTTAGGTTTTTGGGTGTGTCCTTTGTTCTTATTGCTCATGGACCACTGAGTAGACTTATTGAATCTTTTGTACATATCATTCTCCATAAATAGGGTTATATCGAAATACTTGTGTAATGTTGTTAGTATGTGTAACTCTGTCTCCTTTTATATGCAGGATCTTCATCGATAGGGACAATCGCAACTATGACGAGATGCGTTGAAAGGGCCCTTTCATTCTCTATGGAGAGCTTTGCAGATCAGTCGATATCTCCACTGCATTCTTGCTATCCGAGCAAATGATTGATTATTGCTCCATGAATGGCCGGCAACTTGAATTCTCAAGTTTAAGGCATGGACATCTACCTCAAGAATCGAAATAGCTTCTGATGTAGTGTGTTTGATGAGGATAAGGTCTCTTTTTTAGTTGTAACATATTGTTGCAATTGCTGCTAGGGCATTCAGGAAGGAAGAATCCGCTAATATTGTGAGTTTTACATTGCATTCACGTGCATACAGTCGAGCAGGAGCATTGTCCTTTGGGAGGCTAATGCTAAGCTCCTTAGCATTGGTTAGGGAAGCATGTATCATGTTGGTCGTTATGATGGGATATGATCTTCTGATTGTATATGCTCGGAGCTGTAATGCTCCAACCAAATCTGATGTAGAATTGTGCACGACATAGCAAAGTTTTCAGATGCACCGAGAAAATATGTTAGGAAGCTCAAAGAAGTGGTGATGAACTCGAAAATTGCCTCTTTAATTATCTAAAATTGTAGTATAAGAGACGGTCTTCAGTCGATCAAAAATCACAATCTTTGAATGTTGTGGAAAAATTTTTACTTGGCAACTCTGCCAAGGTCGAACACAAAGAACGGTGATTTTTAGTTGTGTGGTTTTAAAATAATTTAGATGATTAATTAAAATTCCATGTTAACGCGATGATGAAAACTAAATAGAATTCTAGAAAATACAATAAAAATGTGATGATGATGCAATGCAAGGAAAACTAAATAGAGCAGATGAGCGCAGGATCTGTGATTTTATACAATTTAATTCCTCGATGAGATTGATCAATTAATCCTCGAAAACTAAATCACAAGTCCAAAAATATTTTAAATCTAGAAATATTTTAGATCCAGATGCAAACAAGAATCCAAATAGATCTATAAATAAACATGTGATCTAAGGAGGAGAAAAATAATCCTCAAAATAAAGAAGGTGATCTCAAAATTTTATCTAATTTAATCCTCAAGTAAATCGAGTTCAATCGTATAAAATATCGAGAATTAAATTCAATTCTTCTCAAATAAATCCCTTGCAAGTTTTAAATCCACAAATAGTGATCAATAACTCTAATCAATCTCCTCAATTTGGTCACTGAAAAATTTAATTCCTTAAAGAAATCAGTGGTCAGAAAAGGATTAATTCAATTTAAACCCTCAGTAAAATCCATTCAAAAAAATCATCAATTTTCTCAATGAAAAAATTGGCACAATAAGCCAGAATGCAACCTGCATAGGTCAAAGAGATTCTTCAAATAATTATCATCAATAATGAGCTCCAGATCTGTCCACAAACTATGCAAAAAAAGTGAAAATAGCTTTAAAACGATGTATTATGTAATAAAATCGAAGTATGAATGCAAAAGATATGCTAAAAATAAGTTCGGGGACTAAAATGTAATAAAAATAATTGTCTCCTTCAAACATGTCCCTGGAGGACTTATATGTAATTTCACAAAGTCGGTGCTATTTTGGCACGATTTTCCCAAGCACCACGTGCGGGGCATGTGACTCAAGGCCTGAAGGACCCTTATGTGAATTAGGAGGACAACAAGGGAGCTGATGTAATTTCTCCAAGGGAGCACAAGCCTGGTTGATGAGAACTCTATCGTGAATGGTGGAAGTAGGAAGGTGGGAGAGCAATTTGCTCAGGCTCACATGCCTATCATATGATGGGAAGCTGGAGGGCCTTCTTGATACTTGTTGCGAGACGGAGGGTACCACTGTAAATTTTCCCCTCCCCATGTACTCCTCATGCGAGGGAAGGTTCAAGTTCAGGGGCGGACGACTTGGAATGGGCGGCACTGGTGGAGGCACGGGGCCATCATTGTGAGGCAGTGGGAGGGTAGAGGTCGGGCACACTCGAGGGTGACTAGCGGGCCAATGGTGGCTGTTTATCCAGGTAGCAGCGTACGCAGACCGCTGATGGCGGATGAGCGTAGGACAGCAGTGCGTAGCGACGTAAGCGGGGAAGAGGAGCGACCTGAAGCTGGAGGCTACGTGCGAGGTCATAATGGGTTATTCGCTTGATGAAGACGGAGTTCGATGGAGCTCCCCGATTTGTCACCTCGATTCGAACTGGGGAGCGACTCGAAGTAGCTCAGCAACAATGGAAAGTTGCTGCAATGAGGAAAGATACCCTCCTCAGATCTCTCCTTGCGTGAGTGATAATCGGAGAATCAGTGAGGGGCGTACAGTTTCATAAGGCGAAATCGCAATCATTGTGTTCACTGCTCAATAATCCTCGATTAATTAGTAGATAATCCACAAAAAATAAAAGCAATGAATAACACATGTGAGTTAAATTTTATTATCTCTAATTAAGATGCATAGCAACTAGGCACGTAGAGGTAGAACCATAGAGACCAAAATGTGTAGCCCACGATTATTTGTGAACAAAGTACTTATTTACAACCATGTCATTTATCGTGTATATACATTTTATGTCAGTATTTTTTATTTTTTATTTTTTATTTTATTTATAATTGTATAATTTTATTTTATTTTCTATTTTTCATATTTGTATATTTCTTTCTCTTTTACAGACATGTATATAGGATTTATAAAGTTATATACACAATATGGATTAATAATTTCATAAATACCAGTAAATATAAATAAAATACAAAATAAAAAATATTTTGGAATTTTAGATATTTTTCTAATGTTTAGTGATTTATCTGAAATGTTTGATAATTTTTATGGATTTTTTAAGTCAAAAATATCCTGAATCAAGGATTAAATAAATATCTGAAATTGTTTCGAATTTAAAAATAGTAAATACATTCTACAATTATCCAAAAACAATTTTGATATCTGAATATTTATACAAAGGAAAATATAGAACATGAAATCATATTTTTTTTGGCTTTTTAACGATTTTTTAGATTTTTAAGAAGGATTTTGGGGTTTTTCAATTTTTAGGCATTTTCTTTTTCCATTTTTTGTGATTTTTGGTTTGGAATTAAAATACAGTAAAATAGACGACATATTTTTCGAAATTTTACAGGATATTTCTATATTTTTGGTATTTTCTAAGCTAGATAGAACAAAATTAAGCTCCTTTTGATTTTTACTAGTTGGTTAAAAAGTCCAAAAATGTAAAATAAATTAATGACGTTAATGTACATGCTACCAGGCTTCTAGCCCTATTTTTACACAATTTTAGGAGTTAAGGTGCTATTTTTAATAAATGAAATCTAAGAACCAAACATACTTATATTAGCACGGGCATAATTGCGATTAAAATGAACAACATGGGCTCAGATGCAATTTTTCTCAAAAATATACACGTATATTCAATTTTGTTGGACTGAAAATAGATACACAAAGTTGTAGGTGTGTCCCTACAAATTTCCCAGCTCAGGTGGGACGACATGTGAGATGAGCTGGACTAGACCCAAATGCAAATAAAATAAGTACATGAACTTGTATACAAAATGTACATTTTATTTACACTTGGTATTTATATTTAAGGTTTTTATCAGTTGTGCCCCTTTGAGATATTACAATATCATATCATGCCCTTCCCTTTTTGGGAATATCAATTGTTCCATCAACTTCTTGTCATTCTACCACTTGTACCCCTTTGTTAACCGTCAATGAGTTGAACTTAACCATGATTTTTTCAGACCGTGGTGTAGTTAAGAAGAGCATAATTGTCCAAACTTCTTCTTCATATTCATCCTCCAATTGTTCTTCTTCCTTTCTCTTCATAATTTCTCTCTCTCTTAATTACACCTTCATGCATCCATCAAATCGTCGTTTTTTTTTGCATTTCCACTGATATATCACTCATTACGAATCAAACAATGAAATTTTATTGATTTTTCGATGTATTTTCATGAATCAATTAATCAAAATTTTATGTTAGCTAAAGAAATGTTGAAAGTCCCCGTGTTTCAGCCCCCTTGCTCCTCCTCCCACAACACTTCTTCCTGCACTCGGTTTCCAGACGCTCGTCCCCTTGAGAGCTTCCGAACCAGCAACATCCTCCTCGTGGTGACAATGGTAATATGTCCCTTGGTAGAGGAGACGCACGAGGCATGCCACAACGGGGGAGGAATTGGGAGCGGAGGGGAGGTGCATGTAGAGGAGCTCGAGGTATATGGGGGAGTGCAGGGGTGGCAGAAGGATATGGGGATGGAGGGGAGGTGTGGGTGGAGGAGATCGAGGTGAAGGGGGAGGTGCAACTGTGGAGGAAGGAGCTGGAGGCAGAGGGCTGGTGCAGGGGTGGAGACGGAGGTTTGGGGGCAAAGAGGGTGGGCGGGGGAGCTCTAGGCGAAGGGGGAGGTGTGGGATGACAGGAGGTGCGGGGTTGAGGAGCTCGAGGCGAAGGGGGAGGTGCAGCGGCGGCGGAAGGAGCTGGGGGCAGAGGGAGGTATGGGGGCAAAGATCAAACTAAGGTTCAATATCCACTCCCAACCATTCACCAAACTCACGTTGTACGAACCATGTCGGTCGTAAACCCTATACTTCCCCTTCAAGTTTTTGTCTAACCCCTGCAGGACACGAAAGGGGAATCTCAGGACGGAGGGGGAGGAGAGGGGCCGATGTCCGGGCAACAGGAGGTGCGAGGGTGGAGGTGAGGTATGAGGGCGAGAGGAGAAGCTCGGGGCAGAGGGGGAGGTGCGGGGGGAGGGGAGGCGGTGGAGGAGGGGAGGACGAAGGGAAGGGGAAGGGAGAGGAAGAGGACATGGAAGAAGAAGGAAGAAGGGGTGGACTTTTCAGCCTACTATTTAAAATTTAGGGTAAATTACAATTTGGGTCCTCATCTATGGGTCCGATTCCAGAATGGGTCCCAATCTTTAAATTGTAACGATTTAGGTCCCAAGGCCATTAATGTAAGGAACTTTTTAGGGCTAATGACGAGTATGCCTTTGTTTAAAAGTTGGAACCCAACTCCCATTTCCTTCCCAACAAAAGCATAATCGTCATGAACCCCAAAAGATTCATTTCCTAAATGGTCCTGGGACCCGAATCGTTACAATTTAAAGATTGGGGCCTATTCTGGGATCGGACTCATAAATGAGGACCCAAATTGTAATTTACCCTAAAATTTAATTCCTGACATGTCCTCAAAATTAACGTTTGTTTGCGTTGAATGTGGACGGCAACTAACTTGAGGGGCACAAGTGATAGAATGATAAGAAGTCGGGGGCACAATTGATATTTCTAAAAAGGGAGAGGCATAACTGATATTTAAATATCTTAGAGGGCCACAATTGATAAAAACCCTAAAATCAAATTTCCACGATAAGACCTACAAAAGTGCAAATTCGTACGAACAGCTCGATGATGAGCATTTCCCTGATTTTACTACGGAGTTTGCAGTAATGCAGATGATCTGCCTTCTACGCAAGAGAAATCAAACGGATAGTGTTCTGATGTGGAAATTTCATATATAATGCATGATGAGATTTTATTGGCGAACTAAGTCGATGTTAAACATATATAATAATAAATGTTATTTCTAGTGATATCATCTTTCGCTAGCGATCATTTATATGTACAATCATGAGTGATTATCTCATGATGTTACAATAGACACTGTATAATATTATTTGCAAAATTCTAATAGTAAAGATATATGCTCAACAAATAATGCCGATCGCTCTATAATCACACAACTTGTAAGAATCCTGGTGGTGCTTGAAATATGTATTACTGTATTTTAAATTTTTTATTGGAAATATTATCATCAGCATATTATAATCGTCGAAGAGCATATGGTAGGGATGTATACGTTGATAGTATATACGTACATAAAGAAAGAGGAACAGATACTACATAAATGGGCCACAAAAAGTGCAAAATTGTGCGAACCGCTCGATCAAGATCGAGCGGCGCACACGCCTACAACAGACTCTGCTGTCCTCCTGAGCAGACGATCTGTCCCCGAACAGGAAACGTCCAAGATCATAACCATATAACATATATAACGTATTCATCTTGATGTACAAGTGTGCATAATTTTATCTTGCCTAACATTTGCACGTATATTTAGAATTATCTTTAGTCCTACATTTGCAAAGAATTATACATATAACACTTATCCGTCAACTTTATTTGCACATATACTCAGAATTATCTCTATTCTTAAATTTGCAAAGAATTATACATAGAACTCTTATCCGTTAACTTTATAACAAATTTCTTATAACTCGTTTTCTGTATTAATGACGATTAATGCGAATTGTAACTAAAAAGATTTAAGAGTTCTCTTATCACTACAACAAAATTGAGTTACGGTGATGTTATAACTAAATCAACTATTGTTAAATATATAACGATGATATTAGCCATTGCGAAATTTTTTATACTTGAAATTAGCGATAAATATAATATCCATCGTTGTATCACTAGCGGCAGTCCATATAGCGACGCTTATACGTTGTTATTTTTCAAAAACTTTACAAACTATCGCTAAATATTGGTAAATAATTCCAAACTTTACATCCCTAGGGCTCGTTTGGTTGGAGGTGTACATTGATGTACACTGGTGTACCCCTCCTTTCAACCATCCCAATCCTTCACTTAGTTTACTATTCACAGGGGTACCTGATTTAGCCAAATTTCTGCGATCTTAAGTTTCATACAAGGCGGGAACTCAGTCGAAGTGTCGACCACTCATAAATCCAACTAACGTCAACAATTAACCCACACAATAAATCAAGCAATAAGAAATAAATGTGAAGTTAAAATTTATTTTTAACTCTACATAAATGGTGTATAGCAAGCAAGTACGTAGAGAGTTCGAACACAAGGAGCAAGGCAGGATTAATCAACAAGTGTGTGTGTGTGTGTGTGTGTGAAAGTGAATGTGGTGTCTACACTATACAGTGCAAATATTTTTGTGAGTTTTAATTTTTATATATAGATTTTTTTATTTTCAAATTTTAATTTTGTATTTTGGTTTTCTTTTTACAGATTTTGTCTTTTCTTTTTATATTTTATGTTTTTGTATTTTCTTTTTCAATAATGGAGAATATATATAATATAGGGAAAGAGATGATATTGTATTAATAAAAATAGGTAAAAATAGGCAAAAATCAGGGAATAAAATCTTTTTGGTCTTTTTATATTTTTAAGATGTTTTTGTGATTTTTGGGGGTATTTCAAAATGTTTTTGGTATTTTTAAATATCAAAATAAGGGAAAACAGTGGACTAGGTTGCTGGCCGAATTCAAAATGAGGATGAAAAATACTAAACAGTACCCAAAATTCCTAGAATTAATTTTAACATATAGAAAATAAAATAAGGAAGACACATCAACTGAGTTTATATTTTTTTTGAATTTTTTACGATTTTTATGAAGTTTTAGAGGTTTTCAAATTTATAAGGTTTTTCTTTTGCAATTTTTAGTGGTTTTTATACTGACACTAGTAGATGACAAAACACACAAAATATAATTTTTTGGAATTTTTCAAAACGTTTTTATAATTTTTATGGATTTTCTAATGCAAACACTAAGAAAAGTGCCTGTTTTTTATTTTTAATAAATGCTAAAATGCAATAAAAACAAAAACTAAATATATGGCGTCAAAGTAAAAGCACACAGGAGCTTAACATGATTTTTGTAGAATTTTTCGAATTAAAATGAGGCCTTAAGTAAATGGATCAAGCACACAAAAATGCACAGCCAAGCAGGGGTATAAGTGCAAATATTAAAACATCCCGGGGCAAACATACAATTTTTCCAACAAATATTGTATTGAATATTCAATTTAATGGACCAATCCCAAAACCTAAAAGCAGCAAGGGGGTGTATGCAAAAACACCAAGAGACACGTGCGTGAGCACGCGCCTCTAGCAGGGTTGATTCAACAATTATCACAAATCCGAGGGTCAAAATGCAAGATTTCCAAAAAGTTATACTGCTATAGAAAAATTCGCGGACTGAAATTAAATACAGCAATGTTTGTGGGTGCCCTTGCAAAAATGCCAAGGCCCACGTGACTTGCACGCACACCTGGCAGGGGCACCAATGCAATATTACAAACTTGCAGGGGGTTCACTTGCAAATAATCCAAAAGCAAATAAACGGCAGATGAATGTTTCAGCGTTAATTTATAAATACAAAAAGGGAACTGGGTATGAAACAAAATTACCCACCGTGGGCGTGATCTGATGGTGGATTTTATCCCACTTGGACACGTGGCAGCTCAGCGCACCGCGATACAGTTTTGCCCTCCAACGGCCGAGATTAGGATGAGACTGATCGATCGGATGGCCGCGAATGCTCGTGATCCGACGATATCTGCTTGCCTGGGCGGGATGATGAGATCCGACGGTCAGAAGATCCTCAGGAAGAATCGGCCAGGAGCTTGCCGAGGGTGAACTTCGACCCGCTCGCCTTCTGGCTGTCAAGGACGATGAGGACTGGGGCAAAATGGAGCCAACGCTCCTCCGCTTCAGCAGGCTGCTTCAGAGGTGGCGCTGGAGCTTAGGTGACCTCGCAGAGCACAAGAACGGCCGAAGCCCCAGGTGCCTTTGGTGTCGCAAAAATCGGCGTCACAAGACGCCCCTTGGTCTCCAGATCCTGCAGGGGTTAGCACAGCAAGCAAAGAAAAGAACTGGGGGCCTTATTGGTGATGGAGGATGGGCAACGATGGGTGGTCAACGGTGGTCGGAGCGGAGCTCCGGCGAGGATGGCAAAGGCGGGAAGAGGGGTGATGATCGAGTTGGGAAGGGGGTACCTCAAGCCAGAAATAGCGAGGTAAGACCTCGACGGCGGCGGGCACCAGAGGTTGCTGGAACGCGGTCGGCGAGCCTCGCCGCACTTCGACGGGGATCCAGGGAGTCCACAGGAGTCTCGACCCGCACTCACCCTAAGGTTTGAAGCCCTCCAAACCGGTTCCAAGAGGAAGAGGAAGTTGGGTGGAGTTTTTGTATAAGTGAGGAACAAGGCTCGAAGATCGAAGAACAACGGGCGGAGCAGAGCTCCAAAGCCCGAAAACAACCCTGGGCGTTATAGGTGGATCTTCGAGGAGCAAGTTTGCAGAAGAGACCAACGCGTATAGGTGAAAGGATCGGCCTAGAAAATTAGGCGAAAATAGGTGCACATGCATGTCCAGCAGTCACAGATCTGGGGTCAAGAAGTTGACCCCCGGTCAACGGATGGCGTGGCCTGATTGGGCCACGTCATCCGCAAAAGACAATTAATTTTAGGTTATTTAATAAAAAAATTTATTATTTTATGAATTATTTTATAGTGATTTTTATTTATTTTTATGGGGGTGTAATTACAAGTTACCAATTATACCCCTTATAGGTATATACGTATATATATATATATATTATTCTTTTATTTTTATTTTGTTTATTTAATTTATTTATTTTTGTGTATTATTTTATAAAATTATATATACTTTTATACATGTAATTCTATTTTTATTTTATTTTTCTGATTTGTTTTGTATGTTTAATAAAATATAAGTATGTCTTATATAGGTATGTACCTAGGTCTTATACCTATGTATTATAATTACAAGTATTTTTATTTGTATTTCTTTTGAGTTTTTATTTTAATGTACAAATACATTATAAATAATATTTACAAAAATATAAAAATATAAAAATACAGAAATAGTGAATAAATAATAAATTGATTATTTTAATCTGTACAAGTATATTACAAGGGTCCAAAACTCAACTTTCAAACCGTAACTCCGAAAAATACGAAACCACCTTCATTAAATAGATTATTTTATGCTATATACAATTAAAGGTGAGTTTGGTACATTTCGAGTTTTTATTTGCAAGATACGGGTCTGGGAAGTTGAAGTTCTGGGATCTTATTCAGACCATAACTTTTTATCTTTACATTATTTTTCAGTGAAATCAATTTTGTATTTTTATTTAGTAAATTATCTAAAACTTTCATGTACAAAGTTTCTTTATTTGAAGTATAAAAAGTGGAACCAAAAATAGGTCCCCAAAATGAATAAAGAATGGATTAAATAAAAGGGGTTTTATGTGTATTTTGACCTTTATCTCCCCCTACTTTATTCCTTGTCGACCTATTCATCAAGATGCCTAGGTCTCGGGGTTTTGGGTCATAAAATATTTACAATATTTTATTCGTTTTCTTTTCTTTTATTTATTCTATAATTTTGGCTTTAATTACAGTATTTTATACATTAATTAAATGCACATGCATGAATGCTAAGATGATGGATTTAATGCTATTTACACGCATTTGCTAGGGTTTTTGATGCCAAAATGATAGAATAAAGATGACGAAATGTGGCTTCATCATCCCCCTATACTTTACCTTTGCTAGTCCCTAGCAAACACTTATGCAATAAGTGCAGAAAGAAAAAGAAAGAAAAGAAAAAGAAGAAAGTGGATTAAATTTAATTATCAAACTTGTCTTCACAAAATCAAAGTTTGGAGCTTAAGTCGGACTTTTGGAATTTTAGTGCGGGCGGAACCTTAATGAGAACCGGGTTTGAAATCCAACAGTCCTTGAGAAATCACAAAACTCTGTCCAAGTTTCCTCAATAGCCAGGTCAGAAATATCTCAACTCATACGCAAACCCTTATGACTATGAATCTGACTCGAACAGTGTAAGTGATGGTGGCTCTCCCCCAACTGGAATGACAAAGAGACTGACTTCTCCAATATGACAACCCAATGATTCCCCAATCCAACAACTCATCCCTCAAGGAGCAGGGTATTCCCTTCTAAGTTCAAGTGGCAACCAACTCAAGAAGAGGGGGTGAAGAGAAGAATGGACGGTAGCCAGTGTAGCTACCTATTCTAGGATGCAAGACCAACGTAGTCAAGTCATCCAGCTGCAGGCTCACATGATTTGACTTTGAAGCTCAAGCTTGCTTATTTGACTTTACAACATATGTACACTCCGGCAGGCATTTTTATTTTTGTACAGGCCTGTCCACTTTTTTGGAGTTTTTGCTTTTTTTTTAATACTATATACAACAGCATTTACATAAGGAGTTTTTCCTCTTGAGCCAATAGACTATCCCTCTTTTGAAGCTTTATTGCAACCCACGATCTCCTATCCTCGAAACTCATCATCACTGGACGGGTTGGGGCGCACTTCCCTCCCTAGAGGAGGACAAGTGTTTCCACCCGTGTGCATCTCATACCGGCAAATCCAACCCCCTCACCACTCCAACTGAGTTGAGCCATGTGAAAGGTGCAGGTGTCCAAGTTAGGTCATTATCAACAAGAGTCATGCGTGTGCTCCGAAATACTCTACTTAGGCAGTCAAGAATCCATTGAACTGAGTCTCGTGATCCTCAAAGAATTAAGTCAACTAGACCTGAAGTACCTCAATCCCAATTCCTATAAGGTTCCTGTTAATTAAGTAGGTTTAAGGTTCAACCAAGCTCCAATCTTCGGATTTTACTTAGACTTGTTCGAGTATCAAACTCAATCCGAAAAATGCTCATGCTATGCAATGCTATGCAGAAAATATTTTTGTGATGCAATTTCAAAAATTTTGAATTTTTTATGGGTTTTTGAAAAGATGGTGATGATGATGATGATGCATATGCATTTTTTAGATTTTTGAAAAAGTTTTTCAGATGTTTTTGGATTTTTAATTTTTGCAAATGTTTTTTTTGGATTTTTGAAAACAAAAAGATTTTGGCTGAAAACTAGGTACAAATATTTACACGGGAGTGCTCCTTATATATACAAGAAGTGGATTTTAAGAGTTTACAAGGGTAAGTGGTCAATTTTATAAGTATATATATAGTGGATTTTGGTGTGATGTATATATTCCTCAAACTTATTTGACATAGGTTTTTCACACAGTTTTGAAAATTATAGTCCAAAATAATTTTTACAAACATGTACACACATTTGAAAATCATTTTGCAAAGATTTTCCAAACAATATATATAATTTTTTCAAAATATTTTTGCAACCATTTTTCAAACCATTTGCAAATAGTTTTTCAAACATTTTATTTCACACAAAGAAAATAAATTTTTACAATCAAAATGTTTTTACACAGGTTGAAAACATGTAACAAAATGTTTTCAAAATAGTTTTCAAAAGATTTTTCACAAGGATTTTCAAACTATTTTTCAAACATTTTGTAAAAAATATTTTTACCTGATTTATTAATCAGTAAGTATGAAAAGAATTTGAGGAACAAAACATCTTTTTATTAATTGTTTTTAATGAATTTTAATTGTATAAATAGCCATAGTTACTAGAAAATACGAAAGTACGAGTTATAGCTAAAGTATATACGTAGTATATACGACCCCCCTATACTTAGCTTGAGCTATGTCCTCATAGATCAGAGAGCAAAAAGAAGACATAACTCGTACTGAATATAGAAAAGTCTAAAGAATAACTGAATAAGAGATGAATGAACGAATGAGAAGTTGACCGTCCCCCCAATACTTAGGATCAAATAATCCTAAGTATAACAGATTGTACACAAAGCAGGGAGGGTCAAGGGTGGGAATGAACAGATCGTACTCCGACTGTCTCCCCCTATACTTAGGGTAAGATATCCCTAAGTATAGACAAGAAGAGGAGACAATGGAGAGGATCAAAGAATAGAATAACTCGGAGTGCACACCCCCCTATACTTAGGACAAAGTACGTCCTAAGTATAGAAAACTGTCTACAAGGGGTGACACCTTTTTGGTAGATACAGAAGATAGAAAAGGAAAAGAAGAAAAGAAGAAAAGATAGAAAAGATATCAACAGATGAGAGAAGAGATCGTGAGAATGTACACATCACTCCCCCCATACTTAGGGTAAAAGAAGCCCTAAGTATAGGCAACAATAGGAGTGATGAAACGGAACGATGAACACTCAGCTCGTCCACCCCCCTATACTTAGGACAAAGTACGTCCTAAGCAAGGCAAACACGAGAATGGGTGGATGAGCAATACGGGAGAGAGACAGAGGTACACACCGGAATATACAACAGAGATGGATATACACAGGATCAAGAAGGTAGAAAGCTGAACTTCTTGGGAGACCGCTGAGGGATAGATCTAGTGTGGTGCAGGTCGACATCGGGGTCCACAGTGGACGGAAGCCGATCAGGGTCGACAGAGTGAAGGCCCTTAGTGGAATCAAATCGAAAAGGCACGAACTAATCAGTGGAAGTAGTATGGCTAGGTTCAGCCTTGGTGGTCCTAAGGTGTGAAGGCGCAGACGGACGAGTGGAAGAAGTGTGGTCAGGTCTGGCCTTGGAAGTCTCGCCGATATCAAAGTGGAATGGGACAAACTCATCATCCTCGAAAGAAGTGTAATCCGAGTCGTCCTGCGAGGGGTCGTCCAGGTCAAAAATCAAAAGGAACGAAATCATCAGTGGAAGTATACGAACTCAGATCGTCCTCAAGAATCTCACTTGGGTTATCTATTTCCTTATGAGGTCTCTCAAAATAATGGGCAACATCATAACCGTCCTCAATTATCTTCACTTGTGAGTGACCAGGAACAGACTTATCAGTGGAAGTAGTCAAACCAGGCCTGCCCTGTCTAGTCTTGATATCTGCCCCCCGCTCAAATGGATCAGTCACGTAAATACTTTGGATTTCATCAACACATCGCCACACACCAGGAGGAGGAAACTCAAGGTCCATGCTTTCCGATTTCCTCCCCTTTCGGGGGACTCGTCGGGTCTTTTCAGGTTTCGCTAAGCAAACATCTCGAATATCATCAGATCGGTCACATGCCTCGGAGTCAGCGATGATCGGTGAAGGTGCATCAGGTACAGGTCTCTGGTCGACTGTGGGTGTGGTGATCAACACTTCGCTCTCGTCAACAGGACGGAAGCGAATCTCTCCTGATCCATAGTCAACAACGATCCTCGCAGAGGCGAGGAATGGTCGTCCCAGGATGATTGGAGATGGCTCCCCTGTGGAGGTCTCCATGGGCAACACGACAAAGTCAACATGATGGCTTGTGCCCCGAATAGAAATGACGGCGTTTTCAAGGATACCCTTCGGCCTCTTTATAGATCCATCAGCAAACTGAACGATCATCCTGGTTTTCTTGAGAGGCCCTAAGTGAAGAGACTGTACCAACGAGAAGGGTAATATGCTAATAGACGCACCGCCGTCTAGGAGAGTGTGATCACAAGTATAGTCAGAGATGGTGCAAGTGATGAAAGGAGTAGCTGTGTTCTTCTTCTTGGGAATGGGCCGGTGTGTGATGACGTGGGCAGTGGCCATGGTCAAGATATGACGCTCAGATGTGCTCCTCCGCTTTCTCTTCTTGGGAAGAGGAGCAGATAAATCAGTCATGGCCTGCTGAAGTGGGGCACGGATAATCTCATGAATAGTAGCCTCCACTTCGGGTTCATACAACATTTTTTGAATTTTTTGGACTTCCTCCATACAAGGGAGGAAGTCGGAATCAGCATATACACGAGGCATGCCATGAGCAATCTGTACAGTGGCATCCTCGGGGTCAAAGGTGGGACAGTGTGTGACTGGATGTGTGGCTGAATGATCTGGCAGATGGCCTCTCTCCTCACAATATGAATCAACCAAGTATCTCCCGAACTCTTTTTGTGTTTTTAAATTTTTCTCATTTTTTTTGTATTTTTGGCGATTGCAATCTCCCCTGATCACCCATAAGGAAATCTTTATCCTCGACGAAAAGAGCACTAGTCCGATATTCTCTAAAAGTGGCAAGATTCTCTCTCATCAAATCAATGTGCTCTGTCATTTGGTTCATGACTATACTCATGGAGATCGTGAGAGGTGACTCCAACAGATCAGTCTCGGATGGATGTGAAGGTGGAGTTGGGTAATATAAAGGTGGAGGTGGAGGTGGGTAGAAATCCGAGTCCTGATATTGTGGCTGAGGCGGATATGTACAAAAGTCAGAAAAAGTAGGAGGAGGATCCTCCTGATAAAAGGGAGGTGGACCGGTTGGAGTGAACGAAGGATCCGCAAAGTCCGGATAAAATACGCTCCAGTCGGCCATCTCGAAACAAGAGGAAAATGATCGGGAGAACACGACGATCAAATCAAGAGATGTGAGAAGAAAGGCGCAAATGCGCGGAGAAGATCTAGAATGCACACAAACAACCACAAGCAAACTCACACAATACAAACCCTCAATTCATCTACTCAACTCGGTGAAGACCACAAATGCGGTCTTTTTATCTTGTCTGTTTTAGAGTTAGGTGAAAAAGTCAAAATATTGCACAAACACTTAGGGGGGCTGAAAATGGGATTTGGGCACTAACCTTAGTGTGTGCGTGAGCAATGTAAAACGAAGACAATGAGGGGATTACTTGCCCCAAGATAAATTTTTCTTTTTGTGGTTTTTAGGGTCAAGTAATGTTTAGCAGTCCCAATTTTATTTGTTATCACTTTTTTGTGGATTTTAGTGAGAAATGCACGAGCCTAACGAGGAGTCAATTTTACTTAGCACCTAGGTGATCAAAATCAGAGGGAGAGTCGGAAAAGCAATGCAAGCGGCAAATCAATGATGTATGCTAGAGAGAAATGCGCACCTTGCCTCCAGCACTCTACATGCAAAGATGCTCAGCAGAATTGAAATCTATCTATATGCAAATGCAAGCCGATGAAATCGCCCTAAGTTTCAGAAATTGCTATTATCGTGAAGAACCACAATAAATGATTTCTTTACCCTGACGCGAGGGACTTTCTTTAATGGAATATAGAATTTCCTTTTATGGAGCCGGGTTGTAGATACTGCTGTACGAACATCAGATGCCGGATACCTCACACGTAGACTTGGACCATAGAGCATGCAGAGCAGGAGGCATGCATGTGAAAGAGCATCTCATATAGAAAGAGATGAAAGTAGAGAGGTCGCTTGGAGCGAGTCTTACCGCTCTGCTCGCGAACCTGAGAACTCATAACTCGAAAAGCCGGTCATGTTCCGTCATCGGGCTTATGAGCTACCGTGGATTGCGTGTTATATTTGAAGAGCTGGTGGACTATCTGCATATATCTCGGGGTCCGAAGGAGCTTTAGTAACTACAAGGGAAAGTACGGGGTGCTTTGGCAGGAGGCTGAGGGGATGCTGGTCTCCTCTTGATTCTAGGCCCTGATATCTAAGGCTTATGTGGATGAAGCACCAGCATCAACTACCATCACAACGAAGCCACGAGTATTCCGCAATTGCCTTAGCTGCCAGCCTTTCATCCACAAACTCAACTACCAATGAAAGGTCGCTTATGGCTTGTAGCGGCCTTGAACTCGCTCGCTTACCTGACCCGCCTCTTCCCCTCAACTGCTAACTATAGCACAGTCGTCTAGCTGCCATCCCGCACTACTCGCATTGTGAGTCGTGATGGTGTAGACTATACTATGTCTGGTGTGGGTAGTTGTAGAAGTTTGAAAAGAGCTAGTCCTCTCTCTCTGATCTTCATGAGGGTTTGATCCTACTGCCATTGATCTTGTAGCTAAGTGTGACTGGTTTATCTATCTTCGTTATGCAGCGTCACCGATCCTCAATCCAAGAGTCCGGTCTAAGCTCACCCCTCTTCTTCTCGACACATCGAGTTCAAGAGTAGCACTTAACAGGGTGGGCTCGCGGCGCGGAGGTTCGAAGATGATGATGAAACGACTGTTTAAAAATTTGACTAAGTCCAAACGCGACTATAGGTACATGCAAGATATATTAGGTGTTTGGCCTTAATCTATCGCAAGCAATCCTAAATCTAAGGGCTCAATCACACAAAGTGAAGAAAACAAAACCGGAAAACAAAGTAAAAAAATGCGATGAAAAGCCGACAAAACTGCGGTGAGCCCCCAAGTGTACAAACACTTGGAAATTGGGCCCGAAAGTCCAAAGTCCTATGTACCTGTATTATTACAATAAAGAGAGTCTCTCTCTCACAGTAATTTACACAAATAAATGCTACAAAAAGGCTCAAAAGTATGACTGTCTTCTCAAGTCCTCCCTGCCTTCTTTGATGCTCGGTCAGAAGTCTCCTATCGCCTTCACGCGGGTGCACTGACGCCTAAGGTAGAGCGTCTCCCTCGATCCGTGGTTCCTCGCACAAAGTCAACAAGGAAGAGTGATTAGACAAGTCAAGCAATGATATCAAATAAGTGAGCAAATAAAGAAAGCAAAAATGTAGACAAGTATCACAATCACGAAGCAAAAATGATCTACGCGTTGTTGCTCCCCGGCAACGGCGCCATTTGATTTAGCCAAATTTCTGCGGTCTTAAGTTCCACACAAGGCGGGAACTCAGTCGAAGTGTCGACCACTCAGAAATCCAACTAACGTCAACAATTAACCCACACAATAAATCAAGCAATAAGAAATAAATGTGAAGTTAAAATTTATTTTTAACTCTACATAAATGGTGTATAGCAAGCAAGTACGTAGAGAGTTCGAACACAGGGAGCAAGGCAGGACAGATCAACAAATGTGTGTGTGTGTGGAAGTGAATGTGGTGTCTGCACTATGCAATGCAAATATTTTTGTGGGTTTTAATTTTATATATAGATTTTTTATTTTCAATTTTTAATTTTGTAATTTGGTTTTCTTTTTACAGATTTTGTCTTTTCTTTTTATATTTTATGTTTTTCTATTTTCTTTTTCAATAATGGAGAATATATATAATATAGGGAAAGAGATGATATTGTATTAATAAAAATAGGTAAAAATAGGCAAAAATCAGGGAATAAAATCTTTTTGGTCTTTTTATATTTTTAAGATGGTTTTTGTGATTTTTGGGGGCATTTCAAAATGTTTTTGGTATTTTTAAATATCAAAATAAGGGAAAACAGTGGACTAGGTTGCTGACCGAATTCAAAATAAGGATGACAAACACTAAACAGTACCCAAAATTCCTCAAATTAATTTCAACATATAGATAATAAAATAAGGAAGACATAACAACTGAATTTATATTTTTTTGAATTTTCTATGATTTTTTAGATTTTTAAGAAGTTTTGAGAGGTTTTCAAATTTTTAAGGTTTTTCTTTTGCAATTTTTAGTGGTTTCTGGATTGACACTAGTAGAAGACAAAACACTCAAAATATATTTTTTTTGGATTTTTTAAAAACGTTTTTATAATTTTTATGGATTTTCTAATGCAAATAGTAAGAAAAGTGCCTATTTTTTATTTTTAATAAATGCTAAAATGCAATAAAAACAAAAACTAAAAATATGGCGTCAAAGTAAAAGCACACAAGAGCTTAACATGATTTTTGTAGAATTTTTTGAATTAAAATGAGGCCTTAAGTAAATGGATCAAGCACACAAAAATGCACAGCCAGGCAGGGGTATAAGTGCAAATATTAAAACATCCCGGGGCATACATGTAATTTTTCCAACAAATATTGTACTGAATATTCAATTTAATGGACCAATCTCAAAACCTAAAAGCCCAAGGGGTGTATGCAAAAACACCAAGAGACACGTACGTGAGCACACACCTCTAGCAGGGATGATTCACAAATCCGAGGGTTAAAATGCAAGATTTCCAAAAAGTTATACTGCTATAGAAAAATTCGCGGACTGAAAGTAAATACAACAATGTCTGGGGGTGCCCTTGCAAAAATGCCAAGGCCCGCGTGACTTGCACGCACACCTAGGAGGGGCACCAATGCAATATTACAAACTTGCGGGGGGTTCACTTGCAAATAATCCAAAAGTAAATAAACGACAGATGAATATTTCAGCGTTAATTTATAAATACAAAAAGGGAATTGGGTATGAAACAAAATTACCCACCGTGGGCACGATCTGACGGTGGATTTTATCCCACTTGGACACGTGGCAGCTCAGCGCGCCGCGATACCGTTTCGCCCTCCAACGGCCGAGATTAGGATGAGACTTATCGATCGGATGGCCGCGGATGCTCGTGATCTGACGGTATCTGCTTGCCTGGGCGGGATGATGAGACCGACGGTCAGAAGATCCTCAGGAAGAACCGGTCAGGAGCTTGCCGAGGGCGAACTTCGACCCGCTTGCCTGAGGTCTTCTGACCGTCAAGGACGATGAGGACTGGGGCAAAATGGAGCCAACGCTCCTCCCTTGAGCAGGCTGCTTCAGAGATGGCGCTGGAGCTCAGGTGACCTCGCACGAGCGCAAGAACGGTCGAAGCCCCAGGTGCCCTTGGTGTCGCAAAAATCGGCGTCACAAGACGCCCCTTGGTCTCCAGATCCTGCAGGGGTTAGCACAGCAAGCAAAGAAAAGAACTGGGGGCCTTATTGGTGATGGAGGATGGGCAGCGATGGGTGGTCTGCGGTGGTCGGAGCGGAGCTCCGGCGAGGATGGCAAAGGCGGGAAGAGGGGTGATGATCGAGTTGGGAAGGTCAGTTGAGGTTTCTACTCCTACAGAGAAGATAAAAACTCAAGAAAAAGCAAATAAAAATGGGTACCTCAAGCAAGAAATAGCGAGGTAGGACCTCAACGGCAGCGGGCACCGGAGGTGGCTGGAACGCGGTCGGCGAGCCTCGCCGCACCTCGACGGGGATCCGGGGAGTCCACAGGAGTCTCGACCCGCACTCACCCTAAGGTTTGAAGCCCTCCAAACCGGTTCCAAGAGGAAGAAGAAGTTGGGTGGAGTTTTTGTATAAGTGAGGAACAGGGCTCGAAGATCGAAGAACAACGAGCGGAGCAGATCTCCAAAGCCCGAAAATAACCCTAGGCGTGATAGGTGGATCTTCGAGGAGCAAGTTTGCAGAAGAGACCAACGCGTATAGGTGAAAGGATCGGCCTAGAAAATTAGGCGAAAATAGGTGCACATGCATGTCCAACGGTCACAGACCTGGGGTCAAGAAGTTGACCCCCGGTCAACGGATGGCGTGGCCTGATTGGGCCACGTCACCTGCAAAAAGACAAAAAATAAATAAAAGTTTTGTATATTAAATTAAAAATATTAAATGATTTAATTAATTTTAGGTTATTTAATAAAAAAGTTTATTATTTTATGAATTATTTTATAGTGATTTTTATTTATTTTTATGGGGTGTGTAATTACAAGTTACCAATTATACCCCTTATAGGCATACATATATATATATATTATTCTTTTATTTTTATTTTGTTTATTTAATTTATTTATTTTTGTGTATTATTTTATAAAATTATAAATACTTTTATACATGTAATTATATTTTTATTTTATTTTTCTGATTTGTTTTGTATGTTTAATAAAATATAAGTATGTGTTATATAGGTATGTACCTAGGTCTTATACCTATGTATTATAATTACAAGTATTTTTATTTGTATTTATTTTGAGTTTTTATTCTGATTTTAATGTACAAATATATTATAAATAATATTTACAAAAATATAAAAATTTAAAAATACAGAAATAATGAATAAATAATAAATTGATTATTTTAATCTGTACAAGTATACTACAAGGGTCCAAAACTCAACTTTCAAACCGTAACTCCGAAAAATACGAAACCACCTTCATTAAATAGATTATTTTATGTATATACAATTAAAGGTGAGTTTGGTACATTTCGAGTTTTTATTTGCACGATACGGGTCTGGGAAGTTGAAGTTCTGGAATCTTATTCAGACCATAACTTTTTATCTGTACATTATTTTTGAGTGAAATCAATTTTGTATTTTTATTTATTAAATTATCTACAACTTTCATGTACAAAGTTTCTTTATTTGAGGTATAAAAAGTGGAACCAAAAATAGGTCCTCAAAATGAATAAAGAATGGATTAAATAAAAGGGGTTTTATGTGTATTTTGACCCTTATCTCCCCCTACTTTATTCCTTGTCGACCTATTCATCAAGATGCCTAGGTCTCGGGGTTTTGGGTCATAAAATATTTACAATATTTTATTCTTTTTCTTTTCTTTTATTTATTATATAATTTTGGCTTTAATTACAGT
Organism: Ottelia alismoides; assembly: GCA_037367405.1. Lineage (NCBI taxonomy): Eukaryota > Viridiplantae > Streptophyta > Magnoliopsida > Alismatales > Hydrocharitaceae > Ottelia > Ottelia alismoides. Next base: position 207,834 of record JAZKJV010010154.1, read on the forward strand.
ATTTTATACACTAATTAAATGCACATGCATGAATGCTAAGATGATGGATTTAATGCTATTTACACGCATTTGCTAGGGTTTTTGATGCCAAAATGATAGAATAAAGATGATGAAATGTGGCTTCATCAGTACCCAACCCAACCCAACCCAGTTACCAAACTGGTCCAAGGATGAAAACGACCAGAAATAGATACAAATATATGTGTTATCATTTCTTTATTCTTTTTTAAAATCCAGATACGAATGCAAATATGAATATCGAATGTACAAAATGCAGAATCAAATCCTATAACACAATTCATTAAAAATATATAAGCATATTAGGTTCAAAGTAAACTTCTATATATAACAAGTATATTAACTATTTTAATAATGAAAAATTAACACAACAGAACTATGAAGGAGAAGAAGTTTACTAAGCTTATTTGTTACAAGTAGGTTAATTTTTTATAAATTCAATCACAATCGAACCAAACATTTGAGGTGCATTTTTTTGCTTCTTAAGTTTATGATTCATATCTTTTCTTGCAACTTCATTACTTGAAATTCCAATAGATGAATCAATGGTCGTTATATCAAGAAATATCAAGGTCTACAAAAAAATATATCATATAAATATAGTAATAAAGGATATCACAATCCACAAATGACGTGATTATAGATCTAATAAAAGCTTATTATTGTTGCTTCAATAAAAAAGACAAATCAATGATTAATCAAAATTATTTTACCCATGACAATATTTTTTTTAAAAGAGCATATTTTTAGTACTCAAATCTCATAAAATCATTTTAAAGGATAGACTTCCGAAAATCTGTAAACGGGATGTTTTCTAAAATTCAGATTGATTTTGAATAATCCAAGGGATTACTCACAAAATAAATTGGAATATTGAAAAGTTAGCTCTAAATCTCCGAATTTTCCAGTTTTCTGCATGCGTGAGAGAAAGGGCTAATATAGGTTCTTGTTATTTTATGAAACACCCAATGATCTAAGCCGGAAACCATCCAAGTAGGGGTGTACAAAAATTTCAGTTCAAACGGATACCCGACCCAGTTATTTTGACCTTATGTTCACGGGTACTCAGAGAAAGATGTTCGAACCGAGTACACATGACAAGTTGACCCGCTTAACAATGATAACCCGTTGGGAACCTCGGGTATATGGTTGGGTTCGCCCTGCAACTCTGCAAGGACCCAACCAACATATCGAGCCTCCCACCGAGCACACGTGTAACACCCCAACCCCAAACATAGTGACATAACTAAAACTCACGAAGTGTGGGTGTGGTTTATAAGTGGTGGGGACTACTACTTGATAACTTGGGCTTAAGCATTTTGGGTGGTTGTCAATGGATCCAATTGGGTCCGAACCCAACAAGTTGTCAGGGCCAGTTTTCCTCGATAACGGACCGGGAACCTAAGCCGGACGTTACAACACGACTAAGGTTTCTACTTTCCGTGATCTCCCACTTGATATGTCGTTGTCATTCTCAAGCTCTTGCCGCTACTCCCCACAGCCGATACCACATCCCCGACTTCATGACTAGAGACCTCTCAATAGGATCGCGCTCTTCATGATCAGGTTCGATGACGAGGATCATTGTATATGGAAAAGGGCAAAAACAATTCTAATCAATCTTCTTTTAGAGGGAAAAATTGATTTTTGTTTCGATTTAATATCGAGTTCGATATTTTTTGAAGTGGTCAATTACTAATGTTTTCAGGAGACAAATGTGGAAGAGGTATGCTTTCTTGAGGAAGGGGCAGATTTGACTCTCTTTTTTGTTTGCTCTTTCTTTCTATCTGAGAGATCATGAGTCAAATCTTGCCTGTTCGATGATCTTGGTTCTTGATTTGTATTTCTTGTCGGATTCTATAATTTTGACCAAACATGTAAGATGACAGTTTGCATGAAGAAGGATCGACCATGTTTTTCAATCTAGAATTGTTTGTTTGTTCGAACAATGTTTTTAGAAGTGTCTGTAAAGCCCTGTTTGGTTGGAGAATGAGCCCTGAAATAAGGGGCCAATTCTCCTCCCGACACGGTTCCCAATGGTACGACTATTCCCCATTATTCCATCTTATTTCACTCGTATTCCTATCTTTATCCCACCTTACCTACCTTTATTTCACCTTATTCTCCTTATTCCTATCCTCCAACCGAACAAAGAATAGACCCTTATTCTCCCTGTTCTCCATCCTTATTCCTGCTTATTCCCGAACCGAACGGGCCCTAAGAGTGAAATCTTACATATATAACAATTGTACGTCACTAACTAATTTTTTAATAGAATTATTCCTTGCAACATCTGATGGTGATCGACTGATTTGGATTTATATGCATTTTTTATTGCTTCTGATTAGATTTTGTACGATTTTTACCAAATTTGGAGCTAAATTGTTGGTTCATATCTGCACATTTGACTTAGTTCAGGTATATGATTTCTATCTTCTTTCTATCTGGTCAAACAATATTACTGTGAAAATTGTTTTCATTTTAATTTATCCTACAAATTTTTTAGCATTAGATTTTTTATGTTTCTTGATCAAAGGGTTGTCTCCATACTAGCTTCAAGTGCTAGTTAATAATCACAATTTCCAAGTTTCGAAGGTTTATTGTTGCTCAAGAATTGCAGTTGCATAGGAAGTTTAGCCCTGATTTGAGCACTGGATATGTGGCACTGAATTACAGGTATACAAGAGATTAGGAGCTGGACTCGAATCATCTTCATATTCAGATGCTCGACGCGCACTTCACTGCTTTGAGAACTATTCTAGTGCTTCGCTCCTTGTGTGTACGCTGGAGTTTCGACAATGATGTTGTAAATGTACACCGAATGAAATATTGTTATTTACAGGTCTTCAACCACTTATAAATGTTGGATTGATGTCTCTTATGTTATTACCATGCAAGGATGCTAAGGATCGGGAAATTTTGCAGATTAGGTCAAGACATCATGATCTGGGTAACAAATAGTATATGATCTTGAAATAAAGAATAGCATATATAATAATCATTTTTATATATAATTCACATTTTTTATTGTGCTCTATTATAGTTTATTGACGTGTATATTTGTTGTAGTGACCTGCAGGTACTCATGGGCACCCGTTACCCATTCAAATAATTTGGTTATCCGTCAGAATCTTGTACCCATTGAAATGGGTCGGGTCGACCTGTTAACCCTGTAATGATGGATCGGGGCGAGTCATAATTGAATGGGTCGGGTTCCCGCCCCCATGAACATCCCAACATACAAGTACATTTCTGAGTTTTTATTCAAAGCAAGACCTATTATGATGGAATTGATGATTCCAACACTATATAAGTTTGTTAATACTCAAGATTTAGCTCTCGGGAATGAGTTGCTTCGAGAATCCCCTCGCAACGGTCGGATGGTAGCGGGTTTTTCATTAAATCAACATCACTAGTCAACTGAAGTTGAAAGACTTAAGGGGTGTTCGTTTGGAGGATAAGGGGGAATGGAATAAGGGGAATAAGCCCTCAACACGCTTCCCCGTGGTACGACTATTCCCCTTTATTTCATCTTATTTTACTCTTATTCATATCTTTATCCCACCTTACCTACCTTTATTTCACCTTATTCTCCTTATTCTTATCCTCCAACCGAACAGAGAATAGACCCTTATTCTCCTTATTCCCCATCCTTATTCCTGCTTATTCTCCTACCGAGCACGGGAACCAAAACAGAAAAACTTAAAAGAAAAAGAAGAAGACCTTGATGATGTCAATGGTTTGTGCGGAATGCATGGGAGAAGGCCTCGCAATGAAGGTGGTTGGAGGAGTATCATGCACTACCAGGCGAGTGTAGGGGAAGGGAAGCGCCATGGATAGGGTTTGTCCATTTGGGGATTGGGAGATCAGACAAACACGAAACAAGAAACTGGAGATAATGTCGATTAGGGTTGGGGTTGGAGAATGGGTATTAGGTAAATTTTCAAACATTATGAATATTCATATTTGTATCCGTTAAAAAATGAATATTCTCATTCGTATTCGTATCCACGAAAATTGAAGGTGTTCAATTCACATTCACATTCGTCGGATGTTAATTGTTAGCATCTGCATTTGTATTCGTCAGATATTGATTGTTAGCATCCGTATTCAGATTCGTATTCGCCGAATTTAAAAAAATAGCATCCATATCCTCCATTTAACGAATGCGAATACTAACAGATGCAGATATATTTGTATTCGTTTTCATCTCTAGATATCACTATCATAGGCATGTTCGCAAGGATATATGTGTGACGTGAAGCTACGTGTAGAGACGAAAATGGTCGAACACGGATATGAATATAGATATTATCATATCCTTATCCATTTCAAATACAAATACGAATTTGGATACGAATATTGACGGATGTGAAAAATGTGCTACCATATCTTTAAAAACGAATATGAATCAGATACGGAAAATGACATAAATATTTAATAGATTGATTAAAATATACACGTTTAGGATGGTTTACACATAAAATAGATATAACATATATAGTAATTTTATAGCAATTATATTAACAATGGTAAATGCAATCATAAAATGTTGTTACACATAGTTATAAATAAATTTGTCACTATATTTATGTAAGAAAAGGAATATACGAATACAAATACGAATGTGAATATTGGTGAATGATAAAGTGATATCCATATTCGCATCTCTTTTAAAACGAATACAAATACCAAAATATGTATAAAATAAATACATTAACAAATCGGACACAAATATATCCACATTCATTTTCATCCCTATGTGCGTGGCTTCTTTTTGAGATCGAGACGTGCAAGAGGACTATGATTGTTCCCCTAATGCATACGTACATGGATATCCGAACGATCAATTGATCTCGTTTCAGAACTTTCAAGATGTTTTTTGTTCTAATCGATGTTAGTATCGATGATTGCCGCAAAGTCTAAGAAGGATTAGAAAAACATAGGGTTTTATCAGTTTTGCCGCAATGAGATAAGTGCAATTTCAATTATGCCCCTCTTTTTGGGAATATCAATTGTGCCCCTGACTTCTTATCGTTCTATCACTTGTGCCTCTCGGGTTAGTTGCCATTCATTTCCAATGCAAACAAATGTTAATTTTGAGGATATAATGAGAATTAAGTTTAAAAAAGACTGAAAAGGTCATTTTACTATCCTATTCCTGTAAAGCCTTGAACTTGGCATATCTCGGATCCTATATAATAAGATCTGGCTCGTTAAGAAGAAACCAACGAAAATTGTTTCGTGTGAATTAGACTTCGTTTTGATTTGTTATGATTTTCGGAAGAAAGAGAAGTAAGGAGGGTTAAGACGTCATTAACCCATAATGATTGTCATTAAGACTAATTAAACATGATTAAAGAAAATAATGACGGATTGAAAACCGCTAATGAACATTAGCAAACACTAACCAATAGTTAGCAAAAGATAAGCGTAAGTTGCAAAAGTTAAATCGTGATTAGTGAAAGTTAATCACGATTAATGTTAATTAAGCGTCATTAGCGAATCTAGAATCATGTAGAATGTTCTAACTTAAGTCCCAAGTTTGTGATAAGTTTTGGCTAAAACCATGTGCCAAAACCATGGACCGCTAAACCATGATTTTCTAGCCATGGTTAGTAGTTTTCTAGAGCCTATAAATAGACCCCCATACCCATTCATTCTCTACAATTTCCACTCACACCACCACCCCAAAGGCTAGGGGTCGAGAGGTTGGGAGGAGGAGAGGGAGGCGAGGGAGGAACGCTAGCGAAGCGTTGCCGGGAGAACGAGTAGGAGAAAGGTATGATCCTCTCTTCGTTTGTTTCGTAAGCTAGGATTTCAATTCATCATCTTTTCTTCCAAGCTTTGTTCTAAATTCATCTTTCTTTCCGGTTCATTTTATGTTGTGGTTCGAGGAGAAATCTGTGTAACACCCTACTTAAGTACGGGCGGCTATGCACGTCAGTGAACCATGTGATTCGTCACGCATTCACTCATCCAAGACGTGTGGTGTCTACCGATTTCCATCGCTTATGTTTCTATTCTTTCAAATATTCTGTAACGGCCCGGATCCGTGTGACCAGCGGAAGCAATAATAAACGACATGCCACGTCGGATCCGAGGGTTACTCATGCATATCAAATCCACAATTAAGGAAGACGATTGGAAGAACAAAATAATAAATAACTTGAGATATTTTAACTAAAGGATAACATCACTTAACAACTTAACATAATCAAGATCAAGTTGTATCATTCAAGGGACCTCATTGACGAAGGCAATAACTATAATAGAACAACTCATAGAATGTTTCTTGGGTACACCTAATAATAAGGCAACGAGAAGGAAATTAACACCACCGAAATAAAATGATAAATCTTCAGCCAGCCAATCAACAACCTCAAGCTCTTCTACTCCTCCGAGGAATCTGCGGCAGGGCAAAACCACAGGAGCGAAAAAAATGCTCGTAAGCCAAACAGCTTAGCATGCGAAAAGAGGAATACCAAAAACAATAAGAATGGCTTGATAAAATGGATAAGAAGCATGGCGATATGGTTATAGTCACATACTTATGAGGGATTCATACATTCTCAATAATGATACTCTATTATTGCACATATACACTTAACTCACTCTTATAGTTAAGTTGATTCAATAATACCCTCCGCTGGCACTAGCGGTTTTCACTTACACATTCAATCATACATTAAACACATCGTGATGACATCAGCGCCGAGTCAATAGGTGGACTTTCCACTAGGTTCTACTGAACCTGACACCCCCGGAAGGTGTCGCCCTTTAGGCCATTTATATCCATATCGGACCGGTAATCGGACTCTAGAGGTGGCTCCCACACAAGGTGTAGCACTTAGCTCCGCCTACCGTTATCGTGCCATTATTCATTATTAATAAATCACTAGTTAGATGGAAGACACTCATGTTAGAGTTAAGTGAAATAATGATGAATGAATTCACACTATTGATTGTTTACAATATAAAGACCCTACTGACAATCTGTACATATATTTAAACAGGGAAGGGCTAATTCCACCGACAGATAAATTTACAAATGGCAGTAACATATCATAAATTTGTTAATCACTCTAGTAGAAATCAATAAAGTAAAGTTGAACTAAGCACATGTGATGCTCTGAAACATAGAGCACCGAGTGGAGAATCTAATATAAAAAGAATATCAGACCTGTTGTATTCTGGTGAGGTATGTATATTTATACTCATAATATGATTTCCTAAAAGTTGTGTATATAAATATATACGTAGACCAACTTCTCATGCAATTATCACTGGAATCCATTGGATCTTAAGTTCATGGATGCTGAATAGGTACAGGAAGACGACTTGTATACCATAAGTTCAATAACGTTAATTGTAATGGTAGGGTGTGTCACTGCAATGCTTGAAGTGATCAAGCGGCTGTGTCTGTAAACGTTCAGGTCTCCTTGAACCTCAAAGCAACAGATCTACGAAATCTATGGATAATATATCGCATGGATTTGCAATCGTAGGTATAGACGTGCAGGGTATTTCGGATTGGATCTAAGTAGTTATGTTAGAGAATATGAAGGTCTCGATCAATACATAGGACACATGCCGAATCAAGAAAAGGATCAAAAAAATCGAGAACAGTACACGATAGAACACATACCGTATCCGCGATGAATAGATGTCCCTATGGTCGATTGATATCGCGATTCTCCCCCTCCGATCACGGCCAGCCCGTCGTGACGACTTCCCAACAATATTTGATTTGGGATGTCGATCAACCCGGCCAAAGAAAGGGGACAGGGACTGGTTTTTTTCTTCTCTTCTCTCTTGTGTAGGAAGAAATCCTCCTCTCCCTCTCTTTCTCTCTTAAAAAGGGAAGAGCCCGTCGCCCAACCCATCCCAAAATAGAATGCCCATGCAATTGGGACGTGGGTTGAAGTTGTAAGGTTGTAACAGTCTCTCTCTCTCCCCTTAGTAATTTATTTTTTTCTTTAAAGCCACTATGATGTTGTAGGGCCGTTACAATCTACCCTACTAAAAAAATTTCGTCCCGAAATTTACTGGTATAAGGACTTACCAAACAGTTCAGGGTACTTGGATCGCATTTCCTCCTCCAACTCCCAAGTAGCTTCCTCGCGTTTCTGGTGTTTCCATAAGACCTTAACCATGGGGATTATCCGGCGTCGCAATTGATTTTCCTTGCGGTCGATGATCTTGATGGGTTCTTCTACATAAGATAGATCTGTTTGCACTTCAGGAATCTCATGCTCTATTATATGCGAGGGATCAGCTATGTACTTCCTTAGCATCGAAACATGAAATACATCATGTATATTCTTGAGCTGAGGAGGGAGATCGATCTGATAAGCAACCTCGCCAATTCTCTTGATGATCATAAAAGGGCCAACATATCTTGGATTCGGCTTTGCCCTTCTACCAAAACGAACGACACCACGCATAGGAGAGACTTTGATAAAAACTTGATCACCCACTTCAAAATTAAGATCGCGCCTCCGATGATCAGCATAGCTTTTCTGTCTACTTTGAGCAGCTACCAACCTCTTCTTAATAATATCGATCTTCTTTGTAGTATCCAGGATAATCTCTGGACCTAGGATTTTTCTTTCGCCAACATCATCACAACATAAGGGAGAACGACATGGTCTACCGTATAAAGCTTCGTATGGGGCCATCCCAATGCTAGAATGGAAACTGTTATTGTATGCAAACTCAACAAGGGGAAGATGAAAATCCCAATTTCCAGAAAAGTCCAATGCACAAGATCTAAGCATATCCTCCAATGTCTGAATGGTCCTTTCTGACTGCCCATCAGTCTGCGGGTGAAAGGATGTGCTGAATTTCAGATTCGTTCCCAAAGCATCATTCAAGCTCTTCCAGAATCTGGATGTGAAACGTGCATCTCGATCAGAGACAATGGACACAGGTACACCGTGCAATTTCACTATCTCATGAACATATAACTTCGCCAGACTCTCTGTAGACTGACCACACCGTATAGGTAAAAAGTGTGCCGATTTAGTTAATCGATCCACAATCATCCAGATGGAATCATATTTGGCACCCTTTGTGGGAGGCAAACCCATTACAAGATCCATAGTAATGTGCTCCCATTTCCACTCGGGCAAGTCCAACGGCTGCAATAATCCAGATGGCCTTTGGTGCTCAATCTTTACCCGCTGACAAACAAGACACCTGGAAACGAACTCTGCAATTTCTTGCTTCATATTTTTCCACCAGAAGTTCCTTTGCAAGTCCTTGTACATTTTTGTACTCCCTGGATGAATAGAGTACATAGAACTATGTGCCTCCTCTAAGATCTCCTTTTTAATTTCTTGATCATTAGGAACCCATAATCGATTCCTAAATCTCAATCCACCGTCGACTGCAATCGACAACTCGCTAGAAGGCTTCTTCGATGCTTCAACCAGCAGCAATAGTTCTGGATCAACTTTTTGTGATGCCAACACCTTCTCAATCAATGTTGAGTGAACTTGCAGTCCAACAACAAAAATATTATGTTTCCCATCTATAAAAGGCTTCCACTGAACAAAATCTTCGACAAGCTTCCATTGCAATTTCATGCAAGAAAACTTAGCTTCCCATTTTCTGCTGAGCGCATCTGCTACTGCATTAATTTTTCCTGGATGATAGTCCAAGGAAAAATCATAATCCTTCAATAGTTCCAACCATCTCCGTTGCCTCATATTCAAGTCCTTCTGAGAGAAAAGATACTTAAGGCTCTTATGATCAATAAGGACCTGGAATTCTCACCATACAGATAATGTCTCCACAACTTCAAGGCGAAAACAACTGCAACTAGCTCAAGATCATGAGTAGGATAGTTTCTCTCATGAATTTTCAATTGCTGAGATGCATAAGCCACGACCTTATCATGCTGCATCAGAACAGCACCAAGTCCTAACCCTGAAGCATCAGTATGCACTGTGAAACCTCCAGTACCAGAAGGAAGTGTCAAAATCGGCGCTGAAGTCAACATCCCCTTCAATTTTTTGGAAGCTCTCTTCACATTGCGGACTCCAGATGAATTTAGTTTCTTTCCTCATCAGTTTCGTGAGAGGTAAAACTATCTTCGAGAAGCCCCGAATGAAGCGCCTGTAATAACCAGCCAAACCCAAGAAGCTACGAACTTCTGTGACTGTCTTTGGTTGGTACCAGTTCAGAACCGTCTCGACCTTTGATGGGTCAACAGATATCCCATCTTTTGATATAACGTGACCAAGGAATGTCACCTTATCAAGCCAAAACTCACATTTAGAGAACTTAGCATAGAGACGGTGATGTCTCAGAATCTCTAACATTGTTCTCAAGTGTTCCTCATGTTGTTTCTTATCTTCTGAATAGATAAGGATGTCATCAACAAAAACTATGACAAACTTATCCAAGAATTCACGGAACACCCTATTCATAAGGTTCATGAATGCTGCAGGAGCATTGGTTAATCCAAATGGCATTACTCGAAACTCGTAATGTCCATACCTTGATCTAAAAGCAGTCTTTGGAGCGTCCTCTGGCTTGACTCTCAGCTGATGATAACCCGATCTTAAATCAATTTTTGAAAAGATAGCAGCCTTCTGCAATTGATCGAATAGATCATCTATTCGAGGTAAGGGATACTTATTCTTGACTGTAATCTGATTCAGAGCTCGGTAATCAATGCATAGTCTAAGTGTCCCATCCTTCTTCTTGACAAAGAGCACAGGAGCACCCCGTGGGGAGACACTAGGCTGAATGAAGCCTTGCTCAAGAAGTTCATCAAGTTGCTTCTTAAGCTCTGCCAACTCTGCCGGAGCCATGCGATAAGGTGGCTTGGAGATAGGAGATGATCCCGGCATGACTTCAATAGTGAAGTCAATCTCTCTATGAGGAGGTAGACCAGGAAGGTCTTCAGGAAAAATATCAGCATACTCTCGAACAATGGGCACATCCTCAATAGAAACATGTTGAGCCTCTGCTTTCACCACACTAGCAAGAAATGCCTTGCAGCCTTTCGACAACATTCGGTTTGCCTTTAATAAGGAGACAAACATCTGCCTCATGGGTCTCTTAAAACCCTTGATTTGGAATTCAGATTCCCCTGGCATACATAGCAGGACTTTCTTTTCTCTACAAAGAACATGTGCATAGTTCTCATAGAGCCAATCCATTCCCAAAATGACATCATAATCTGTCATTTCTAGAAGGACTAGATTTGCGACAAATTGTTTGTTCTCAATCTCTATAGGTACTTCGTGCAAGAAGGACCCACAAGTACCAATCTCCCCGACAGGTGAAGAAACAGAAAGCGTAAATGTCATCTTAGTGGTTTGTAAATTAAGCAATCTAGCAAAAGTACTTGATATAAACGAATGAGAAGCTCCAGGATCATAAAGCACTCTAGCCATAAAACCTGAGACGAGAAGTGTACCTTCTACCACCTGACTAGGATCCTCTGACTGCTCAGCTGTGATGGAGTATACTCGTCACATGATCTTCTTCTTCGGATCTGCATTCCTCTGCCTATCATCTGTATGCTTCATCTTTGGACAATCACGAATGAAGTGACCTTTCTGACCACATTTCAGACAAGCTCCAGTTATCTTGTAGCACTCACCCCGATGGCTTCTCGTGCAATGAGGACAAACTGGGACACCAGGTCTATCAATAGGCTTGACTCTAGCCTCTTCCTTGCCATGGTAACCAATCCTTATCTTCTTGTTAGGGTTTTTAAAAGTATCGTGACGGACACCAAGACTTTCACTCCCCTTGCCATGTCTTTTCAGTTGGTTTTGGGTCAATTGATGCTCTCCATCGATAGCTACCGCTGCATCCACTGCGTCGGCAAGTGTCTTAGGCATGCTTCCTAGGACTTTAGCTCGCAATCCAATCCTCAAACCCATCACGTACTTCTTCGCTCTCTCCCATTCAGTCTCGCAGATTCCCTTGCCGTACTTCTCGAGATGATAAAATTGAGCAGTGTATGCCTCAACGCCCAGTTCATTCTGCTGTAGGTCAATGAATTCCTGCCTCTTCTTGATCCTTGCACGCATGGGAATAAAGTGATCCTTGAAGTGCTTCACAAAATCTTCCCATGTCACATCTTGGTCTTCCTTGAAATGCACACCTCTGCAGATCTCCCACCAATCCTTTGCCTGATCTCGCAGCCTGAACATAGCAAAGGTGACCTTCTTCTCCTCAGGACAATCCAAGGCACTAAACGCCAACTCAATCTCCTTGAGCCAATGTTCTACTTTCTCTGGCTCAGGTTCTCCATTGTATATGGGTGGGTCATGTTGCAAAAACTTCCGCAAGGTAAGACTCTCCACTTTCGCATTCTCATAAAGCTTGCGGACATGGTCTCTTTCTTCTTGTGCAGCTTCTCTCTCCATTCGAGCACGTTCTCGTTCTTCACGGAGCCATCGTCCCATCTCAGTCATCAACTGCAACTGTTGTTGTTGGGAACCCTCAAGCATACATTCACCGGGCACAAGCTCACGTCCAGGTTCCATCTAAGATCATAAGATAAGATCGAGATTCAGACATCGATATGTGTGTATATCGACTAAAATAGGACATCCTAAATGTACCCAAGAGAACTTCGGCTATGATACCACGTGTAACGGCCCGGATCCGTGTGACCAGCGGAAGCAATAATAAACAACATGCCACGTCGGATCCGAGGGTTACACATGCATATCAAATCCACAATTAAGGAAGACGATTGGAAGAACAAAATAATAAATAACTTGAGATATTTTAACTAAAGGATAACATCACTTAACAACTTAACATAATCAAGATCAAGTTGTATCATTCAAGGGACCTCATTGACGAAGACAATAACTATAATAGAACAACTCATAGAATGTTTCTTGGGTACACCTAATAATAAGGCAACGAGAAGGAAATTAACACTACCGAAATAAAATGATAAATCTTCAGCCAGCCAATCAACAGCCTCAAGCTCTTCTACTCCTCTGAGGAATCTGCGGCAGGGCAAAACCACAGGAGCGAAAAAAATGTTCGTAAGCCAAACAACTTAGCATGCGAAAAGAGGAATACCAAAAACAATAAGAATGGCTTGATAAAATGGATAAGAAGCATGGCGATATGGTTATAGTCACATACTTATGAGGGATTCATACATTCTCAATAATGATACTCTATTACTGCACATATACACTTAACTCACTCTTATAGTTAAGTTGATTCAATAATACCCTCCGCTGGCACTAGCGGTTTTCACTTACACATTCAATCATACATTAAACACATCGTGATGACATCAGCGCCGAGTCAATAGGTGGACTTTCCACTAGGTTCTACTGAACCTGACACCCCCGGAAGGTGTTGCCCTTTAGGCTATTTATGTCCATATCGGACCCGGTAATCGGACTCTAGAGGTGGCTCCCACACAAGGTGTAGCACTTAGCTCCGCCTACCGTTATCGTGCCACTATTCATTATTAATAAATCACTAGTTAGATGAAACAAGATGGCTGAAAGTTCACTATTATTTAACTCAGGCAACTCTTGATGGTCCTGTTGTTCAAAAATGTTATGAAGATAAGAGTGTCCTAAACTCAATAAATATAGAGGTATTGGGTGATATTCATATTTCACTGCACCCTATCCTATTTAATTATTGTTATAGGAGTAATGGATGGATCTGTCTCGTGACACCAACTTAACAATATCATGATAAATTTAAGATTCACATGGTGTAGTAAGATTGCCCTTCAAGAAACAAGTGAAGCAAGGAAAATTAAAAGACTGCAAGTTTACGGATATGGATGCTCATGCGATGGAAGACACTCATGTTAGAGTTAAGTGAAATAATGATATATGAATTCACACTATTGATTGTTTACAATATAAAGACCCTACTGACAATCTGTACATATATTTAAACAGGGAAGGGCTAATTCCACCGACGAATAAATTTACAAATGGCAGTAACATATCATAAATTTGTTAATCACTCTAGTAGAAATCAATAAAGTAAAGTTGAACTAAGCACATGTGATGCTCTGAAACATAGAGCACCGAGTGGAGAATCTAATATAAAAAGAATATCAGACCTGTTGTATTCTGGTGAGGTATGTATATTTATACTCATAATATGATTTCCTAAAAGTTGTGTATATAAATATATACGTAGACCAACTTCTCATGCAATTATCACTGGAATCCATTGGATCTTAAGTTCATGGATGCTGAATAGGTACAGGAAGACGACTTGTATACCATAAGTTCAATAACGTTAATTGTAATGGTAGGGTGTGTCACTGCAATGCTTGAAGTGATCAAGCGGCTGTGTCTGTAAACGTTTAGGTCTCCTTGAACCTCAAAGCAACAAATCTACGAAATCTATGGATAATATATCGCATGGATTTGCAATCGTAGGTATAGACGTGCAGGGTATTTCGGATTGGATCTAAGTAGTTATGTTAGAGAATATGAAGGTCTCGATCAATACGTAGGACACGTGCCGAATCAAGAAAAGGATCAAAAAAATCGAGAACAGTACACGATAGAACACATATCGTATCCGCGATGAATAGATGTCCCTATGGTCGATTGCTATCGCGATTCTCCCCCTCCGATCACGGCCAGCCCGTCGTGACGACTTCCCAACAATATTTGATTTGGGATGTCGATCAACCCGGCCAAAGAAAGGGGACAGGGACTGTTTTTTTTCTTCTCTTCTCTCTTGTGTAGGAAGAAATCCTCCTCTCCCTCTCTTTCTCTCTTAAAAAGGGAAGAGCCCGTCGCCCAACCCATCCCAAAATAGAATGCCCATGCAATTGGGACGTGGGTTGAAATTGTAAGGTTGTAACAGTCTCTCTCTCTCCCCTTAGTAATTTATTTTTTTCTTTAAAGCCACTATGATGTTGTAGGGCCGTTACATATTCTTTTATAGTTATTTTGATGGAGAAATCTGTGCAATACCCTACTTAGGTGCGTACGGCTATGCACGTCAGTAAACCATGTGATTCGTCACACATTCACTCACCTAAGATGCGTGGTGTCTACCGATTCTTCATCTCTTATTGTTGGAGTATATTCTTTCAGTTTCGTTGTTGTTTTCCTCTCGATTGATTTTATAGAGGAAACTCTTTTCATTTTTATTTTGAAATATGTCTCGGTATAAGGGGAAACTCTGCCGAAATTTTCATAGAAATCTGTGTAATTTCACTCACCATCGCTCATGATTCTATTCTTTCAAATATGCTTTTATAGTTATTTTGATGGAGAAATCTGTGTAATGCCCTACTTAGGTGACGTGTGGCTATGCACGTCAGTGAACCCTGTGATTCGTCACACATTCACTCACCTAAGATGCGTGGTGTCTACTGATTCTTCATCTCTTGTTGTTGGAGTATATTCTTTCAGTTTCGTTGTTTTCTTCTCGATTGATTTTATAGAGGAAACTCTTTTCGTTTTTATTTTGAAATATATCCCGGTATAAGGGGGAACTCTGCCGAAATTTTCATATAAATATGTCCCGATATAAGGGGAAACTCTGCCGAAATTTCAAAAGAAAATATGTTCTTGGCGTTCTTCGTGTTCTTCGCATTATTCCTGTTCTTCGTTCGTTCTTTGCATTCTTGACACGTTCTTAGCGTTTTTGATACCAAAATGAAATTTGATCTTTCCAGGAGACTTAAAACATCCTTTCTGAAAATGAAATACGATAAAACATTGCATAAGCGAGAGAGAGCTCGATTAGGTAACGAAATCCTTTCTTTTGTTGTTAGGCTTTCATACGAGATTATTGAAATTCTTGATTTTACGTTCTTTGCTACGAAGAATCCTAATTTTGACTATTTTTGAAAAAGTCTGAAGAGTTGCTTTGTGATTTCCACTAAAATAAGGTTTAATCATCAAATTGATGCGATGGCTTTGAAAGTTAGGGTTTGGGAGTTAAAATAGGCATAAATACGAGTATATATGCATATGAATAATATATATGCGAGTCTATACTAAGTGTTGCTGATTATGCAAATCGAAGACTCAACGAAAGAATTACATCATAGGAATTGGTGTGATTTGAGTTGGATCCTGAAAAGGATCGTGTGTCACGTTAAGGATGACTGGAAGTAGAACTACATGTCAGCCATGCAACTTATAGGTTTGTCGGAAGGAACCTGTATTGGTGTTTCCCTACCTAGGTGGTACACGGTTGCCCTATTATAATAAGTGCGCACGAAATGAATGATTTGTAACGTGTGGTACCGGGAGTCAATATCTTCGAGTTGAACAATGGTCGTGCCATGTGGAGGCACGGGTGGTTCAATAACGCTTGGGTCACGATAATATGTATTTAAAGCTGCTAGGTTATATGATTAAATGTTAGCGTAAGGTTTTAAGCAACCAAGTCCTCGAGGACGGTGTGCTCATTTGTTTTCCAGACTGAGGGTTTGATACCCTGTTTAATAAAAAAAATAAAATTATCAGTGTAGTATTTGAGGATTGGTTGAGGCGATATGCGACGGTATAAGTTTACTATGATCAACACAATCTTCAATCCCAAAGTGTTCACAGCTTCGGAGTTTAAGAATGGTGGGATTCCCCTGGACTAATCACTGATGTGGAATAAAAAGGAATATGACTTAAATTAATGAAAGCATTGTAACTTTTAATGACAACAAGTTCAGAAAAATCACACAATTTATTTGCTTTTATCTTGTTCGTTACTTAACATTCGCTAATTGTTATCTTATGATTTATGAAAAACTCAACAGGTGTCGGTGAGCCATCGCAAGGACATTAGTAGACATCCAGTTGACCACAGTAGCTTTACTTTGTAAGATAGTTAGTAATTTTTTTTGTATATTTTCCTTTTAAGCTGATGTACATGTAAATGATTATAGTGGGATAATGTATCATCTGAACTTTAATTTGTGAATGGAAAAGTGTTGAAATATTTTCTTCTGAATATACATTATTTGCAGTCTGTTTCTGAATGTTAGTTGTTATTGCTGAATAAATTATTGCTCAGTATCAGATCTGGTTATGGGAGGATCCGACGGTCCGGAATTGGGGTCGTGACAATCCCCCCCCCCCCCCAATGCTCTTCCTCTTCCTCCTCCCAAGCCAGTCCTGCACCTCCTTCTCCGCCCCTCCCCAACCAAGCCCCCTCCAACCCCTCCTTTTGCCCCGAGCTCCTCCTCCCCAACCCACCCCTCCTCCCTAACCCTACCCCCTCCAACCTCGAGCTCCGTCCCGAGCTCCTCCCCAACCCGCCCCACCTCCATATCTCGACACCCTCCACCCCCGAGCTCCTCCTGATGAACATCATATTTGCCTCTTTAATAATTATGAATAGTCGTAGTATATGAGGCAAATTCGATTTAGCAAAAATCACAATCTTTTGAATGTTGTGGAATATTTATACTTGGAAAGTCTACAAAGGTCGAACACATGAATACAAGCTATTTTAATCCATTTATCGAATTTTGATCAATTAGAAGCATGTGTGAATAGTCTCTTATTTTCGAGTCTTCATGCACATGCACAATAAAACACCAAATAATGCAATTATATGATGCATGTATGTTTAGTTGATATTTTGATGCAATTTTAAAGTGATGCATGAACATATTATATGATGCATGGTGGGGACGATGAATTAGAGCACATGCTCCGATCTAGTACCGTCGCTTTGATACCATGTGGAAAGTGACAGAATGAAAAGTTGTATTCCATCTAACCCTAGAGCTCTCTTACATAAGAGAAAAGCTCTATGGGTAAATTACATAAACAAGACGATAGAAATAAATAACATAAATATCGTAACATATTAACATATTACAAGGCACAACCATTTTCTGTAATTTTTATGTTTACATATCATTCTATGCACATTATCAATAAGAAATATATTTATAGAAATAGATGTCAGATACTGGTGAAGCTGATTAGTGAAAAGACTGTAGTACAAAATTTTGGCCAAAGGGCTGAGATATCAACTGCAGTGGTCCTGATGAACATAAATCTGACATTTTACAAGCAGCAAAAAAAGATATTACCAGACAAGATGTCAGTCAGCTAGTATTCACGGAATGTCTGAAGAGCCCAAGAAAGAAGCTGAAGATCAATGCTTGAAGTTGAAGTTCACTTGAATGACATAACGCATGCGTATCTGGTCTACATTGTACACGATGTATTCATTGTATTGCAAGCTACCCTGGTTTTCAAAACAAAAGATACAGTATATTAATACCGTCTATCATACTCCAGAATAACCTCTAGCAGAGCAGCCCATAACACAGGGAGGTGCAAGAAACAGAAAACTGGCATTCAAGGCATTCCTAACAATTAGCACATTGGCATTTTCTGTGATAATCTGATGTGTTTAAAAACTTGTAGGAATTTATATTACCTTCGATTTTGATTGCTCTTTTGGTTTTCCAAGAGGAACAATAACTCCATCATCCAAAGTCTCCGACATTTTCAAATCAGGAGCTGTGGCTCCAACTCCCTTTGTGCTGCAATGTTGAAATCAACATCAGCCCCCCATCTCTAGTCTACTTAATAATGATGCTTCATAGGTAGATTCTCATGATGATAAGCCGGAAGAGAACAAGATAGGGGCAAGCAAAAATTCATGATAAGGAAAGACATGTATGATGGACAAACCTCAATTTTCCTTCTGGTAGTTGATCTGCATTATAATTGGCAGTGTATAGTTCTTCCATCTCTCCTAATGCAACCTGTCGAAGACATTACACGGCCTCATTCAATCTCATGATGTGATATGTTAGAGATTCAAACGAATAGAATGAAGCAGCAGTAGAGGTTCAAACGAATAGTCCGAAGCAGCATGCATTAACCTCACAAAGAAGCAGCACTCCAGAACTGCAAGTTTTAGATGCATAACAATAATTTGCACTTTTGGAGAACATATCTGCAAAATAAACTCCCTTGCCGAACATGTAACCTGTGACGGGTGCCTCTGGAGGTGCAATTCGCAATCCTGTTTATTTGCAACAAAAGGTGTATTGAAGACTTCCAGAACATCAACCTATTACAGAATGTGATGAATGCACTACTAAATGGTATGCATCAAAATATTCATCGCTTCATGTAGTAAAAACCTTTCTCTAGTCGTAAAGAAACAATGACAGATGGAAACAAATCATGAAAGTCAATGAAAGGTGTTGAACTTATAATAATCAGATGTTAGGAGGCGCGGTTATGTTGTTATGCCTTGAATCCTAACCATGCACTCCCTCCTTGGGGGTATGGGGTCAGTGCCCTCGGCGAAATTTTTATGAGCGGTTCTATTTATATTTGGGTATATGGATCCGTTTGTATCAGGGATTCATATGTACGGGAGTAGCATATAAAGTCTCCTAGGGTTAGGGCTCTCTATATCCTCTGTATTTTTTCTTTCTCCACATGGTGAAAACCGATCGCCGCCAGCTAAGAGCGTAGCCCAGTTACACATGAACCTTGTAAATACGTGTGTTTGCGTCTTGTTTGATTGATCTTATTTGTGCGTGCTTGGGACAAACATAATTAAAGAATGCACAAATATATTATCATATAATATTTCTAAAATATAAACAAGTCAAGGGAAAAGTAACTTCTTCAGGGAAGTGAAATGTTAGACCAATAATTGCAATGAAGGTAACTAAGCATCGACGTCAAAGAAAGATGAAATCTCAGCAACTATAATATCAGTTTGAACAGAATTTCACGGGACCAGGTTATATTCTAGTTATGACCAAGAGAGAGCTAGAACAAATAAATCATATGTTTGCCTGAACACACAAACCTAACATACCTTAGCTATTGATGAATCATCGATTCATCTACTTTATATGAAGACTTTAGCAAAATCCTCTTCATAATTCACTAAATAAACCCTCTAATTCAAACTAACTAACCTCCCTAATTGTGTGAGAAATTAGGACTAATTCTTGTAAATAAATAAACCCTCAAAATCACGGAATGTGTGCTTATCATTTCATGTACAAAAATTAATTATTTTGGCTTATTTCTTTTTCATGCATCTTCTTTGAGTTATTTACTAACTTGGCATAAAGAAATAAAATCCAAAAAACTATCGAAAACAAAAGAAAATGGTTTGTTGTTTATATTCTATATATTTTTATCTTCATGATTTTTATTTATTTTTTAATTATTAAAAAACAAAAAAATAGATTAGTGTTTTTTATTTCTAGTATTTTATTCAGTTTTATTATGAATTAGTTTTTATCAAAAATAAAATAAAAATACAAAAATATTGAAAAGGGGGTATTTTACACTATACAAAATACATCCAAAAATATTTTTGATGTATAGTTCATTTTGTTTGGTTTTGAGCCATTCATGAAAAATGTAGACTCCTGGAGACAGGCATTTTTTGTGAAGACCACTTTTTAAATTTGACATCTCTTTCTATTTTATTTCAATTTTTTCCTTTTTTAGCGTGCTCAACAATCAAGGGCACATGTCCTTGTCTCATTCACTATTCCCCTCACTAGCTTTGCTCATGCACCAACGCCCTCTCTCATCTCTTTCCCAGTCAATCAAAACCCTTCCCCCATTGGCCCCCTAGTCAACACCCCCTCCATCAATTGTTACATACATAAACCCAATGCACCAACTCCTTCATGAAGTCCATCTCCCTCGTCCTTGCATC
This sequence comes from Ottelia alismoides, assembly GCA_037367405.1. Lineage (NCBI taxonomy): Eukaryota > Viridiplantae > Streptophyta > Magnoliopsida > Alismatales > Hydrocharitaceae > Ottelia > Ottelia alismoides. The sequence continues at coordinate 228,513 of JAZKJV010010154.1, forward strand.
CACCATGCATGTAGCACCCTTCGTCCCCTCTTGCAACCGTCGTACCCCGACGACCCTTCCTCGGTCGTTTCCTCATCGTCACGACAACCATTTCATCCTCCACCATTTATAAAGAGTCTTATCTACCCACCATTTTACCCATCCGCACATCAAAAGAAAGGCCACAAGCATCCGACCACAGTGACAGCACGACATGGGTCGTTGAGCGCAACAATGGTCATAGCTGCCAGATCCAGCGAGATCTGTGAGGTTCTTTGTGTAGCAGCTCCTCTCCAAGGTGCGGCCAAGTCTCGAGTGCTCCACCACACGCTCGAGGCAAAAACCAGAGACATCTCCACCCTTTTGCCGACCTCATTCACATCCCAGGTAACCCATCTTCTCCTTCTTCTTCTTCTTCTATTTTTCTTCATCTTCTTCTTCCTTATTAGTTTCTCTCTCTTAACTACACCTCCTTCCGTCAAATCACAATTTTTTTTGCATTTCCACGGATATATCACCCATTGCAGATCAAATGGTGAGATTCCATCAATCATTTAATCAAAATTTTAAACTTGCTAAACAAATGCTAAAGAATTCCATGTTGCAACAAGGATCCTTTGTTCAACTCCTATCTCCACCATGACCCTATCTCCTCCATCTCTCCTTCCCTACATCTTCTAACACTCAAGAAATCGCCACACAACCACAACCTTTCCTTCACCCATAAACATCCATTCATCTTTTTCTTCTCCAAACACACAAATACATCACTCCACAAACCATATATACAGTACAACCATTCTTCTATCGAACCCACGATCGGAGCTTGGTTCCAGATCTCTCACTGTATGAAGGAGTTTCCACCCCTCTTTTCATTGTATATCCAACTCGGGTAGAGTCAAAGACTCGAACCCATCTCCATACAAGTTACAGAAGGTCTCCCGGATGACTATACATCTTTTTGTAGGTCTGACACCCTTCTTGCTCCTCCACTGGACTCTCCATCGACAGGAGAGCCGTCGATCCTTTTAGCAACAACACCAAGGAACCAGGTCATGTATCGACCCTCTTTGTGCCTTCAACACCCTGGAAACGAGGAAAGAGGAGCAGTTCCTTCTTCCATTCATACCAGAGCACCCCATCACTACTCCCTCTCCTTCAACACCACCATGAGTAGCATTCCATCACTGCCACCTGGAGCTTCTGCTCCGTCCCTTGAAGGAGCACCTTGCCCAACACCTTCCTAGTCGTGTGAGAGCTCGAACGAAGAAGCGGGAAGGATTTGAGCTCTTCGTTCGAGCTCTCGCCTGAGTTCCCTCCCAGTTGTAGATCCAGTAGCTCGAGCACATGCCTGATAACACATGACTTGAGTATTTTTGCACCGAAGAGACACGAAAAAACCACGAATCTACAGAAGGGCCCCTCTCGAGGCAAATTTCACGTATACCCGACCGCCTTAAGTGAATTACAGATAAGCCCCTGTTTCAGACTAGTTTATTATAAAACTTCGTATTTTCTTGCATTTTCGTCCCTGAACTTCTTTATTGCATATCTTTCATTGTTATCCAAAAATTGCATACTTTGTCATTTTGAAGCTTGTCTTATGCTAAATCATTTTCTATTATTTGAGGACAGATTAGAGACTGAATGAACTGAAGTTTATTTGTGGATCTTAATCTCAAATGCATGCTTTATAATGATGTGTTTAAGCATTAAATTAGGAAAAGTTTGATTTACTTTTACAGGGAATGAATAAGGCGAGGCTTGATTATCTAATTCCCTAACGTTTAATGATTAATATCATTCTTTAAGGAATCAAATATTGTAGGGAGCTTGGGAATTATTCTAATTTGATCTTAATTATTTTGTGCAAGATTAAATTGATTGTTGATCTTTTAGCCTGCAACTTGAATTTAAATTGTTAAATATTTCTTGAATCCATTCCTTAGATATGTCCAAGATGGTGACCTAGGGTCAAGCACTTGGAAACCATGAATAAGGCACTTTAACTGAAGTGGGTTAGCAGACTTTGGGCAGTGATGAAGACATTTGTTGCAGATTAATTTGCAGGATCTACAATATTGGAGATCCTCTCGGCATGTCACACCGTTCGTAACTTCACTCGACTTTTTGCAAATATCATCTCGATGCCTCCTTACTTTCAAGAGATTTTTTGATTGGTGCTCAGTAATTGTAAATCTTTCTTGTTTTGAAGGGACAAATGGATTGGTGATAAGCCCCTTTCAAACTCGATATCCGCAGATTTTTACTTTAGCATAAAATCATGATGTGCATGTTTCGAAATGCTATATTGATGGGAATTGGATGTCTTGCTTCTTAACAGACTTTTCTGACAAATGACTTGACGAATTCCTCACTCTGGTTGAATCGGTGAGACATATTGAAAGACTATCCATGGGTAGAGATCATTAGGTTTGGAAGGATAATTCTTTCATAGTTAAAAGCGCTTACCATGTAATTTTCAAACCTCCACCATCGAGGACGGATACTCTGATTCGTGACAGCAACTTTATTTGGGAACACTGTCAGCCGATTAGAATTGGTTTCTTTATGTGTTTGCTGCAGAGAAGACGTATTATGACAAGGGATTGTTGTGCGAGACTCTTCACGAGCATTTCCAACAGGTGCCCTCTATGCGATATACATATTGAAACAACGGATCACATCTTTCAGTGTGCGAAGGCCGCCCCAATCTGGACTGACGTTAACCAAAGCTGGCTCAACCATCTGGACCTCGACCTCTTTTGGGACTCTTAGGGTAATGCAAGGAATCGTGGTAGAGAGGACATCCTTCTCCAGCTGACTACAATTTGGGCTAAATGATTAGGCTGAAACGGTGCACTTTTTTCTTCTCAGCATTTCTATTATGAAAATGTAATCTTTCAATGTACGTCTCTTCTTGAGTCATGGATTTGTAAGTCCCTTTGTAACCTTTTTTATTTTAGCAATATACATGGGGCAGATACCTTAGCGTATTTTCCCCTATTTTGGTCTCAAAAAAATTCCTTATATTTGTTAATTATTTGAAGATTTGCTTGATCATATCGTTAAGGAATAAGATACATATTCACTAGATCTTTCTCTCTCTTCCTCTTCATATCCTTATTTTGTTTATTTTCTTTATTCATTTTAACTATTAATTTTATTCTAACACATAAATTACCATTACAAGTAATTAAATACATAGATTAAATTAAACCAAGAAACTAAGGTACTATTATTCCATGAGTTCGACCTTGGTACACTTACCAAGTAAAAATTACCACACATTCAAAAGTGTGATTTTTTAGAAATAGTTTTTGTTGGATTATATGTGTCATATGAATTGATGGGTAAATGGATCCCTCTAGGGTCTATTTACTACATCCTAGTGTTTAGTCCCGCATCTACCAGTTGTGGGACCAGGAGGGTTTGTGGAAGCTATATAAGAAGCCTCAAACCCCCATGTATCATATGAGAAAGTCAATAGACACATATGACCCTTTGAGGCCTTCTCCCGTGATTTTATCCAGCTCCTTAGGGAGTAAGGTTCCACGATAGTCTCGTGTTCTTCAATATTTTATTCTATTTATTTGATCAAGCTTCCATATCCTTATTTTTCTAACATGGTATCCAAGTAGGTTTGATTCTCGAGGATTTTATGTTCGTTCATTGTTTTATTCGAGATTCGATTCTTGTCGGAGTTGATTGTGAAAAATCAAAGTTCGAAAGATTTATGATTCATGTTCAAGATCTAGGGTTTTTCAAAACCCTAAACATGTTCCTCGTTCACGTTTGAATCGATCCTAGTTCTGAAGATTGGCTACAACATCAAGTTCCATGGTTTTCTGGAAACCCTTATTAAGTGCATCAAGTTCTACGGGTGTCAGGTGCTCATCATTTCTCTGTTGTTGCGACACCGCAAGAAGCCTATCCTACATACAATGCGCACACTCCAGGAGGCGGCGCTTGATGCTCCAAGAGGAGCATCTCCTCTCCAGACGACCCCTCGCTACAGCTCCAAGTGGAGGCACCACGTGTCGATATCGTCTCCCGGCGCAGCATCTACTCCAGGTGGAACAGAGAGATCCATTCCCCTCTAGGAGAAGAGTGGGCAAGCCAAGTTCGATTGCCCGCACTGCAAGGTCACGGCACCAGACACCAAGTCGATGCAGATCCACCACGAGGCCAAGCATCCTAAAATCTCATTCAAGGAGGACAAGGTCTCGTCAACCTCCTCCTTTCAACGCCGCACTGATCACGCCACCTCCTTACGCTACAACCACCAGGTAGCGCCGCCGAAGGATCCGCAGCGCGAGCACGAACTCTGTGTGTCGGCTCTCCTCCTCTTCTATGTCCTGATGGAGGCGGGGATGTCTCCTTCTGGCGGTGCGAGCATCTCCTCCATCTCTCTAAGTCCTCCAGGCATGTGACCCTTTGCTCATCCGCCAGGCGATGATCACGCACAGGAGATACATCCTAGTCCAGCGACGGCGGCAACAAGTGGAGAAGGCCCCCATCGGGGGGCAGATCTTCGAGAGAGAGCTCTCAGGGAACCCTAAATATAGAGCCCAAGTAGGCTGCTTCATTTAAAAAAAATGTTTGTTTGGCCAAATGAGCCCAACCATATGTTAAAAAAAGAAAGAAAAAATGAGAGAGAGAGAAAGGGCCCAAGTGGGTCGACGATTAAGAAAAATTGAAAAGTAAAAAAAAGAGAGATTTTGAAAGAGATGCGTACAAAAAACATACACAAAAGAGAGGAAAAGCCGAATAAAAAAATGAACGGTTTATTTGGCAAAAAATGATTTGAAAAGCCGAGAAAAAAATGAAATGAGGATCGACTTATTGGTTTCATGTTTTCCCCGTATCTATTGTCTTCTCCCAACTTGGTCGATGTTCGTTACCCTGACCTGTATGGGAGAAAGAGAGAGTATTGTATAGAGTCAAAGGTCTGTTCCAGATTTAGATTCCAGGCCAACCAGTTGTTCAGACTCTACAGTTCTTCAGTTTTTCAGACTCGACGTTTAGATTCCGAGACTTCAGGTTGATTCGCACATGTATGCGATTTTCAGTTTTGTGGTCCCATCTTTGTTTCAGCTCAGGGTTTTCGTGTGATCCATAGGGACTCCAGAGTAGAGATCAGATTGCCTATGCCATGTGGGCTACGATTTTCACATGATTTCATAGCGATTCCAGAGTAGAGATCTCATTCTTTGAGCCAGTATGGGAGAGACACAGTTCTCCGATGAGGAGACTTTTCAGACTCCATTCTCCAGCAACCATGGACTCCGACATAGATTGTCTCCACGGTCTTTTCAGCTCGGCCTTTTCAGAGATGGTACAATTGTCCACATGATGTGGCGGGCCAGAGTTCTCCAGGTGTAGAGTCATTTTCAATTGCAGTGACTCTGACAGGCGCAATACATAGCACATGCTCTCTGACAAGGATATTCAGTTTTTGACTCACATTCCAGCCCATTTATTCCTCCTCACATACACGACATGAGAAGCAACGTCCTCGACAACAACCGACAGTTGTGCGCGTTGAGTCGATATTATCTGTAGTGTCTTATATTGTGAGTTGAGATTTCTTTCTGTTTGTTCAAGCTGAGCATTGCATGCTCCAACTTAAGGGGGGTGTTGGAGTATATGAGTCATATGTATTGATGGGTAAATGGATCCCTCCATGGTCCATTTGCCACATCCCAGTGTTAAGTCCCACATCTACCAGTGGTGGGACTCGGACTTGGAGGGTTTGTGAAGGCTATATAAGAAGCTCCAGACCTCCCTGTATCAGATGAAAAGGTTAATAGACACATATGGTCCTTTGAGGCCTTCTTTCATGAATTCACCCTGCTCCTTAGGGACAGGGATCGCCATATCGCGATATATCGTCGATATATCGGCGATATATCGGTATCGACAGGTCACCGATATATCGCCGATATGGATATATCGGGTATCGACATCTCAAAATAGAATAATGGATATAGGATGTCGGCGATATGCGTCGATATATCGCCGATATATCGGCGATATGCGTCGATATATCGCCGATATATCGGCGATATATCGGTATCGACATTGTATCGATATGATGTCGATATCGATATGTCCTTCCTTGCTTAGGGAGTAGGGTTCTACGTTAAAATCATAGGTTCTTCAATATTTTATTCTATTTATCTGATCAAGCTTCCGCATTCTTATTTTTCTAACAGTTTTCCATCTCCTATACTACACTGATAATAATAAAAGAGGTAGAAAGCGGATCATCAGCCATCATACAAGATGCGGAACAAGGAAACCTAAACCGATCCAATTCCACGAACAAAACACAAAAAGACTCCAGAAGACAAAAAAACGGAACAAAAAGCTCATGAAAGAGTCATAAATCCCTCACAACCACCCAAGAAAATCAGTCATCAAATAAAAAGTTAATGAAAAGCATGCACTCTTACAAAATATTTAGATATCCATTTCCTAGAAAGACATAGGTAAGAAATTATTAGTTTAATCAGTAATCGATCGCATATGGCTGATATCCAAAGAGTTTTAATGACGGCGTCGCTGGAACTGAGAAGAATAAGAGCATATCTTATTGGAATATGGTACCAAGGCTTTTTATAACGGGATAGTTCTAGGGTTAAGGTTACATCCGAGTCACCATACAGAATACAGGATAAAGACTAGTACACTCCTGAGTGGGTGGCCTAATATTTGTCATTTTTCATCTGGAAAACACTAGAGAGAGAGTGCATATGTGAGTGTGTACATGAGTCTATCTTATTAGCTGAATGCATAATAAAGATAACCTTGAGATAGAATTCCAGTCCAGTTAGTCAGTCGTGAGCCATGCCATAAAAGCATCCTATTCTTTGCAGAACAGTACTGCACAACAAAACAACATCGGGCCAAATATTATCGATGTAGAACTGGCCTATAAGAAATGCATTAAATAATAATAAGGGAGCATTGGAGAAACACATTCTTGTTCTAGAGGAGTGTAAATGGAAAATATGTTCCTTTGTGCATTCAAATAGAAAATTTAGAGAAACACCACTCACTTTTTTGAATCGCTCAGGCTCTCCCATTCTAGAGGCTCTAAATATCTGCACAATATCTACACAATAGCCCATATGTGTTTTGGCATGAGTATTGATCATGTACGTCTTTACCTGTAACGAAAGGCATTTGTAACAAAGATTTCAACATTAGATCAGCTGAAAAATAATTACGGATAAGATTAATTGTAGTGCATACTCAAAAGAAGAGAATTTACCATAGTTCCGTGTCAACTAAGAGTTAAATAATCGTATTTATAGATCCACAAACCCAATAGATACTCATGGAGCATGCCAAAAAAAATCTGGGTGAAAAATTAGCCTACTTTAGTATATATTACTTTTTTTTCAGAAAATTCAATTCCTCTAGTTCCATTTGGTTACCCTTCTGGAGATGCACAAAAATACGCAGAAGCATTATTCTCTTTCTGGTATATAAAAAACATATAGTGCACTATAATAAAAAAAGATAACGTGAAAGTCAATTACCATTTTATATTCCTCTGAATCAATATCTACTGGAGACAAATCGCACTGCAAGCGCTGATACTGTGAGTACAATGGATCATCCTGTAAAAGAGCAAACCTCACTAGCATGAACCGAGTGATCCTAGAAAGTAATGATGAATTCTTTTGTCAAAGTGTTCCATGCATCTCAAGAACCAAATTCAAATAATATCTTCCATGCCATGAATCTTTTAGAATTTTCTCTAAGCTTGTGGGGCTGAGGAAAGGGCTCCGGAAGTATACGACACAAGTCTGACAACAAAGGCTGCAAAACGAGAGCTGTTGCACAAGAGGTTGCAGACACACTGGATAGGATGAATGACACCAAGGCTCGGGAGGAGCTAGGAGAAGAACCATGCAGTAGCAAGCGATGGTGGAGGAAGATAGGAAGCATTAGAGTGGAGTGGAGGCCTAAGCGGGCATGCCTAAAAGGAGATGCAAATACAGCATTCTTAAATTTCGTGGCCAGTGGCATTCGAAGGAGGAATTTCATTCCCTCCATTGAGGTGGCATGTGAGGCGGTTTCGGGGGACAAGCAGGTTGGTAAAGCAGTGGTGGACTACTTCAAGATTTTCTGTAGGCATGCTAGAGATACGTGTTGGCATTAATGTGGAGCTAGCAGATTAAGAGAAAAACACGCTGACAACTTGATTTGTGGTTTTATTGAACAGGAAGTTGGAGAGCTGAATGCAGACGTCCTCAAGCCCATAAATTTTCTTAGTGTTCATTTCCAAGGATTCCCAAGTGGTTAAGGCAGATGTGATGGAGATGGTAAAGTTCCGAATAAGAAGCTTGTGTTTCAACGTATTGAACATAACTCTAGTCTTTTTATTTTCCAAGAAGGATACAGTCCTGAAAGCGGAGGATTTCCAACCCATTGTCTTTTCCAATGTTATTTATCTGATTGCGACAAAGCTCTTGGTGAATAGGCTTCGATCTATTTGATAAGATCTCATTAGCCTCCAACAGGCGACATTCATGCCTGGCAGGTTGATTCATACTGTTGTCATGGCAATGGAAATGGTAACTATTTGAAGGAGACAAGTGCACGCTTTCCTTTGGAAGGTTGAATTATCCAAAGCATGCGATAGCATGGATTTCTAATGGATTTCTCCTGTCGAGAGAAGATTCCCAAATACATAGATCATGTCACTTTAACCTCTGCGTTTCATGTAAGCAGTAGATGCACAGGTTGCGACTGTGGGGCAGGAGGTTGTAGGGAGGAGCTTTGTTGGGTACAAGGTGCATGGATTGTCACTTTTAAGTTTCAACTTTGCAATATGTTAATGATGCTATGTTGTTCATGAAAGATGTGGTTGTGAAGGCTAGGCACTACTTTACTCTAGTTAAGATTTTGTTGGTTTCTCTGAAATGCCAATTAATAGCTAGAAGTCCACATTGGAGTTGTGTTATGCAGCTATGTTAGAGGAGGTTACAACAGTGTGGATGGGCCCTACTCACACGAGTTTGCCTCTACCATATATGGGGCTTGTGTTATCTACGGGTAGGCTTGGGCATGGAAATTGTGGACTACTATTGGAGAAAATGGAATGCATGCTAGTGGGATGGAAGGGAAAGTTCCTACATGCATAAAGATAGATCTATGTCTCCAAAATTGGTTCTAGAGATAAAACATATATATTATATTTGATTTTGCACATACCTCCTATCGTGGCAGCAGCATCAACTTAAGGGTGTGTTTGGTATGTGGGTTAAGGTGGGTTAAACTGGTAGCATGTAACCCATTTTTGGGTTTTGGTGTTTGGATAGAGGGTTAAACTGGGGGTGGGTTAGTAGTGGGTTTATTGTGATATGATTGTATTGAAGTTTGAAAAAGTGAGTAGTTATTGTGATGTGATTTTATTGAAGTTTCAAAAAGTGAGTAGAAGTGGAGTAGTGTATAATTTTTATATGATATGATGGTATAATATATTATTTTTGATGGAATTGATGATAGAGAATTGCTTTATTTAATTTTTTAAAAAGATAAAAAGTAGGGCCCACGTAAGAGTGAGAAATAGTGGGGTAAGGTGGGAGTTTACCCTGTGTGCCGAACGGCACCTAAGAGTTTGATGAGAATAATTTTTTGGTCAAGTTTCGATCATAATAGATGGGTGGTCACACTTCTTGACTTGGGTTTGATCACAATGGAGGAGGGTGGTTTAATAGTACAGAAACGTAAGAGTAATGAAAATTTCTTATGAAATGGGTGTCGAGGATATGCGATGATAGTGAGGATTTGCATTGTAGATTTCACAAGGGTGTGTACAGCTTCTCTGTCTCACTCGACATGTCAACTAGGAATGAAATTGGCATTCACATTCCAGAAGGATAGTCATTCGACCATACAGGATGCAAAATCATTTTCACACCAGTATTAGGTGATGGACCATCGTTTAGATTACAAAAAGATAACTGAAGTGAAAAATGATGCTTTGCAAATTGCCAAGGTTGTGGATTGCTAGTTGAGTATATGCCATGGATGTCGTCATAGAGTCGGATTCCTCGCTACATCCTTTGAACAGAGGCTGTAGGATTTTTTAATACAAAAGAGGGGTAAACATGCGAAGGTGTCCGCCGCAGAAGTTTTATTATGTAGGTAAAGGACTACAAGATTTTTTTAAACTAATAAAGTTTCTAAGCATCGTCGAGAGGTCAACAATATAGAGATTATTGGGTTTGATGTGATAGAGATTTTTTATGGAGTACAATGCACTTTCAACACCTACTAATGATGATGCTATTGAACTCGGTGAGAGACAAGATCTTCATGTGCCTTTCACATAAGGCAACGAAGTGTTCAAAGCATGCCTCATTTCTACCGTAGACATGGTGTGCATGCTCTGTAAGGGAGACTTGGAAGATATGGAGCGTTTATACTTCTCTTGCGATTGTGTCGAGGAGGTCTGGAGAATTGTGGCCCTAAATTGGTTGGATACCACCTTTATGGAGAGTTTTTTGTGTTATGTTGTGTTTAGCAATGCGTTGACTTGGTCAATCGTGGGTCAAATCTCTAAATTTTACGTGGGCCTTATTTTTTAAGGCCAAAAAGGGGGAACATGCAATGTTGTCTGCATTAAAATTATATTTATAAGGGGGGAACATGCAATGAGGCTAAAAAAATCCCGTGGGCCTTGTGGTTGGCGACAAGAATACTCTGGGTTTGTTTGTGGTGGGGGACATTTTTAAGCTCAAAATGTGTTAGATAACACAAAGACACTATATGAGTCATGACTCATGCACTCACAATGCGTGATTAATTGAAGTTTTCGGTTTTGACTGTCCAAGGTGTCCGTCTTTTTCTTAAAAAAAAGCTTCCACATCATATAAAATGTAAATTAACAATATATCAACAAATAAACGGGGCATTGCCCTTCGAAAGTGTCCACCTTTTTTCTTATATTTTTTTCCACAGCACATAATTATAAATTTAACAGTATATCAACAAATAATCAGGGATCACTGCATCCAAATAATCATTGTTTTATTCGAAATTTATATAATAATATATTAAAGAAAATTCTAAACCTACCATTCCATCCAGCTCGTCACTTAGAATCTTTGTTGCAATCTCAATTTCACCAAGCGCTTCAACCTATAGACATTTATAAAATATTCAGGCAGTACGGATACAATAAACAGGATGAAACTACAGTTATGTGCAAATCCAGACAAAGATGAGACCGGTTTTGGATATATTGGGTGCACAATCTTACATTGCACTTCTACGATAACTGACCCCCCCACCCCATCACTAAGTCAGCAACAACAACTACAATTATCACAACATGGCTCACTTCACATTAGGGATATCGTAGCAACAAAAAATAGCATGCAATGCTATACCATGCAATTAGTTTATCGATAGCGATGATATACACAAAAACAAGGTAATCTTGCTTTTTGTTAGATGTACTAACTTATGCATCCATATTCTGCATTTGGCAAGAAAATTACATGGGAATTCTCAAATGTAGCATTCATTATATAGGTCCATAGGGAAAAGCATGTATCATATAACTTTGCGGAGAAAATAATACATACCATCATGTTCATGAAAATGAATATAAGAAATATCAATCATGACTGCAGTATGAGAAACACCCAACCTTTCCATTGATACCAACACCACAAAAAATACTAAATGAAGAAACTGTGGATACACTAAATACAACAAAAAATTACAACAGAATAATTACCATCTCCAACTTGCTTTTCAATTTTTGAGGTGTATCTATGACAAATGCACCTACCACGCAAAGACAATATGTGTTTATCATAACAGTCAGGTACACTATGCAATCTACAAATTTGTGTAAAGGGTAGAAAACTTACTCATCTTCTTGAATCCAAAATCGTGGGGAATCACTGTATAGAATTCACTGCAGTATAAACATAGTTATCAGGTTAAGAACCATACCACCATTTTAAGAATTCAAATGATATGAAATCACAAAATACTGCCTACCTCGTCAACTGCTCAAGTTGTTTCCTGTTGGTTTGACTAAGAACTGCAGATATCCTCTTCAAAACATCATACCCCTGACAATAAGATCAAATATTGGCATTTTGTCATCCTTTCACCCTCAAGGTAGATATGAGACAGAAGTCAAAAAAAAGTAATTGAAAGTAAAATTCTATTAGAATTAAACAAGATTTCTCAGTATCCAGACATTGCTATACATCTGTCCTGACAGCAGGCTAAAAAAAGTTGCCACACATCAAAAGACGTAAAAATTATGTAGCGACAATTTTATGGTCGGACCCTCCATCCTGGACCATAAGTTTGGAGTTGGATGCTTTCACATTTTCATAGACATACCAATCCAGAATTTGAGACTCAGCCCCCGTGTCACCCAGTAATTTTGCCCACAAATTGGACCTAATGAAAGCCACATTTGATGGGTGCTATAAAAGTTTGAACTAAAAATGTGAAAAATGCATAGCGTCTAATAAATAATTTGCTATTTGCCAAATAGCTTTGTGCACATGCTTTCCCACAGCTCATATCCAAAGACCACTCTTACAACCAAGGTGATACAAGTTAGAATGCTTCATGTGCCATATACTGAAAGAGAAAGTTGTTTTCAGACCAATAGTTTAGTTGGTTGCAAAATGAACATGTACTTAAACAAATTACGTCAAAAGTGCATATAGATTACATTCATATTTCCCCATGCTTGTCCACTAACAGCTGAATCGAGAAGATGGTGAGCATGTTATTAATTAATTTGTGGTGGATACAAAAATGAATTCCATTACCCACTTAAATGGTCTGATGGTAGTGCAGTGTGTCTACCACCCAAAAGACTAGGGTTCAAATCCCCCTCTTGCAGGGGTTGCGTTAGGCAGTCGACAACCAGCGTAAAAAATAGTCGAATCTTTCAACATGGATTTGAGCAAGAATCCATGTAGCCAACCCTACTCATATGGGAGAAGGCTCAGAACTTTACAAAAATGAATTCCACATTTATATTTATTCTGTAGTATATGTAACAAGCAGAGACCATGTGTGCTAAATTGTTAACTCGGACCAATCAACAATTTTCCAATAGATCACGGAGTTGTATATCACAGATGTTAACTGTGAGAACCCTCAAACAACACCATTCACAAATCCAAGATGGTTAAAATAAACCAACCAAAACAGAACTTTCTCCTTTCCCTGAAACACCAGAGGATAAGTACTACAAATTGGTGGTAATATAATCCCCAATAAGTGGTGTCAGCAGGACCGATTTTAAAATTAGAAATTACATGCATTGTATCTGGTCAAATTCTTAAAAGAAGAATGAGACTGTTTAAAATGACACAATAGCAGAGGCACAATACACTGGTCGTGTTATTAATAATCTTCCATATTTTACTATTCTTTTGATAGGTTTCATCTTTCAATCTTATATCAGAGCTCAATAATTAGCATCTTATCTATTTGCATCTCAGAAGAGAGAGGTCTGAGATCTATTCAGTACCTAATATCTCTTGGCTACAAAATTAGTTCATCCATATTACTTGTTCTGCAAAACAAAGACCCAGACAGTAATGCAACCAAGATGAAGTTGATGCAATCACCTTTAATATTGTTGACTTGCTAAGTTTACCCAGTGGCAACTTTTCCGCGTTATACCCTGAAGAATGCAAAACAATTAATATAAGGTCAAAAGCAACAAAAAAGCCCACAATGAATGAGAAACATAAGAAACATGTCATCCATATCTTCAATTATGCTTAATAGTTTTTCAGACAAAAGTGAGGGTTTCCGGTCCAAAAAATGTTGTTCTGAAATATTACTGACCTATCTCCAACATCTGTTGCTTCATCATGCTGATGTTGCAAATAAGAGAAATAAAATTTGCAAGGCTTGGATGCAGTTGAGACTCTCTTTTTTCATATCTAGTCATGGACTTCTCTGGCTTGGAGACCTAATACATAATGTGATTTAAATACTTTTTCATCGAAAGGAATGAATTGCAGGTACTGAAGAAGAAGTTCATCGTTATGACTTATGCGATGCTGGAAATATGATAGCCAACGAGAAAAATAGCATATATCATGCTATGAACTGGGGTGGATACCCGGTTCTCAATAAAAAAAGACTAGAAGATATACAGCAAGAGTATAACGTAACTGTTTCTTCCTCAGTTTCATTGTAGTCCATTTCCAACAATGTGTAGCACCTTGGATAACAAACAAAATCTTTTCGGTCGCACCAATCATTTTTAGTTTTGTGAAGAAACTTCAATTCAAATTCATTTACAGCACCACTCCTTGATGTGAAAGGACCATGTAGCTTATCTTGACCCTTCACTCCCACTCTTCCCCATCTGTTGTAAACCATGAATGTGGCACCATCATCAGATTCTGCATATAATCAATTTATTCATCATATCACATGCATCACGAAATGGCCAGCAACATAAAACCCAAAGAAATTCATATTCTGCATCATGAAAATATCAATTTGGGGGTAATAGAAGGTTACATGAACAATTCAATTAGTTGTGTGCTACACGCCCCATATGACCGTATTTGACTAGATGATTCCTTTTCCTTAAAAAGGATGTCAGATGTCTTGTAAAAGAATGTAAATCACATTTGAAAACACAATCTTTTTTCTTATTAAATAACATTTTTCTTATTAAATAACATTATGATGTTTCCTTCTCCGAAGGTAGAGCTTAAAAAGTGGGCCCAGGAGCGGTGAACTTCAAAAGGGGCAAATGTTACGGAATCCATATGGAAGGAATTAATATGTTGACCAACTTAATCTGTATCCTTTCACAATTTTAATTCAGCTTAATCAGAAGTACAAAACCTGTAAGTTGCATTTTTGCTAAGACATCTTAAGTTGAGGCATATATTGTGCAAGATAAAACAATTACCTACTAATGTAACCTTTGCGGATTTGATAAATCAAAAACAAAAAACTTGCTTGTGTATTTCATCAAAAGAAGTACTTTTGGAAAGCACGCATGACTTGTTTCTTATTCCTCAAAACACAATGACTTTCCATTGAGGTGGGAACCTGGTGGTGATATTTGTAGGCTCACCTCAAGTATATGATGCAACTTACC
Source organism: Ottelia alismoides (assembly GCA_037367405.1). NCBI lineage: Eukaryota > Viridiplantae > Streptophyta > Magnoliopsida > Alismatales > Hydrocharitaceae > Ottelia > Ottelia alismoides. The sequence continues at coordinate 243,634 of JAZKJV010010154.1, forward strand.
AAGTTAGTTAGATCCACATCCCCAGTCATATATTCACTCCTGGTTGAAGTGTATATATACAGGAAACATGGTCCCAAAGGAGGAGTGAATTGTCTCAATTTGTCAGGTTCACTAAGGACCTAGTTGGTAAACATCGAAAAAATATATACATCGAATCTATGATGGGATACTGCTAAAATGGTTGTACTATAGATAAAACTATTGCATATAAAAAAACTGAACTTACCTAAGGCTTGGATGATGTAAAACTTATTGTTATTGTTTCCAACGTTTGTTTGATTCAGAATTGCACTGTAGATATCATTTCCCTGCAACATATACTCAAAACTAGATTCAGAAATTCACCATCAAAGCCAGAAATATGACACACAATTGTACTAACAGAAGTATTTCCAAATTAGCTCAAAATATATCATTGCAATACTAGTAGCATTTCATTCACATCTTTGATGAATACACGGTATTATATTTAAAATTGACAGGACAATAATTTAGTTTAAAACTTCTGTCTGCAGCTATATCAAATACAAATATTTGAAAATTTCTTCTAATTGAAAGTTATTGTAAAAATTCAATGTTTGAAATATAAGCTTACTATGTGTTAGCTTCCTGGATATTCAAGTGGAGTACTTCAAATAGATGATGTGAGAGACAAATTTCAATAAATTGGACAAGACTGGGCAGGTAGCAAGCTCCCCTCCCATTTTTTTCTCTCACACCTGCATTGTTCCTTACCGTCTGCAACACATGGTAGCTCGCCTTGACATGCTCCGGAAGCCACTGATCCAACACGGCCCCGCCCTTCTTCATCGCCTTAACGAGCTTCTCTTCATTCTTCTCCTCAACCTTTTTCTCACCTGCGTGTCAAGATCAGGAACCACCAATAATACTCCAAAATCACATCACACATAATCTATGAAATCACCATAGACATCCTTCACTATACTTGTTAAGCAATCTAGTTGAAAATTGAAATTAAAGAGTGGGCTAAACCTGCATCAAGATCATACACTGAAGTCTATCTACATGGAAAACCATCCCACGCAATCATGTCATGCTGCATTGAATTGTAACAACACCTTAATCCCTTAACATAAAGTGACCATATCCAAGCCTTTTCCACGAAGTTGGCACTGCTCGATGTCACAGTCTAATCGATCTCTGCAATATTGATTCATAAATTTGCTGATTCACCCAAACACATATCTTGATTCCCTTCTAAATTTATATCGCTAACCCCGATATTGCATTGTCTCAAATTCATGTACTTGGTGCAGTCAGACTCCATAAAATTGATCCCAAGGAGTCATTTTTGTAACACCGAACACCTGAGCCCAAGTAATTATTGGATTCGGACCGAATTGTACATGTTGGCAACTACCCAAAATGTTTAAACTCAAGTCATCATGTAGAGTCCGTACCACTTCCGAGTTCTGACCACTCTCTAAGACTTCAAGAGTATCAGATGTGGAATTGTTTTCGAGATGTTACAATTACAGTAAACCAAAGACGGTCTAAACGTGATCGAATTTTGCAGATTTCAACCACTTGGGATTCGAGGAGTAACTAGAAGAAAAAGGGGGGAAACCTCTTTTTTTTAATGATTTAGGTGACTCTAAGTACTTAATAACTTAATCTCAGAGCACAATCACACACCGTTGGACGCGCCGTCGACAACTCCATCTCCGCAATCACGCACTTCGGCAGAGAGGCGTGCAACGATCTCCCCCTTCTTCAGGCCGTCCACTGCGATTCCCTTCCGTAAAGCTCGCTCCCGCAGCTCCCGCACGCTCATTTTCCTCAGCCCCTCAGCTCCTCCGTCCCCGTCCTCCGTGTCGACCCGCGGCCGCTTCTTCCCAACGGCGGCATAGTCCTCCTTCCGCTGCGCGGCTTCGAGTCTCCGGACCTGAAAGGGGGAAAGAGGCGATCGATCGGAGGGAGGATGCAAGGAGATGAGAGAGAGAGGAGGAGGGGGAGAGTACGAGGAGAGGTTTGGTGCCGGAGGTGTCTAGGCCGCGGAGGGAGAGCTCGGCGCGGAGCTCCGCCACCTTCAGGTTCGCAGCTGCTGACATCGGTTGTTGTTGTGGATGTTGTGACCGGAGGAGGGGTATATATGGTGGAGGGTGGTGTAGAAGGGAAGGGGGAGAAGATGACGGAGGGTGGAAGATGATGAGAGTGTGGAGGGTTCTGCTGGGGTTCTTCCTCTCCTTTTCTCCGCTTCTCTTTTTGAAATTTAAAAAGTAGCGGCTGATCTTTATATGGATGCCTTCACTTTCTTTACATTGGAAAGTTATTTTTATTATGTTAATAAATTGGAAAGTTATTTTTAATTATGTTAATAAATAGCACCTGATATATCTATAAATCTTTTTAGGATTTTTATAGTTGTGCCCCTCCAAGATAATCCAATATCAGTTATGCCTCTTCTTTTTGGGAATATTGGTTATGCCCTCGACTTTTTAACGTTCTATCACTTGTGCCCCTACGTTAGTTTAACCGTCAATGAGTTTAACTTAACCATAGTTTTTTAAAATCATTGTGTAGTTAAAAAGGGCATAATTGTCCAGACTTCTTCTTCTTCTTCTTCCTCGATTTGTTCTTCTTCCTTTCTCTGGACGAGGGGGAGGTGCATGGGGCGGTGGGAGGAGCTGGGGGTGGACGAGAGGTGTTGGGGGAGGTGTGGCCATCGAGCATGAATGGATGTCCGCCGAGACCAGAGCACAATGCGGGTGGAGCCCCGGCCGGTAGAAGTCTGTGTCGAGGAGGGAGGGTACGGGCACCATGGAGTGATCACGATACTCCATGATCTTCATCTCCTCGAGGTCGATGATGACCAAGGTGCCCTCGATGGGATGCAGGTACTTGAAGGTGGTGCCACCCGTGAAGCACGTGGTCTTCACCCTCTCCTTCCCTCCCTCCCCGAACCACCCGACATTATAGTCGTCGTAGGTGACCTCGCTCATGTCTAGTCCCCTCCTCCTCACCAACTTTAGGAATGGCTCGTACTACAGTGGCGGGGTGGCGATCCAACATGAAGAAGAAGGCATAGGTGGGTGAAAGATTGGAACTTTTGGCGACGGAGAGCAGCAGGATGGATTTGGAGCGGAAGGGGGATGATAGGGGAGGGGAGCTTGGTATGTTTGTTGAGGGAGAGGAAGATGGCACCCTTGAGGGACCAATCAGGGGTGTTGGAGTCGTCCGAGACGAGGAGCTACTTGCCTTTGATGTGGGCGAGGTGGCGGAGGATGGAGGAGAGTGTAGTGGAGAATACAATTGGTGGAACGAAAAGGGGAGGACAGGGGAGGGGAGCTTGGCTTGTTTATTGATGGAGGAGAAGATGGCACCCTTGAGGGTAGGGATGAGCATTGGGCTGGGCCGGCCCGGCCTAGCCCGAAGCCCAGCCCAAAAAGCCCGGCCCGGCCCAGGCCCAAATGAACATCGGGCCGGGCTTGGGCCCAATATTTTGGCCCAAATTTTTTTTGGGCCGGGCTCGGGCTTGGCTCGGCCCAGCCCGACCCGGCCCAAGGGCCCGGCCCGAAGAGAGCCCGAACCATTTCCCATATCATACACGCATGAAAACTCCCACATATTTCATGTACACTCCCTTCTTGTATCTCGTCTTCATACAATGTTAATAAATCAAGAAAGTAAAGTGTGTGACATATGAGTTGCTGATCATTGTATTTCAATTCAGTATTAATTTTCCTTAATTAGTCTTTGATTTAGATTGTATTCATTATTCTTGGATTTGTTAGTATTTATTTTTCAATCAGCATATTTTCTATTATTGAACATTTACCCAATATGGGTCTTATTCCCATTTTTTAATATGTAAGGTCTGGTGCACCTATTGTTAACTGGTTAAGTTTGTCTCACTCTTTCAGTTTATATACATGTGAGACATTCACGGTATCCGACATTGAGTGCACATGTGAAAAATGATATATCATCGGATTTGGTGGAATCGAATTTTACTTGTTTCACAAGTATTATGGCACATGTTTTAAACAAATTTAGCCTGTGTAACTTGAATTGAGATTAACTTGAAACAAAAGACTCAAAGTTAATAGTCTCTAACGGGTGGCGATGGGCCGGCCCGGCCCAAGCCCGGCCCAAAGGAATTGGGCCGGGCCTGGGCTTTGGCCAAGCAAAAAAAAATTTTGCGGGCCTAAGCCCGGCCCAAGGCCCGAATTTTTTAAGCGGGCTTGGGCCTGGGCCCTTCAAGGCCCGGCCCAGCCCATGCTCATCCCTACTTGAGGGACCAGTTGGGGGGGTACTGGAGTCGGCCACAGTGAGGAGGAATCATCCCTTGATGCAAGCGAGGTGGCAGAGAGTGGAGAATGGTGTGGCAGTGACGAAAATCTTTTAAGGAGGCGAGAGGGGAGGTGTGAGGCATATAGGGAGGTGATGGGGAGGTGGAGGTGCGGGGGCAACGAAAGGAGCTGGGGGGAGAGGGAGGTGCGGGGGTGTGGGGAGGAGGTGCTAGAGGAGGAGCAGGTGGCTGGGGAGGATGAAGAGAATGGGAATGAAGATGAAGAGGATGGGGGAGAAGGAGGAAGAAGGGGATGGACCTTTCGACCTATTTTTTTAAAATTTAATTCCTGACATGTCTCCGAAGTTAACGTTCTTTTCGTTGGGGATGGGTGACAACTAACTTGAGGGGCACGAGTGATAGAACGGCAAGAAGTCGGGGGCACGACTGATATTCCCAAAAAGTGAGGGGCTTAATTGATATTAGAATATCTCTAAGGGGCGCAATTGATAAAAACCCATCTTTTTAAAGTTGGATTTTTTATGAATCTCTATTTCATCACCTTTATTCTTTCATTTTGACCTTTATGTTGAACATGCGAGCCCACGACGAGCCATTATGCAATAAATGTTATTACGAATATCAATCACTGATCTGAAATGAAGAATAAATAATTTGCATAATAGGTCCCTTACTACAATTAGGGTTATGTACCATGGCCATCTTAATGATCATATAGCTGTTGATTCTATTATTGAATCGTAGAGACTGGTGCTTGGGTGAATATCTAATGAGTTAGATTGAGGACTCATCAAGGGACTACAACAAAGGATTGAAAATAGATGAACTTAGACCATTTCTCGTAAAATATATGAACCTAGACCATCTTTCGCAAAATATATGAACTTAGACCTTCTCTTAGATGGTGGGTAGAATACACAATTACATTTAATGATATGCATATAAATAAATATAGTAAAAATAATTGTGAAATTACCACCATTGAAAGGTGTTGTATAGTGGGCAAAACAAGTTGCATCTCAACTGTCCTCTATTTTTAATTATCCTCTATTTTGAAGTTCTATATTGGACAAGGCAAGGTGAAAAGATCTTAAAATAAAAATAATAAAAATAATAATTGTCGATATAAAACTTAGCATACAACTCTTTGTTATTCTCAATATATCATTAGTAACATATGCCATAAAAATGCAATCAAATGAAGTTTATTGCTATTGCTCATCTGCCTGTAATTGTCACATCTATGTATTTAATGATGTAAAAGCTTCAATAACTACATTTGATTTAGCGACTCAAACATATAATTGAAAAGAATAGGATCATTCCAAATAAGAAAAACTGGATGAAAAATAGATATAGTTAAGAAGGCGGAAAATCACTCAAGAAAGGAGGGAAAGATGACTTGGAAATGTAAAAAAGAAATAAGTTTTAAATGTGCCATATACAAAAAAGAGCAAACAAGGTCATTGAAACAAAAAATGCAAAAGGTCGAAAATCATATACATTCACATATATGATAAAAACAAAAGGAACTTATATGATATACCATAAGGTAGATTGTTGTTAGGGATGCAACGGATACGGATATATCCGTATCAATCCGCCACCGTAACCGTTTTATGTAGAGTTTGATACCATTTTTCATATCCATTTTTAAATGGGTACGGACAGAGATGCTACTTTGATACCCGCAAACATCTGTATTCATATATTTGTTTTCATATATAAATGTAGTTGTAGATTTATTTTTAATCATATATAATATATTTTTGTATCTTCTTTCACTTTATTTGGTATAAATTTGTTGGTAATATTATTATATCTATATTATGTGCATTCCCTCCCATACATGTATATTTGAGATAATCTATATAGTATTTGTAATATTACAAATGTGTGATCAATATTAGTTCATATGTATCCATATGTAAGGATATGACAACATAGTTTTAATATCTGTGAATATAGCATCTTTATCTGTGTCTCCATCCATTTGCATTCCTAGTTGTTAGTGAAAATAATATAAACATGACTCCATAAAAAGCAATTGATATATGCATCAAGTTTATATAGAAGAGGCAAATGAGGCAACATAAATTGATAGTAACAACTAAATATTATCTAGAGCAATGCGAAGAAATTAATAACATAGTTAATCAACAAATAATATATTGTTGACTTCAAATCCAAAAACCTAGCATCAACCAACATTGCAAAGAAAAAAAGATCGAGGAAGAGGGAAAATCATCTAAAAAACAACAATTGAATCAACTTACATTGTAGACCTAAAAATGTTGGAAAAAGCAAGCAATAGAATACACTATGGGTGCGTTCGGTTCGGGAATAAGCAGGAATAAAGATGGGGAGTAAGTAGAATAAGGGTCTATTCTTTGTTCGGCTGGAGGATAAGAATAAGGAGAATAAGGTGAAATAAAGATAGGTAATGTGGGATAAAGATAGGAATAAGAGTGAAATAAGATGGAATAGTGGGGGATAGTCGTACCATTGGGAACCGTGCTGGGAGAAGAATTGACCCCTTATTCCAGGGCCTATTCTCCAACCGAACACGCCCTATATCTACAAATGGTGTTCAATTTCCAGAAAAATGAGGCAACAATGTATATGCATAGATACCAAAGTACATATATGTTTGAAGATGGGAAAATCACAATGATAAGAAGGAGAAAGATGATTTCAATTATGCAATCAAAAGAAACATTCAACATGGTATACAATTAAATCATTTTGGGGTGTTATACTTCAGTCACTGAATCTTGTTGTAACTTAGAACCCACTTCTAGCCTACCATCTCTGGTTACATTTAACATTTCTTTAGATGGAGTATAAAGTATGAGCATATCACGTTTTACAGTGGCAAAAATACAAACAAATTAGAAAAACATGGCGGTTTTGATTATTTGTATCAAACTATTTGGATGTTCAGTGGCAACATCATTTATATATTAAACATTTCGGTCGACAAAAGAAGTGAATTCACAAGAACAATGCCTTACTGGCACTGATGATCATCTACAGAAGGGTAATGTAGGGTAGTTGTGAATTATACATTGTATGTTGTTCCAAATTTCCAAAGTGAAGTGTAAAGGTGGCTTAGAGAGAGACACAAGGCAAAGCGACACAAGATGAAAGATTGAAGAATATCCTGGCATCGTTAAAAGTCCCATGTGGTCCTCCGTTAGGGCAAAATCATCCTTTTTTATCATTGGTTGAGTCATATGTCTTGAGGAAGATAAAAATCAAGATAATTTACTATTGGACATGTGAGCCCACTGCGAGCCATTATGCAATAAATGTTATTGTGAATATCATTTCCTGATCTGAAATGAAGAATAACTCACTTGCATAATAGGTCCCTTAGTACAATTAGGGTTATGTACCATGGCCATCTTAATAATCATACAGCTGTTGGTTCAACTATTGAATCATGGAGGCTAGTGCTTGGATAAATATCTAAAGAGTTAGACTGAGGACTCATCAAGCACCGTCAAATGATTGTTAAGAGATGATCTCCAGTCTGAGTAGGAGATGGCAATCCTTTCTCACATAGACTGATATCTGACCGACCTCTTGATGCAAGTCCTCTGCATAGGAATAGAGATTCGGAGGTGTCAGATTAGTTAGGTCAAAGAGTTGACTTAATGAGATCGAGATAACCAAAGACCTATATCATATACTGTCATGGTATAGGCACGCATCCTCTGACCAGAGACAAGTATGTTACTATATGTCTGAGTGTGTACATTTGGCAGACCAATAGGTTGATGACCTAACTAAGGTCTATAACCGGCGCGCTGGTGTGCATATAAGGGCATATGAGTAATACGATCTCTCAAAGGGATCATACAGGTTCACCGTAGAACCAGAAGATATGAGCTCACTCATGAGATATTGGGAAGAATCAAATTCCGTGCACGGTCGTCTCGCTTTGGAAGCTTGACTAAATTTTTAGGTTTGATATATACTTTTGGAAAGTATATGATGAAGACCTAGGTATGATATATGCTTTTGGAAAGTATATGATACCAAATCTCAATGATCAAATGAGAAACTTACTGATAAAAACCTGAAGTAGACAATATAAAGTTGATCTAATACTTCGGGTTTATTCTGGGTCTTCCAATATGCAGGATGTACAGGTGTTGGGAATACTTGAGGGTAATGTGATCATAAACGATTGTATAACCGTGACGCTTGTATTCCTAGGGAGTGATGAAGGGTCTGGATTTCAGTGACTCCTCTCAGTAGAGAAGTAATCTGATCTTGGTCCAAATGTTGAACATTGATCTAAATGTGATTCAGATGCAATGAGAAGATTAGATTTGTAATCTTGATTTAATCAAGCATCTATGGGAGGCCCGAGATCTGGATTCGAGACGTGATCTCAATATCCAAGTCACTATACGGGGAACGATACAATCGCCCTATCCTTATCTCCAAGTATCCGCGGAGAAAGCGCATTATCCTTGAAAGAGTTCGTGGATAATTTCAATGTTGATATAAGTATCCAAGCATCGAGAAATTTGATAATTAAATGTGATTCAATTATCGTGGATAATATGAATTTGATTTATATTATAAGGAGAGTTATCTAAGATAATTAAATGTGATTTAATTATCAAATATATGAATAATGTGAACGTGATTCATGTTATTTGGGCACATGAGAAAAGAGATCCAAGATGATTAAATGTGATTTAATTATCATGGATATGAATAATGTGGATAGCACTATCTATGTTAATCATATATATATTATAAATGTGATTTATAATATATAAGAGAGAACATGTTGTGATGTATATTTGTTAATTAATTATCCATGTGAATTGGATTCACATTAGATGATTAATTGAAAATATAATTTACATTTTATTTTGTGATGTGAATGTGATTCACATTTTTTAATGGCATGATTGCAATATTTCAAAAGATAATTGTGAATTATATTTATGAAATAATTTACCTCAATTGTTGTAAATTTTGGAGATATATCATGAGATAATGAGATCTCATGAGACATTGAGATCTCATGAGATAAATGAGATCTCACGAGAAGAGTGGTTGTCCTCTATTTTTAAGGGATATGGTTTATCTCCTCATTATCTCCAATGATGATTAATTGATTTGATTTGAATTTGAATATATTGATTTATCGATATATATATATATATTAAATTAAATTAATTGTTTTTGTGTTTTTCACAACAAGATCAAGGTCATTGAAAGAAGCACAAACCAATCCCAACCATTGATTGTGTGTTGTCCATGGACTGAGATCCATGGACTCCCAAAACCCTATATAAGAAGAGACACCCTTGCTCTTCAATTAATATGTTAGATGACTATAATGAATGCTCTCTTCTCTCTCTCTACACGTCATGTGCCTCTCTCCATCTCTCTCTTATGCCCGTCCACCATGGAGCCTTTGAGAGAATCGACGTCGCTGCAGCATCGTTGTTATGCTGCTGGAGTTCTTACTCGTGGATCTCCATCTCCTTCGGTGTGTCTCGCTCGTGAATAAGATGTTGGATCTCGTGTGACGAGATCAGGAGATCCGCCACTTGGATCATCAACATGGATTGCGAGGAGCACGCGATTCATCCCCGCGCTCGCAAGCATCTCCTCCGTCGGATCGGACTTGAGACAGGTGGTCTCTTGGTTTAGAGACTCGATCGCAACCACGCTTCAAAAGGTAATCCTATTACTTATTTGTGTTTTAGATGAAATGATCCGAGAAGTGTTCTTGGATCATGAGGTCTCATCACATAAAAAAATTAATTTCGGTTGCATCGAGCTACTAGTACGACTAGTCGTCCCCGATCGCATTCGATGCGATCATCACGCTTCCGTGATGCGCTTGAGGATTTTTCCACTGTCATTAAAGTGGCATCAGAGCCAGGTTGTTGAAGTTTTTTTGGATTAGATCCACGAACCTACGAAGATTTTGGCTCGTTTGGGTTCGTGAAGATTTTAGCATTTCGATTTTCGCAGCCCTGTCTTGTGATAAAATTTCGGGTCTGTTTAAAATGTTTAAACACGAAATTTTAAATTGGATAATGTTCTCCACTAATTAAGGAAATCATAGGATTTGAGTTTGCGTAATTTGGATTCCGTTTGCTCAAGATATGGTCGTTTTATTAACCATATATCCACTCTTTCGGGATGGCAATTAGAGACGTAATTAAGATATTAATTACAGTTTTAAAATGCTTGGAAATACGTGTTCATCACATGATTTTATTTTTAAAACAAGTTATAAATCTCTGAAAATTGATTTTGCTTAATTTGGATTTAAAATGAATGAGATGTGCTATTTTTAGCTAGTGAGGGTCACTGCTGGAAATTGCTTGATTATCCAAAACCTTGTGATAGTCATTCAAATAAATTAATGAAAATTAATTGTTAAATTTATGGAATGATTATTGATAGATATTTGTGAAATATTTAAAGATGATAATTGTTTCCTTGAATGACATTTCACTAACCAAAATGATAAGATAGTTGATCTTGATCATAATTGGTTGATATGAAATAATCAACAAATATTGTTTTCATACAAAACCCTAGTTTATCCTACAATAGTTGTAGGACAACTTTAACATGCGAAATCCTATTGCTTGAATAGGATTGGGGATTTGTTTAGAAATTATCCTTATAATATAATCAAAATTATTTTGATGTATATTATATGGTATAATTTCGATTGAAAAACCAATGAGAAACTCAAAGCACACAATGATCTATCTGGCATTATTCTTTCTTGAGGTGGATATGGTATCTAGTCGGAGATCATTGGGGTAGCGGGTTGCAACGTATGTGGTCCATCCCACTCTCGTCGGTACTGGCCATGACAACGGGTAGGGACTCGATAATGCCAGAGAAATCAAAGTATATTTTTCTAATTATTAAAATTCGAATAATACGTACTTTGAGATTGTACCTACTATTTAAGTAATAATCAAGTTTGTTGATTGAAAATTAGATTGATAATTAATTCAATGTGATTAAATTAATTATCTCCAATTAAAAGCACTCTATTATGAATAGATGTGTATTTCCCTTGAAAGAATTGATCATAATGAATGTGATTCGTGATGATTAATTAGATTTTGAATATGATATGGAATATCACATAAGTGACATCCATGGTCTCCCGTCAAGGCAAAGGGTTCCGTCGCCAGAGATTGTACGTCGGAGATGCCTGTCCGAAGTGACAGCTCCTGCATACAAGCCATTTGGATCGTGCTCTTTGCTTCTTGAAAGAGTAAGGACGTATACGTAGTGACCCCAATATCGAGTCCTCGTATTATTGGGGCGATATTGGATTGCGTATAGCATGTATTAAGCATGTTGACGGCTGGTTCAATTAATGACATGTCAACATCACCTTAGGGGTGGTGGGTCCGGGTGTTAAAGATCGAATTGGGAGATGCAAGTTGGACTTGTAAAGTGGAATGTGTTCCCGCTTCTTTTTATCGGAGTCACAAGTTCTCATATTATTGGGATGTGACAAAGATAAGGAAGGAGATCCCAGAACTTGCTTGAGATATAATGGTAAGTATATCTCTTACATTGAAAGTGATTAAGGGAATGGACTTTCAGTGTTGATAAGGCAAGACAACTTTGATATAAAAATTCCTAAATCAAAGTAAAATATGTATATATAATATATATATACACTTATGCAAGTTTCTTATTTCAGATAATCCTTCATTAAACCCACTCAATATTATACTCAATAATAACCAGTAATATATCATGGATTGGACTCATGATCCATATATTGTACTTGCGGTTGGACACACAATGTATGTGGTTACATTGTGCAAGATTCCTCAACATAATGTGGTATGACAATTAAACAAGACAATAAGACATCACCTTAGGGTTCATATGTCTCTATAGTCTTGACCTTTCATCGAGTGTATTTTGGAAGTTTAATGTCGACGATGATCGCAATTGTCAAATAATCCTTATAAAATCTAAGAAGATGTTCTGCCATACATATGTGCTCGAGACATTTAATATGAATGACATGGTTCTCTGCATTATGCAGAATGGTAGCTCGAAAGAGATGATGTATTCAAAATGTTTGAATACCTACCTGAACCAATGTTTTAAGAGTCTAGATGGATGTAGAAATGATGAATGTCATCATCCTACTGTCTATACTCAAGTCATTCATGAATCTTCATAAATATTCATAATGTATGAATTAAATGAAGCGTGTATAAATGTTGAAGTTCTCTTATATTGAAATCTTTTAAGTTCAACATAAGAGATCCTTTGTCTTGAGCAATGGTTGTTCATAGAAAAAGAGAGCGCAGTGGAAGCATGGGTCTGACCCAAACAAGAAGGGAAGTCAAAGAGTTGACCTACTTCTGTGACTTCCATATGGCATCCAGATAGTTGGATGAATACCAATACTGCAATGAGTCGATGTATTGATAGTATGACTATCTGGACTATATAGGATCCTTATAGAAGGACTCGGATAGTGCATCGAAATAATCTACATTTGATCATTGAAATTGACTTTCTTATAAGATAAGATTGAAGTCTAATAATTATATCTCATTCTTCTAATGACACTTGCAATTGTTGCATATGTTTTAGAAGACTGCAAAAAAATGATCTTAAGGTTTATAGTTATCCACGTGGATATTGATGCAATTGTTGCAACAATCTCTGTTGGATTGATAGACTTCAAAGTTTCAGTGGGAGAGCCTTAGTCTTAGTGAATGTCTCTATGACCTAGATATTAGAATACACTCATTGTTTGTTTCTAAATGTTGGAAATAAACATGAATTCTGAGATAGAATTATCATAAAAGGTTATGATGGATATATTTTAGATAGTAATCTAACATCTAGTGAACTCCGCAAAATTAGAAAATTAATGAATGGTTCATTAAGATTTCTAATACTGAAAATTAAACTTCAACGGATCAATAGGAGGATGAAGATCATTTGACTATGATCCAGCATCGAGTCTTGGACTTATATCTATTGACATGATCAGTAGACCAGTGAGGTATTGAACTTTATATTGTCTGAAGGTTCGAATCTTACATACTTGTGAATATTGTATTCAAAGTAAACATGTCCAATACACTCTTCTATGGGAATAGTTAAGATGCCAGTGTTTCATGATCTTATACATATTGGTGTATGTGGATCATTTGTATCATAATAAACATTGATGATATGTGATATCATTCAATGATTATTTATGATATGAGATTTCTCATCTTCACCTAAGAAACCTTTGAAATGTTCAAAGATTTCACAATTTTGGTTTAGAATCAAAGTTTGAAGAAAGATGAAATGAATTTGATCTAACCTAGGTAGCTTGTACCTGTTAGATGAAAAATTCAAAGAATACCTTATGGAGATATGAATATCATTTCTATCTCACTCCTCCAGATAAACACGAACTCAATAGAGTTGTAGGGAGATACAATTGGATCATGTGTGACATGATTTGCTCAATGATGAATTTTAGCATAATTTCCTCTTAGTTTCCAAGTATATATGTAGTAGAGACTGCATTATACATCCTTAATAAGATTCCATGCAAGTAAGCTGGAATTGAGCACTAGAGAGTGCTACTTCATTAGGAAAATAAAATATGGTATTAGATACCTACTTTATGACATCGAGATTCTTAAAGGATGTCATCTCTGAGAATGTGATTCTTAGAGGATTGAGACTCTTGAGAATCAAGATGAAAATGAAGTAAAGGAACTCATTGAATCTTAATATGATAATGAGGCTCCTGAAATCGGAAACCAAAAGGACAGTTAAAGATGAACCACTAATACCTCTTCAAATGAGTTTGAGGATGTTTTCCATGTGTCAGTTAAGTATGACAATGATCGGACTTCATGTGATGAAGCTCATGAGGATCATGACATGGAAAGATGGATTTTAGCAATGAAGTCTAAAGTAGACTTCATATACAAGTGTTGTATATGATCCCTCGAGGATCCACCTATATGGGTAAGACCCATAAAGGTGCAAATGGATCTTCAAGAGAGAGGGAATATGATGATAAGGTGGAGACCTTCAAAGTTCGGTTCGTAACCACGAGCTACACACTGGAAGAGAAGACATTGCTTGCGATGAGACTTGCTCTTCAGTAACCATGCTTAAATCCATCGGATTATTGCCAACTATAGCTACACAACTTGGCTTTGACGTCTTTGAGATGGAAGTCAAGATTGCATTCCTCTATGAATGCCTCTCTGAGGATATTCACATGAAGTGCCCCAGGGCTTCATGATTGGGGAAAGTAAGGCGTGAAAGCTAAAGAAATCCATCTATGGACTCAAAAAGCTTCTTTTTGGAACATAAGATTTGAGGAAATTATAAATATTATGATTTCAGATAGAATCTCGATGAACCATATGAAGCTTGGTGGGAGTGCCTTTTGTGTTCATCGTGCTAAAAGTAGATAATATCCTAATCATTTGGAATAATATAAGGATGATAATAAGTGTTTTATAGGTTGCCTATTCCATACCTTGAGATATGATCTCGAGAATACCTCTTACATCTTAGTTCTGAAGTTGTTCAGAAGCAAAGAAAAGAGGGTATTAGGGCTGTACATGTTCCATTCTCGGAAAACCCCAAGGCAGGCTTCCTTTCCTTAAGATATGGTACTGACCTATCTAATGGGATATCACTTCAAAGAGTTGAGGAAGTGAATGCTAGAACTGCTTGCACTTGTGCATCAGTTACGAGAAGTTAAGTGTGTACAAAAGCCAGATATCTGCCATGCAGTGGGAGTAGTAAAGAGTTGCTGATCTTACTATGGAGAGAAAACACTTGATTGCAGTAATAATAAAATCTTCAAAGATGACAAGGCTTAGAGATAATGATCTCAAAGTCTCATCATCAAGAACCTAAGACTTTATAGATAGTGATCTAAAAGGTCTTAACTGTAGATGCATTAGGAGATAGAGATCTCCAGGAATA
Organism: Ottelia alismoides; assembly: GCA_037367405.1. NCBI lineage: Eukaryota > Viridiplantae > Streptophyta > Magnoliopsida > Alismatales > Hydrocharitaceae > Ottelia > Ottelia alismoides. The sequence goes on from JAZKJV010010154.1 coordinate 258,908, forward strand.
AAGGTATTCTGATAAGGATTATGTAAATACTAGTTATAATAATTACCGAGCAATAGTGTCAAGGACACTATAATTGCTTTATCGAGATTAAGTATTGGTTGCATAAGATGCAACATTCGCATTGGATGCGAGCACTGTTACCTAGGGATATGCAAGTGCCGTAAAAGGACTTGGCATAGTCTTTTGAGAACAAAGTGACTGATCAACTTACCTAGCTATTTCTAAATAGCCTATGATTGTCACATGAGTGCGAGTTTAAATGATTAGCCCATTATTGGCTCTTTCGGCTAGTGGAAGATTGTTGGACATGCGAGCCCACGGCGAGCCATTATGCAATAAATGTTATTGCGAATATCATTCCCTAGTCTAAAATGAAGAATAACTAATTTGCATAATAGGTCCCTTAGTACAATTAGGGTTATGTACCATGGCCATCTTAATAATCATACAGTTATTGGTTAAACTATTGAATCATAGAGGCTGGTGCTTGGATGAATATCTATAGAGTTGGATCGAAGACTCATCAACCACCGTCAAATGATTGTTATAGATGATCACCAACCTGAGTAGGAGATGGCAATCCGTTCTCACACGGGCTGATATCTGACCGACCTCTTGATGCAGGTACTCTGCATAGGAATAGAAGTTCGAAGGGGTCATATTAGTTAAGTCAAAGAGTTGACTTAACGAGATCGAGATAACCAAAGACCTATACCGTATACTGTCACGGTAGGCACGGATCCTCTGACCGGAGACAGGTGTGTTACTATATGTATGAGCATGTACATTTGGCAGACCAATAGGTTGATGACCTAACCATGGTCTATACACCGGTGCGTTGGTGTGCATATAAGGGCATATGAGTAATACGATCTCTCAAAGGGATAATACGGGTTCACTACTGAACCGGAAGACATGAGCTCACTAATGAGATATTGAGAAGAATCAAATTCCGTGCACGGTCATCTCGTTTTGGAAGCTTGACTGAATTTGTACGTTTGATATATACTTTTGCAAAGTATATGATGAAGACCTAGGTATAATATATGCTTTTGGAAAGTATACGATCGATACCAAATCCCAATGATCAAATGAGAAACTTATTGATAAAACCCTGAAGTAGACAATATAAAGCTAGTCTAATACTTCATGTTTATTCTAGGTCTTCCAGTATGCAGGATGTACAGGTGTTCGGAATACCTGAGGGTGATGTGATCATAGACGATTGTATAACCATGACGCTTCCATTCCTAGGAAGTGATGAAACGGGTATGGATTTCAGTGACTCCTCTCAGTAGAGAAGTAATCTGATCTTGGTCCAAATGTTGGACATTGATCTGAATGTGATTCATATGTAACGTGAAGATTAGATTTGCGGTCTTGATTTAATCAAGCATCTATGGGAGGGCCGAGATATGGATTTGCGAGATGTGATCTCAATATCCAAGTCACTATACGTGGAACAATACAATCGTCCTGTCCTTATCTCCAAGTATCCGCGGAGAAAGTGCATTATCCTTGAAAGAGTTCATGGATAATTTCATTGTTGATATAAGTATCCAAGCATTGAGAAAATTGACAATTAAATGTGATTTAATTATCATGGATAATATGAATTTGATTCATATTATAAGGAGAGATATCTAAGATAATTAAATGTGATTTAATTATCAAGGATATGAATAATGTGAATGTGATTCATGTTATTTGGGCACATGAGAAAAGAGATCCAATATGATTAAATGTGATTTAATTATCATTGATATGAGTAATGTGGATATCACTATCCATATTAATTATATATATTATAAATATGATTTATAATATACAAGAGAGAGCATATTGTGATTTATATTTGTTAATTAATTATTAATGCGAATTGGATTCACATTAGATGATTAATTGAAAATACAATTTACATTTTATTTTGGGATATGAATGTGATTCACATTTTTTAATGATATGATTGCAATATTTCACAAGATAACTGTGAATTATGTTTGAGAAATAATTTACAACAATTGTTGTTGTAAATTTTGGAGATATATCACGAGATAGTGAGATCTCATGAGACAATGAGATCTCATGAGATAAATGAGATCTCATGAGAAGAGTGTCGGTCCCCTATTTTTAGGGGATATGGTTTATCTCCTCATTATCTCCAAGGATAATTAATTGATTTGATTTGAATTTAAATATATTGATTCATCAATATACATTAAATTAAATTAAATTAATTGTTGTTGTGTTTTTCACAACAAGATCATGGCCATTGAAAGAAACACAAATCAATCACAACCATTGTTTGTGTGTTGTCCATGGATTGAGATTCATGGACTCCCAAAACCCTATATAAGAAGAGGCACCCTTGCTCTTCAATTAATATGTTAGATGATTATAACGAATGCTCTCTTCTCTCTCTCTACACGTCATGTGCCTCTCTCCATCTCTCTCTTATGGCAGTCCAACATGGAGCCTTTGAGAGAATCGACATCGTTGCAGCATCGTTGTTATTATGCTGGAGTTCTTACTCGTGGATCTCCATCTCTTTCGGTGCGTCTTGCTCGTGAAGAAGATGTTGGATCTCACGTGACGAGATCAGGAGATCCGTCACTTGGATCATCAACATGGATTGCGAGGAGCACGTGATTCATCCCCGCGCTCGCAAGCGTCTCCTCCGTCGGATCGGACTTGAGACAGGAGGTCTCTTGGTTTAGAGACTCGATCGCAACCACACTTCAAGAGGTAATCCTATTACTTGTTTGTGGTTTACATAAACGATCCTAGAAGTGTTCTTGGATCATGAGGTTTCATCACATAAAAAAATTTTAGTTTCCACTGCATCGAGTAACTAGTGCGACTCGTCGCTCCCGATCGCATTCGATGCGATCACCACGCTTCTGTGATGCGCTTGAGGATTTTTCCCGTACCCTTCATTTACATGATTTTTGTCCTCTACGATCTTCGATGACGATAGGACGAACGACATCAATGGCATTGGAGGAGGGAGTCGTGCAACCCGACAATGTTGAGGGAAGGATCCAGTGATCTGGCAACAGCAGAAGGGTTGTGTGACCATGCAACCTTGGAGGGAGGGATCATGCGATCTCTAGTGAGGGAATGGGAGCAGCCCATGTGATCTAATTTTCCTCTATTTGGGAGTGATGGGATGGATATTGAGGGACAATGAGAGGATGGAGGGATGATTTGTTGAAAGAAAACAATGGATTTAGAGGGAAAGGTGAATATTTTGAAGGAATTTTTTTATTATCGCTAAATTATATATACCACGGATAATTCATCGCAGAATAATAGAATATACGGATATAAAAATAAGACATCTGAAAAACATCTTTTGCAAAAATTACAAAGCATACATCTTAAATATCGATATTTACAAACCTATCCACGTCCTCTCCACTCTCCCACTTCCGTCTGTTACCGTCGAAATTCGAAACCCTAATCCCCCGCCCCCAGCTCTGATACTTTCATGGCGTCGCAGGAAGGGGAAGGCGACAACGGGAAGAGAATGGCTGTCGGGTACAAAGCCCTGTCGTGCACCAAGTGCTTCGATGCCCTGTGGTTCTGCTACTGTGAGTCCTCGGATCTTGTCCTCTTTTCTCTGTCGCTGTGCGAAGATTTATCCCGATTATATAGAACCTGCTAGGCCTTTGCTTCTTTACCAAGCCTTTCCTTGGCAGTTTTCTTCGAGATCTGGATGGGTTCCATTCCCAGGGTCTTCTTATCGTTTTGAAGGGATTGCCAACAATCTTGGATTGTGTTAGGGGTGATGCACAGTAAGTGTTGCAGGTATTGGGTCGTGGCTGGATTGATACGCAATAGGTGTTCCGCGAATTGCTAGTGAGACTCACAATACTGTTGGGAAGTATGCATATGAAGTGTTGGCCTGAATAACTAACTGAGAAAGCTGATTTTGAGGATGAGAAGACTGTTGAAAGTTCAGGGCTGAATCAGGTCTAATCTCTAATGCTATCTCCTATTGTTTTTGGATGGAAAATCGGAATTGAGGAAGATGGCCCGACTGAATCCTGGGGGCGAGGAAAAGGATGGAAAACACCGAAAATTTTCTTTTTGCGGCTTCTACCAATGAATTGTATGTTGTGCCAATCTTTTATCTGCTAATAAGGTGAGTTGTGCTTTTTGGTATGATAGTGGACGATAGGGGGAGTTGAGTTGAGTTAAGAACTGTAGAAAGAAAGAGGAGAAAAAGAGAGCTAGAACTTAGTACACAATCAATTCACAAGCGGAGCCATACATGTGAGCATGAGTGGGGCTAAGGATCATTGCCAGTTTGAAGACCTGTTTTCATGGATGGACTATGGAGAACATGTTATTGGATTTGGGGAGGAGGAAGTGGATTTATTACAAAAACCATTTGTGACTTCTTTTATTGTCCTATTCGGGCATTCTACAACAGATCTATTGTATTTCAGGATTTCTACGAGGAAACAGATTTGAACACCAAGAAAAGATATACTTGGGAGAGTTAGACTCAAGGAATATCCTCGAGTCATTAGATTCTACAACGAGACAGATTCCTATAGGGCATATGTAAGGGGGGGGGGTCAATAATCATGAATGAATGGGTGACAATAATTAGACGGTCACCTTATTACACGCCTAATTTGAGTTCTGCCCAAGTGCCAGTGTGGATTGGATTGCCGGGATTAAATGTATGCCTTGATATCATAAAGATCATTTGCACAAGTGGTTGGAAATCCATTCTTGTGGATGAGGATGCGACGAATTTGGAGGAGGATGTGATGAATTTCACCAGGGGATAAGCTATTCAAGGGGCTATACATATCGTTCTACTAAACCCTTGGCAGACCACTTGACGATAAAAAAATGGCACTTAAAGTCTTTAAGAAAGAAAGTTATGTTTGAAAAATTAAGTCTTGCTTTCAATGTTGTGCGATTGGATACAATTTAGATGAATGCAACGATGGAGTGCAAGGAGAAAAGAGATGGATGAGAGGAAGGGGAAGAACCAAGAGAAGGAAAAAAAGCTTGGTTTCCCATAGATCAAAAGGAGAATCAATGAAAGGATTTTGATCCAAATTACCAACAACAACATGTGTTGGTTCCTAAATTCAATGAGCTGAAAGTTGCAGTTTTACCACAAGAAGTGTGTTGTGCTGCTACCTCCAATAGCAGCCACACGACGAAGTCCCCTTTGGTGGTCATTGGAGAGCAGACCAAGCCTTGTTAGAATGAAGAAGTCACTGCCTCCAAAAGTTGGAAGTAGATGGGAGAGGGTTCTGTTTCAGTATAAGAATTCTGGAAAATGCAATGGGGAAAATTGAATGGAAGGGACTTTGTTTGGAGGGGATGTTTCTTGAGGCATCTTGTAAAATATATGTTGACGATGGACTTGATGTGACAGAGGAATACTACTCATCACAGAAAATGATTCAAGTAAACAATTTTGTTCCCAATCATTCTCTGAATCCAGATTCCAGAAGGCGAGGAAGGCCCGAGAAGTGTTGGAATGAGACTATACGAAGGGATCTAAGTTTTTTAGATCTAAGTTTGAGATTGACCTAAGATAGATCTAAATGGAGGCAAAGAATCCATGTAGCCGACCCTACTTAATGTGGAAAAGAGTTTTGTTTTTGTTATCATTCTCTCAAGCCAATAGTTTGACCTCTTCCAGTTTATGAGGTAAAATATAGATCAGAAGGAGGTTGTAAGCACAAAGGCAAGGTTGCAAAAAACGGTATGCGGTATACAGTCGGTAGGGTCACTGATTACTGTTTAAACGGTATGCGGGAGTTTAAACGGAAATTAAACGGTCTATGCGGTTTTACATTTTTAAATTAATAAAAAATAGTACATAAATATAGTTAATATAAAAGTATAAATGAACTATAAAAATATAATCACATATTCACAACATTGATCAGATATTGTCAATTTCAATGACTTCTTCATCCAAATGTGACATGTCAAAGTAGATAGCATAATCAAGTAGAATTCACAAGTAAATACCAAAATATGCAACATAAACAAATACAAATTACAAGCCATAGCATTGTTCCAAAAAGTCCTAGATAACAGTACATAGAAAGCCCTAGATAACAGTTCCAAATAGACAAAATACATAATAACAAACTACAATCCATATGATGGTTCCAGAAAAGTCATGGATGACACAAAAAGGCATGGCATTCATTCATCCAAAAATATCATGAAACCAATGTCATTCATTCTTCATCGGACTCGTCATCAAGCAACATTGGCGCCTGGAGTTAGGAAGGGATCTTTTTTTAAAAAAATCCTAATTAAAAAGCGGGCGTTTAAGCGGCGTTTAAACGGCCTTTTAGGACTGTTTAAACGGCCTCACCGTTTATCGACCCGATTATGGGTACTCGGTGCGGTCAGTGGCCGAATACGTGTAAACGGCCGTTTAAACGGCCGTTTGAACCGCGTTTTGCATCCTTGCACAAAGGCACATCACAAGGTGAAGATGGCTTCAGTGCTTGTTAGTAGCCAGAAGCCTTCTTGTGAGGAACATTTTGTGAAAGAGTCATGAACAAAATGGACAATTTTTGGTCACATCTCAAATTCAGACCAAAGTGCATCATCAACAGGAGTGAATTCTTCATCATCTTGGTGAGGCAGGTCTATTCCAATTTGGGGGGATCAAGCAAGGACTGTCAGACGAAGCGGGGTGGCACTTTTGAGAGAAGATGGGGTTGGTAATGATCTTACATAGCCAGATATACATCAATCACATGTTCCTTTGCAACAATTGATTGGTAACTCGAAAGAACAGATGGTTGTGGAGAGCTTACAATCTATGACAGATGAGAGTCCCTAGGGTGGACAGGTAAGGCAATAACAACAGGAGGAACACCATGTGTTGGAGTTGGACTCTAGAGAGAACAAGAAAGCAAAGATGGGGAAGAAACCATGCTTACATGTCGATCTTCTATTTGAAGATTTGAATTAGAAATCTTCATATACGTCTAGAAAGCCGTATGTAATGGAAGAAACTTCTACAGTTTGTGAAGGGATTTTTTATTGATAAAAAAACAGTCCACTTCAACCAGAATAATGGCTTGTAGCTGAAAAAGAATGGGATGAAGGAACAAGAAAGTAGGAAGAAAAGCCCTTTTGTCTCTTGGGTTCAACTAATCGTTTGGGATTGGCTATGCTTCCAATCAATAAAGTCAAACTTTTCGAGAAGTGCAATGCAAGCCTAATTTTCCCGTCATTATAGATAAATATTTTGGAGATTTAGTCCAAAAGTTATCGAAGAAGGTAGAAGAATGAGGTGATTTTTCACTTCTCAAGAAGAATGCGAAGACTGAAGATGATTTTGGAGTGGCGGATGGATGATACATACTTTTCGGATGTGGATGATTTGAAGATGAGGAAAAGACAAATAAAACATTCTCCAGACAAGGAAGCAATAAAGAACTAATACACTAATGTATAGGTCAATGAAGATGGGACTGTTATGCACTGGAAGGAAGTGAGAGTGCTTATGGAGAAAAGTACAAACGAGGGATTCTCCATGGTGGTTGGACCAAGGTGGTAAGGTTTGATTATAAGAAAAGTTTAGGAAGTCGTGACTAGCATTTTTTGTTTGATTCACAAAGAATTTGACCGCAAGAAATCACTCAGCAAACATGATGAGAAAAGTGGTATGAGGACAAGGTCCATTACCTTACTTTATAAGAATGATTTTGTTTTACGGGTTAGTGGAGAGTACAATGTGAGCGGTTTTTACATGGAATCTCCGTTTTTTTGACTTTAAGTTTCTTTCATTCAAAGCTGTATGGCTGTAGCATACTCATACATCGCCTTATGAACCTCCAAATCCGTATTTTTCTTTGAAGCGTAAGATAATGAGCGTATGCCGTTAGCTAGATCATCAGATGTTGTTGCCAATGCATAAAATTGTGGCTGTTGAGTTTCACAAATATATTTGACATATCATTGCGAGCCCTAAACTTTAATAAAAATATATCTAGTTTGTTCCTCTACGACGGTCGGGAATACATTTGAAAAGAAAAATGGTGTTCACAATAATTGTACACACAATCACATTTGGATGGAGAGATGGAGGAGAGAGAAGCTGCAGTGGATTGTTCGAGTGGGAGAGCCGGCTTGGAGAGGATGGGGGCGCCGTGGAGGTCGTTGAAAGCTTGGTGGTTGTGTCTCACATAAAGCAGGGGAGGAGGTGTTTTCGTTGCGGGGGGGGGGGGGTCATTTGGTTGCATCATGCCCTTCCCCTCCTTGCTGTTTCTCGTGTGGCAGCGCAGGATACTGCAGGAACTCCTGCCTTATTTAATCTGGTCATTATTCGCGGAGTGGTTTCACTGGAGGTTCTTCAGCTTGCACGACAGTGACGGTGGGCTCTCAGACTTGCGGCGATGGGAAGTCTAGTCCCAAGCGCTCTTTTGCAGAGGCAGTGAAAGGGTCCACGACGAAAGCAAAAGACAGTTTACTGGTTGGTGCTTGGTTGAACCTGTCGATCTCTCTGGGCTCGATCTGGGCGGATCTTTCCTAGTTGTTTGGTAAGGAGTTCTCGGGAGATGCGGTGGGGTTGGGGGTTCAACGTTGTTGTGCTAGGGGTCTATCCAAGCTACAATTGAGGCTCCTCCTTCAGTCAACCTTGAAGAGCGATGTAGAATGGCGGCTTTCGCAGTTCATTGATGGATGCGAAGATGCTATCGTCAAGCGAGTGGCTCGGTTTGTTGGGTTCCCTTTTCTCTCGGTCATTACTTGTTTTGGGGCCTGCGCTGCCGCACCTGGGCACGATGGTTCGAGTTTTGGCCAATGGCCGCTTGCTGGACGAGGATCCTAGTGCCACCTTGCTGTTGATAGAGTGCCCGGATGACGTGGTGAAGGATGATGCTGCGAAGCTGACGGTGGGTCGGTTCGCTTTCAAGTTGAGGTTGCAGTTTGTTCCGCCTTCGCCGTATCGAGGCAGGGGTTGCGAGGTGTCAAAGCAAGTGGTAATCGTTTCGTATTTTGTTTCGGGAAAATCTCCTACCATTGAAGATCATCCGCCTCGTTACTACTGCGTGTAGAAGTTTTTGGCTTTCGGATCACAGGACAGGGGGATCCGGATATTTGTCGTTTGACCTGTTCGAGATTGTTTTTGGAGGGTAGTGAAGGGGCCCGCTTAGAGCGGTCGGGCTCTTTTCAGTCAGCTTTCCTGAACTGCCTTTTAGCGGATTCAGGTTGGCCCGAAAGTGTTTTCTCGAATTGTTCTGCTACCTCTTCATCCTCTCTTGTTTCTTCTTGGAGCGGTTTCCAGAATACGAGGAGGCTCCCCTCAGAGGGGTTGGCCAATCTCGACTGCTCGCTGGTGCAATCTTGGCTGGTGGATGGCGATCCTGCGATGTGGTTGGAGCTTCCGGAATTGGAAACAAAGCTTCCTGGTGAAACATCGACGGATCCTTCGGGCTCAAAGCTAGCTATCAAGGCCGAGCTATTGATGCAACACAAAATTAACATATAGGGCTTGATATTTTTATCCGTTAATTTTATTTACGTTTATTCAAGCCGTCGCAATGTTTATTTAAATAAAGAGATCGTGTGTGATCTCGAAATTAATTAGTCAGTTTTAAATTTGATTTTCGAATTTTGAATTAGAGTCAAATTAGGATAACGTAAATTTGAATCTCGATTCACGTCAATTAGGATCGAGTCAGATTTTATTCACTTTCTATTTTTGTAATTCCACCTCTACTATATAAAGAGGTTGGTAGCCTATTGTAAAAGACAGTTCAGATTATATGAAAATTGAGTTTCATCTCGCTTTATCTCTTTCTCTCGGTGTGTTTCTCTATCTTTCTCTCGACGCATTTTTTGCGATTCCTCTCCAAAATCTCGTGCAATCGGCGTGCTCTCCTCTCTCTTTCTCTCCTCTCTAAATTTCTCCACCAAACAACTATTTTTCATCGTTGCAAATTTTAATTTGCATCATTTGGTATCAGAGCATGGAAACCGAATCGTTCCTACGATTCGACGATCCTATTGCATATTGGCGACTTCAATACGATTTAAGTTGTCTATCTCATGGTTCAGATGCACGTTCGCGTTTGAGGAAGTTCAAACATCGCCTCATATCAAGCTTGAAGGTCCAAGCATGGTTGGACACGCTAATCAATGAAGATTCGTCCGTCGACAGCAAAAATCAGCACGCTGTACCTGCAGTTCAAGTCGATTTCAACCAAAAAAATGAAGGTATTTTCATTCATACCGAAGATTTATTTGACACAATAGTAATACAAGATGAAAAGGAAGACTTGAGACCCATATTTGATGAAGATACTACGAGAGAAGAATATGAAATCGTTGAGATTTTAGAGGTTGAAGTTGCTGTCCAGAAATTAAAAAAGGAAAAAAATGAAGATTCGGGGCCCATGTTTGATGAAGATCCTAGAGGTGAAGAACTGGTATTCATTGATCTATTCAGAGAAGAAATTACTGTCCAGGTTTATGATATGTCGTTACCGCTATCCCCGACTATCTCGACACAACAATCATTACCTGTACCCGTAGGATCTTCACTGGCCGCGCGGTCTCCTCCCACAAACAACAACCAGGGACCTCATCGCTACCAGGAGCGCTTTATACGCGGTCGTCAACGCCGTCCAACAAGCTGTTCAAGTGGTTGTTGTCGTGGTTAGAGTGGATCATTCCCCCACAATTGTTGCCGTAATCGAAGAAGGGCGGCATTCGGTCGATCTACCCAAGACCAGCAGTGTTGCCTCCGTCGAGGCAGTCCTGAGCACAACCGTGACCACCGATGGAGGTGCTTTCGCCCCAACAGCTGTGACTCCCGCTCGGGCCCCCCTCGTCATCGCTACAGCCAGGCGAACTCCCACCTTCCTCATGCGCGAGAGGGCTGCACCAATAGGGACCTCTGCTGCCGACACCATCAGAGGGCTCCCTTTCCAAACCCGTTGGTGGTAGAAAAGAAAAGCCCTAGCAAAGGTTGGGTGTCTCTCAGCAAGGAGATTTGAATCCCGTAAAAATAATAGAAGGCTGATTGGAAACATTTTCAAGGAGGCCCCTCCTCCAAAACTACTTTACCAAATGGGAGGAATCGAAGTTAACATATGGGTGAGAGTTATTTTAATTGAAGGGGTAGAAGATTTGCAGCGATCCCCCTCAGTTAAAAGAAATTACAAACGTAACATGGAAAAGGATCAAATTGGGGAGTTTGGAATTATGGTTTCAAATCGAATTCTCCAATGACAAATCAAAGATCAAGCAATTCGTCAGGAGACGAATTTTTCAAGCGGAGGAGAATTGATGCAGCACAAAATTAACATATAGGGCTTGATATTTTTATCCGTTAATTTTATTTACATTTATTCAAGTCGTCACAATGTTTATTTAAATAAAGAGATCGTGTGTGATCTCGAAATTGATTAGTCAGTTTTAAATTTGATTTTCGAATTTTGAATAAGAGTCAAATTAGGATAACGTAAATTTGAATCTCGATTCAAATCAATTAGGATCGAGTAAGAACTTATTCACTTTCTATTTTTGTAATTCCACATCTACTATATAAAGAGGTTGGTAGCCTATTGTAAAAGACAGTTCAGATTATATGAAAATTGAGTTTCATCTTGCTTTATCTCTTTCTCTCGGTGTGTTTATCTTTCTCTCGACGCATTTTTGCGATTCCTCTCCACGATCTCGCGCAATCGGCGCGCTCTCCTCTTCTCTTTAAATTTCTCCACCAAACAACTATTTTTCACCGTTGCAAATTTTAATTTGCATCAGCTATCTAGCCCTTTAGGCTCGGAGGCTATTACGAGTATTGTTGCAGATAAAAAAAATCTGGAAAAGATATAGAAGGAGGCAACTTGCCAAGCTCCGAGGTATTAAGATTCCCCCTATTTCTGACCGTAAAGCTCATGTTGCGGTTTTGGCGGGAGCGGTTTTTTTTAAAGGGCTCTTCCTCTTGTGCTAAATGAAGATCCTCTCCTGAAATGTCAGGGGTCTGGGTGACCTGGAAAAGAGGACTTTGGGGTCGAGGTTCACAGAGTGGTGTTGTGATGTTGTTTTGTTGCAAGAGACAAACTTGGGTTCTTGTTCGTCTGACGTTTGGAATTCTTTTGGTGTCAGTCCCCTTTCTGATTTACGTTCGATTGATGGTTCCGGTAGCGCCGATGGCTTAATTCTTGTGTGGAAGGGCTCTGTCTTCATTTTCCGGGCGATTTGAGGGGCACTCATGTCCTCTCGGTACTTTTGGAATGCATCCTGATGGGTGGTTTGTTTGCTTTTTCCTGTGTTTACAGGCCCTGTTAGCTTACTGCTCGGCATGAGCTTTGATCCGATATGAGGACCGCGGGATCAACGTTCTCGGGTAGTGCTTGGTTAGTGGGTGGATATTTTTATGTTTCTCTTTTCTCTTCTGATCGGCCGGGGCTACGTGGTGGCCAGGATCCAGGATCTTCCGATTTCTTGGAGCTTATTGATGACTTGGGGTTGGAGGTGTTGGATGCTACTAGCACGAAATACACTTGGAGGAGTTCCGGCTTTCGTTCCCGTATTGATCGTTTCCTTGCTTCCGGGGAATTGCTTGAATTGTTTCTGTTGTCCTTTTCTTCTAGCAGGGCAGGACGAGAACAAGATCATACCACACGTTGATTTTCTGGGATTCTGGCGAGGCTTCCTCACAAAGGGTTTTTTTAGGTTTGAAAAGGCTTTGTTGCTGGAGGACTCTTGAGAATTGGTCTCCTCCCATTGGCCTTCTACGAGCGAGTTTGGCTTCGCTGCTGCAAGATTCATGATGAAGCTGACTTCTTTGAGATTAAGGATCTGTGCTTTCAAGAAAGAATCTAGAGAGGCTAGACGGGCAAAAAGGATCAAAGCAGATGCTGAGATTGCTAGGCTTGACGGGTTGGAAGATGGCATGCCTCTGACTGAGGTGGAACTGACTCAGAGAGCGGAAGCTCAAAGAAAGATCGTTGAGGAAGATAAGAAGCATGTGGCGGAGTGGAAGCAGAGATCCATGCATAGTTGGCTCAAGGAGGGGGACACGAATACTGCTTTCTTCCACAGAGTGGTTAGTGGGAGACTCCACGATAACACTATCCACTCTATGATCGTAGGTGCGTTAGAGTCAAGGGTGATAAAGAGATGGGACAAGTGATTGCGGATCATTTTATAGAATTCTCAAGGAGATCGTCGATCAGGGCTTAGAGGTGGACTGGATCCGATGCCTCTCAGCTGTCGGATATTCACGCCAATAGCCTTATCAAAAGGTAACTATGGAGGAGCTGAAGGCTGCTGTTTGGAGTCTCAATGCTGATGGAGCGCCTGGGCCATATGGTTTTTCTGTTTGTTTTTTCAAAGAGTTTTGGGATCTTGTTGTTGGTGAAGTGTTACAGGTTATGGAGGAATGTTGCTAGTGCAACGTTGGTTTCGAAAAAAACTGAATAAGACACTTATCTTCCTTCTTCCGAAACGAGAGGTGACGAAAAGAATTGAGGACTTTAGACTGATTGATCTTTCCAATGCCATATATATCTGATTGTGACAAAGGTGTTTGCGATTAGGCTAAGCAGGGTTCTTGAATACTTTATTTCCCCTTTTCAGTCAGCGTTTATTCTGGGAAGACAGATTGCAAACATCTTGATCATGGCCTCTGAGATCATTGCGGATTGGAAGAGAAGAATGACGAAGGCTATGCTATGGGAAGTGGATTTTGCCGAGGCTTATGACACACTGGATTGGTGGTTTCTTTGGCCCGCTTCGCATAGGAGAGGGTTCCCTGAGATTTGGGTATCTTGGATGAAACGTTGCGTCACCACTGCTTTGATGTCGATCCTTGTCAATGGTCGTCATGAGGGAGGTTTCTTTCAGCCTCAGAGGGGTGTTAGGCATGGATGTCTTCTTGCGCCTTTGCTCTTTATCATTGCTTCTGATCTTCTCGCTTGCATGGTTGACCGGGTCCTGAGCTCCGGAATCATGAAGGGCTTCTCTACTGATGGTTTGGTTATCCCTCTTCTTCAGTATGCTGGCGACACGATCTTCTTCCTTGAGGGAGGGAAGGAAGAGGCCAATGGTATGACGATCACTTTGGAAATTTTTGGGGAGATGTCATGTCTGGCGTTAAATCTTTATAAGTCAACGGTGATTCCCTTCTCGCTATCGGATGATGAGGTGCGGCTATGTAGCATCGAGTTGAGCATTGAATGTGGTTCCCTCCCTATTCGTTATTTGGGCCTTGCTCTATCTGGGCCTTGCTTTATTGGTTACTAGTGGTGGAGAACTCGGAGAGGAAGCTGTCAGGTTGGAAGGCCTCTATCCTCTCGAAGGATGGTCATCTTGTGTTGGTGAAGGCGGTGCTTTCTGCCATTCCGATTTTCTTCATGTCCTCCCACCTTTTATCGATTGAGATTAGGAACCGCCTTGAGAGGATTGTGCGGAGATTCTTGTGGAGTAAGTTTAGGCAGGAGGCTAGTCACTAGTGAGATGCATCTTGTGGATCGGGAGTCAGACACTCTTTCGAAGGCGGATGGAGATCTTGGTGTAAACCAGCTTGACATGATAAATGAGGCTTTGCTGTTGAAGTGGGTGAACATAATTTAAGGGAGGGAGGAAGACATCTGTTGTGCTATGATCAGATGCATCTATGATGTTTCCCGTCATTCACTTGCTAATTTTTTGGGCATGAAGCCTTCTGCTTTCTGGAAAGGGGTGCTGAAGATCTTGACGCATTTCCTTGAGCATTTCCGCCCCATACCGGGGAATGGTGAGTCGTTTGCGTTTTGGTTGGACGATTGGTCGGGAGATGGCTTGGTTTGCACTCGTTTTCTAGGACTATTTGCGTTGGCGGCGGATCGTGAGGTTCGGGTTGTTGACTGTTGGATTGATGGCAATTGGATGCTCCTGTTTTCTACAAATTTTTTTGATCAGCATCTGGAGAAATTCCTGCTTTTGCTAGACTCTGAAGCATTTTGGGGGGGCGTCTGAGGGGCATGACCACTGGTGTGGAAAGGAAGCTCCTTCTCCGTTAAGAAGGCCTATGGGGCGATTTGTAAACCTCCTCCTTCGAGGTCAGATGACCTGATTAGAGATTGCAACTTTATTTGGACGCTTGGGCTCTCTGAGAGGATCAGCTTTTTCCTTTGGCTTCTCAGGCAAAAGAGATTAATGACGAGAGATCGATGTTCTAGATTTTTTGGGATGGTCTCGGACAGCTGCATTCTTTGTGGGAATGGCTTTGAATCCATTGAGCATCTTTTCTTCCATTGTCCTTGTTCGTCGCCTTTGTGGAGAGACTCCGACCTGGATTGGATTTGTATTCAGTGCCTTGAATCTTTTTGGGCTTCCTTACTGGCAGGGGTGACAATGCCCGAGAAAGACTTTGCTTGAGCCCATGGCAGTCATTTGGTCTATCTGGTTTGTGCGAAATGCTCTTCTTTTTTCGGGTCAAAGGCTATCGTGAAAATGTTTGTATCCATTCCGAGCTTGTTTTAGAATTATGGATGTTGTAATACTTTGAGGTTGTATTTACTGTTTCTTTTTTAATGAATTGGGGCGGACACCACCGCATGTTTTCCCCTTTTTTGAATTCAAAAAATACAAGTGTACACGCCAAATACTTCTTTATACAATCTCAAGGTTAAAAATACAAAGTTACGAAGGGGTGCATCAACAATTACATGCATGATACTATCTGAAAAAATGCATGCTTTGCATCACACCCCACAAAGTAAACCTCCTGCATGAACTCCACATACTGCCATGTTGACAATGAGATCACCGCACATCACTCGACCATGCGTCAGGATTCATTTCGATGTGAGTGGGTAAGCCCCGCCACCTGTACTCCAACACACATGGACATCTTGCACTTAAGGGTCTGGATGCCAAATTGTGGTTCCTTTTTGTTGCAATTGGGAAGCCCACCATCCTCACATGATCATCTATACAATTAGAGTCTGGTTGGACATTGGGAAGTGGATCTATACCAACATCAAATCTATACTGACTGATCAGACTTGTCTCCTTCAAAGAACCCTTTTCCAAGAAGCAAATTTCATAGCTCGAAGCGCCAACTCTTTGTCTCTTGCGAGAAAAAAACTAGCATATCCTTGTGTGGCATATCTTCGGTATGCCCACCAGCCACCGAAAGCTGCTTCTTTACTGCCAAAACTCTTGGACCACCTTAAAAGCAATTGCCATGAGCATACTTTGCAACCCCATACCTTCAGCTCGAGAAGTTGAGATGGTCGGGGTAACAACCGACATAGCACAATTGTCATTACGAGAAAAAAACTAGCATATCCTTGTGCAACATATCTTTAGTGTGCCCATTAGCCATCGAAATCAGCTTCTTGGCTGCCAAAACTCCAGGACCACCTTGAAAGAAACTGCCATGAGCACTCTCTGCAACCCCCACACCTTCAGCTCAAGAAGTTGAGATGGTCGGGATAACAACCGACGTAGCACAATTGGAAACACTGATGTCATGCGCCACATTAGTTCCAGTCGAGCTAGATACCACATTGGTGGAGTTCGCCAAAGGTGCTTGAAGGTATGGCTTCGATGGAGCAATATCAATCAGATAAGCTACGACTATATTCAGAACTGAACCCACCCAAATCATCAGTGGGAGGAACAATCCATAACAATACCATTGAACACCTAATTCACATTTTCAGTTGCATAGGTGATGACAAATTGGTCTTCAACCAGCTCCACCAAACCTAGGTCCTCCCTCGGTCGTAGGCCATCGTTCACAATTTCTTTCATCGATACGATGGAGGTCAACGCCTTTGTTACCACTGCCAACGTTGTGTTGTACAAAGGAAAATCAGATATCCCAGCCTTCCAGCGCAGAGGTCGAGATGAAACCCCATCAAGGTACCTAGAATGACGCCACCACATTGATGATGATACATCGTCCATAACTCTGGATAATACGGAAATTGCACCTCTAGTCAAGAAACCTCGCAAACCAATCATAACGTCAGGTAACCATACACCATCCACATCCATCCCATCTACTCCAGCCCATTCGACAACCACCTTCAAGTTGTCAAGATCCATCTTTGGGCCTTCTCCAATCACCACACCATCCAATGGGGAGGAGTGTACACCCTTTTGCATACCAAGAAGATGCAAAGCATTAGAAATATCTCCACTTCATATGACAACCTCTTCAGGCTGAGTCAATGGCTTCTTCCATTCACGACTCATTGAGTGAACACGACGCTTATGACCTGACAAATGACATCTAAATCATATATGCTCCTTGACCATAAAATCTTTGGTCACGTGCCCCATCTTTCCACAACGGAAAGCAGAAAAATCCCCTCTTGATGCCTTGGGAGTTCGCGAGTAGCGATTCTTGGGATGCTTCCAATACATCTCTTTGAAAACCTCACCCAAAACCACCATCGGAACATTCCTTGCACCATTGACCTCCATCAGAGAATCAATGATGCCAACTTCAATGATCCTGGTAGGAGCCACGCCTCAGGGGTCTCGCACGAAGACAGGAGGCCCTCATCGCCTACATTGACTCACTTATACTAAGACTCCAAGTCCTGCTTACTCGTAGAAACACAACATTGTCCCCTCCCTCCTATAGGCGCCGAGACTCGACTACACCCCAACGCAACCCTATCATCAGGCGATACAGGGCACAACCCTCCTTCGGTAACAACCAAGACACATGTAGGGAGAGAAAGCACCGAGGGCGCCTTGACGCTTGCACCTTCAAGGTCGCACACGCGTACTTTGATGCCATCGACCCTTACTCGCAAGAGGCATCACGAGACCTCCCTCACTATAGTTTTATATAAATATTCAATGTAAATCATTCAATAAATCAATACAAAGTAATAAAATTAACATGAAAGAGATGAATAGTAAAAATAATGGACGAAATCCATATAATTGAGCCATGATTAAACAAATATTTGACGTGATAATCACAATAATGCAAAGAAAATCTGGAAAGTTTATATTGATTGAATCATTCACAATGAAATTCCCCTAGAGGAACAACATTCCAATAATACCATCATGTGGGGTCTGATGTGCAATTCACGAGGTCTGACTTTTCACGCGCATTCACGATGCATGTTATTCACGATTGTCCTTGAAAGTACTTTTGAAGAAATACCGGTCAAGAGTAGACAAAAATGAATTGTCGAAACCTATAGTGGTGTGAAGTGGAGAAACAAAAATTTCACTTGGGTTCTTGTAATTGAAGGCGAGCGATAACACCACAGTTGGCAAACAAAATGGTACAATCATGCATGCAACCTTAGTGGGAATCCAACTTCCTTAACAAGGGATAATGTCCTTATACCTCCATATCCCTAAATTTGTTGCCCCTTGATAGATGGTCAATGTTTTGTTGATGGAGTCAAGAGGGATATGGTTTGGCTCCCCATCATCGGCCTCTCCCACCATAAAAATATAAAGGGATATTTACACCCATAACCCTGTATACTTTTCATAATTACATACATAACCCCTCGATAATTCATAATTACACGAGAAACCCCGGATACCCGCTCTCGCACCTGCAACCCTCCGTTAAGTTGGTCGGATAACTCAACCACTCATGTATAATTTACCATACCACATCCAAGGGTGACCATTTACTGATATTATTATTATTTTTAATGAAGAACACCTCTTCTCTTCCTTCTTCCCCTCCTCTCACTCTCCTCTCCTCCCACAACAACATCATCAACTCCATGATCGGTGCATCCTCCGTTCTCCACCGTCGTCCCCTCAGTTGCCTCGCCCTCCTTCGTCGCCTTGCCCTTTTCTTCAGCCTCGCCCTCCTTCGGTAACCATCCTCCATCTCCATATGCACCTCCCACCCCTCCTCCAACCCCTCCATGGCTCTGTTGCCCCTTCGATTGGTCACTCTAGATTACTCCTCTATCCCCCTCCGTAGCCCCATCTAGGCCCCGACGTCACCCCCTCCTCCAGCCCATTCTGTGGTCCATCCAGGCCCCTCTGTCGCCCCCTCCGCGGAGACCTTAACCTCCTGTAGTAGAACCCACACATCGACCCAACCTTCTTCACCCTTGGGAGAGCCGAGGGATGCACCCTCCGCCTCACACAACCACTGTCGTCAACCACCAAGAGCAGCCTCGCTGCACTCTCAAGAACACAGGAGAATTAGACCATACGCGTGTGCAACACCTGATCGACAACACCAGCTTTTAGATCTTGAACACGATGACCACAACCCCTTCTAATGGCTCGGGAGATAGAGATCTGATCGAGTTTTGGTTCACTGGAGGCAAGGCACCTTTTGCAAATATAATTGAGTTCAAGAGGCAAAATTGCAAATTTTTGTCCGTTTCTGTTAAACAACGAGAATTGATGGAAGTTAATACATGGTTAGATCATGTAAGGATTAACAATTATTCGGGGTTTTTCATGCAATTATGAATTACTGAGGGTTGTGTACACAATTATGAAAGTATAGTTGTGTACACAATTATGAAAATATACAGGGTTATGGATGCAAATATCCCAAATATAAAGAACCAACACTTGTCCATCTTTATTCCTCCAACTTAATTAACTTCTATCCATTATCCCTTCTTTTCCTACTGATTAAAGAACATCAAAAAACCATCACTTATCCCTCTAGATCTTATCGCTCCAACCGATCAAAAACGAGGGATAAAACTTCTTATCCGTTGTCCTTCCTTATTCTGTGCCCCTCTACCGAGCATGTCTAGAGTTTTGAATTGACATCTCGAAGTTCAAGCTCGAACTGGAGCATACCTGATCTAAGCGAATTCATGATTGAACTCTCCTTGAAGGATTGTCGCTGATAGTACCTGCGCACGATGTCTCCTGTGCAACTGCCATGGTTTTATGACTCAGGATTGTTCACTGCGTTCAGCTGATGGTTGACATTGTAAGCACCTAGAAGGATCATCAGTTGTGAGGGGAAATAAATGAAAGGACAATCTTATGGTGGTGTTGAGTGGAGAAACAAAAAACTCCTGCTTCGGTTTTTGTAACCGCATGCATGCAATTACATAAGAATCGAGCAAATGAACATGTGCAATCATGTATGTGTCCTTAATAGATATCCAACATTGATTAATATATTTCCTAAATAATTCTGAAGGAAAAATGTCGAGATCTAAGATCTAAAAATTGATCTCTCGAAGCCAAACTTGAGAGATCTCTGAATTGATCTCTTGAACCCAATCTTGAGCTCAAGCGGTATTCGGAGCATGCCCTCCATGCCCTAATGATCTCTTGGTACATGAAGATTGATAAGGACACTTATATGTCCATTAAAGCTTTAGATACTAGCTGTAGAGATATTTCTATGTTTCTATGTACCTGTTCGGTATTTTATTTCGTTATATCTATCGTGTGTAATTTACCCATAGGTCTCTCCTCTATATAAGAGAACCTAGGGTTCCTGGAATAAACATTTCTATTTTTTCTTCCAATATCGTATCAGAGCGGTTGTCCTAGACCAGAGCTCGGGTATCCAAAACCCTATACCCCATCTTCTATCTGCACGCCCCTACGTCGGCCCTCGCACGTCCTCGTGTCGCCCACGCCTCCCTGCGTCGCCTGCGCTGCCCCCAACGTGCCCGCACCGCCCCCAGCACTGCCCGCGTCTCCCTGCGCCGCTCGTACTCGCGCGCCTAGCCCCAACGTGCAACGCACTTGCGACGTCCGTGCGTCGCTCATGCGCATAGTCTCTGTGCAAAGCCTGCACGTGTAGCTATGCACGCCATTACTTGCACGCCGGTGTCGGTCCTCTCCTCTTGTTGATGGATTTGAGTGCATAAGTCTACATATGTATTCAGATCTGCATATGTCTGTGTAGTCATTCACTTGTTGGTCTTCACAAGTCCTAGTCTTCTGCCTCCGGCATCATGTCTGAAAACAAAGTAGATGTACTGTCACAACCGCTTTCAGAAGTCCATCGCCTATTGTCAAAATGGACGGGACAAATTATGAGCTTTAGGCTATGTAGTTCATGAGCCTTGTGAAGTCAAATGATAAGAAACATATTCTTAGCGAGGAGGAGCTGATGGAGAAGACTAGAGTAAATGCCTCATAGGAGGCAGACGACACTTATGCCAAAGTATGGCTCTCTGATACATTGACGATTGAAATCGCCAATGACGTGCTACATCAGCCCACTGTTAAGGCAATGTGGGATATCCTCACATCAACATATTCTCAGACGAGGAATAAGACTAAGATCCTCCAACTCCAGCATGATATATTCACTATCAAGCAGAATGGACGGCCCCTGCATTCGCTGTATACATCCTTGAGTGGGATGTTTGAGAAGCTACACAGTTTCATGCCTCTCAATGCCACCCCTGAGCAGCAGAAGACATATAGGAATGCTACCATGGTTGGTGTATTTCTAGCTGCTCTTGATCTTGAATGTATGATTGATGCTGCTCGCTCCCAGATCCTCGCAGACGCTACAATTCCTCCCATGGAGGAAGCCTTCCGCAGGCTTAGCAGGATACTGTTCCATCTACTAGTGGTCAGACTTCCTTAGCTATGGCAACCTCCCGACGTAGAGGTGGCTCATTTACTTTCCGTAGACGTGGACCCTGTAGTAGAGGGGGTCGAATTCGTCAACCCTATACGTTTTGTCATCATCCTGACCATTCAGAGGATAAATGCTAAATTCCAGGCATGGATTTCCTCCATCGTCCGGAGTAGCGGAACAGGTTGAGTCTCCTGTAGTTCCTACTTCAGATCAACAGTTGACGACCTCGTGACCAGATTGAGGGACATTATTCCTCCTTCCACTTCACCATCTCCAGGAGGCCATTTAGATGTTGCAGCCTCTGCTTCCGCTAGTACCTCTGCTACAGCTAGCACATCATGTACTTATGTTTTTACATCTTGTCATGGGTCTGAGATTACAGAGTGGATTATGGACTCCGGTACGATATATCATTTGTGGAGACAGACAACAACTTGTGTCATATCGACAGTTTCGTCCAGGGAGAACAATTGTGATAGCTGATGGGACTCATTCCCCAATCATAGGGCATGGGGAGATCACTTTGACACCCTCTATGCGTCTACAGAATGTGATAAATGCTCTTGATTTCTCTATTAACTTGCTCTCTATTAGTCAGATTACAAAGGATTTGCATTGCTGAGCCATTTTTGACCCATCATCTCTTATTTTTCAGGACATTCTTACGGGTAGAGTGATTAGGTGTGACCGTAAGGAGGGTGGCCTTTATTGACTGGTCCGGACTCCCTATGCAGGGGTATCTTCTCATTCGTCTGGACCAGTCTCTTCGTTCACTTGACACCTTCGGTTTGGTCATCTACCTCTTCAGAAGATGTGTCACATGTTGCCACAGATTTCACCTGGTTCTTCCTTCCACTGCGAGGTATATCAGTTGGGAAAGCATCATTGGTCTGCTTTTCCTAGTCGTCAGAGTCAGAGCAATAGCTTCTTTTTTAAATTATTTCGTGTAGATATTTGGGGTTCGAGTCATGTTTCTGATCACCAGGGACGCATGTTTTATCTTATGGTTGTAGGTGATTTTTCTTGGTTGTCATGGGTGTTTCTTTTGAAAAATAAGTCTGAAGCTGGGGATGTGATCAAAACTTTTATTAATGAAGTGCAAATTATTTTTTCTACCTTTGTGAAATTTGTACGAACTGACAATGCTTTAGAATTCTGTACTCGTGCTCTATCCCATCTTTTCATCTCGTGGGGTTATTCATCAAACATCTTGTGCTTACACTTCTCAACAAAATGATGTTGATGAGAGAAAGCATCGTCATCTTCTCGATGTTACTCAGATTCTTCTCATTCAGAGTCGTGCCCCACATTTGTTTAGGGTGATGCGGTTCTTACATCATGCTATTTGGTGAATCGTATGCCATCATCTGTCTTAGGTGAGAAAATCCGTTTCTCTATAGCTTTCCCTGAGAAGGAGTTATTCTCACTCATTCCTCGTGTGTTCGGCTCTGTTGCGTTTGTTCACCTGCTGATTCCATGTTTTGACAAGCTCTCTCGTAGAGAAGTCAAATGTGTATTTGTTGGGTACTCCATGACCCAAAAGGGATGCCAGTGTTGTGGTACTTTACACATAAGATACTATATCAGTGTTGATGTCATATTTTTTGAGTCTGTAATGTATTTCTCTCCTACAGGTGATATGTTGGCTTCATCAGACTCAGATGATGAAGTTTACTTGCTACGAACTATTCACCACCTACTCCTGTACCTGTGGTCCCACCACCACCGTCACCACCACCTCCTCCTCCACCCCCTCCTACTACCTAATCGAATGTGCCTATTGTTCCACCATCTGCTCATGGTCATCGCATGTCATCCAGTATGCCCCAGGTTTGTTTTGATAACATGGTTTCTAATGATGGATCGGAAGATATATCTGTACAGGAATCCTTGCAAGAGAATAACCAACAGATGGAGGAGGTTCCCATTGACACGGATATTCCTATTGCAGTTCTCAAGCAGAAGCGGTCTTGTGCTTCTTATCCTCGTGGTTCTCAGGTTTCTTTTTATCGCCTAATACGGGACTTTCAGAGATTTGCAGTGGTTCTATTTGTCGTGGAAATTCCAAGGAATTATCACGATGCATTGAAGGATAGTTGTTGGCGCTTGGTTATGGAGGAAGAGATGACTGCATTGCAGTCGTGTGGTACATGGAGTTTGGTGTCTGCTCCTCCTAGGGTGTCTGTAATCAGTTGCAAATGGGTGTTTATTGTTAAATATCATGCAGATGGCAGCCTTGATTGCTACAAGACAAGGTTAGTGGCACATGGTTTACTCAGACCTATGCCATGGATTACTTGGACACTTTTTCTCCAGTGACTCGTCACTCTACACTAGGTATCCTACTTTCAGTAGCAATGGTACGTAATTGGCCTTTTATTTCAGTTGGATGTTAAAAATACATTTCTGTGTGGAGATCTATAGGAAGAAGTTTACATGCACCATCCTCCGAGCTTTGTTGCCGAGGGGGAGTGTTAGCATGTCTGTAGACTCTATAAGGCGATATATGACCTTAAGAAAAGTCCAAGGCGTGGTTTCAAAAGCTCTCAGATTTGATTAAGAAACATGGGTTTAAGAGGTCTAATGCAAATCATTCACTTTTTGTGCAAAGGACACCTAGAGGTATTGTTGTCATAATGGTCTATGTTGATGATATTCTTGTTACAGGGGATGATATGCATGGGATAAATATGGCAAAAGAATTTTTAGGTCATCAGTTTGTTACTAAGGATCTGGACACTTTAAGGTAGTTCTTAGGGTTTGAATTTGTTAGGAATGCGTACGATCTTGTGATAACCCAAAGAAAATATGTTACAGACATGCTTGTTGAGACAAGCATGATTGGGTGTCGACCCTTTACTACTTCTATGGATCCTAGCATGAAATTATACGATGATGATACAGATGAAGTTGATAAGAGGAGAGATAGAGAGATGGTGGAAAGCTTCTGTATGTTACTATTACCAAACCAGATATCTTTTTTGTGAGCCGTGTGAGTCAGTTCATTGAGCAACCTCGACAAGTACATATGGATGCTATATACAAGATATTGAGATATCTAAATCTTCTCCATATGCAGGATTACTTTTCAAGGAAGGAGCAACTCTCTCTGTATCCGTGTGTGTTGATGCTGACTATGCAGGGTGTTCTAAGGATAGGAAGTCCACTTCGGGCTTTGCGGTATTTGTTGGCAGTTCTCTTGTTTCTTGAAAAAGCAAGAAACAAACAGTTGCGGCCAGTATCGAGTATGAGTATAGAGATATGGCGCAAGCAAGTAAAAAAATGATGTGGGTTCGAACAGTGTTAGCAGATTTGCATGTAGATGTTCCTCTACCCATGCAGTTACAATGTGGTAATCAGGTTGCCTTATTCATTGCAAACAACCCCGCATTCCATGAGAGAACGAAACATATTGAGGTAGATTGCCATTATACTAGAGATATGATCCAGAAGGGTTTGATTTCTACCTCTCATGTTAGTTCAGGAGAGCAAGCAACATATATCTTTACCAAGGCATTACTCAGGGGGTCATTTCAGAAGTGTTCGTCCAAGCTGAGCATGATTGACATCTATGCTCTATCTTGAGGGAGAATGTAGAGATATTTCTATGTTTATATGTACCTGTTTGGTATTTTATTTCTTTATATCTATCGCGTGTAATTTACCTATTGGTCTCTCCTCTATATAAGAGACTAGGGTTCCTGGAATAAACATCTCTATTTTTCTTCCAACACTAGCAATATGAAGTATTGAAACTATCCAAATTTCACTTGTATCCTAAATACTTTTTCGACTATGGATTCTCACAATCGGGTCTTTTAATTGGTACTCCACGTCTCTTAATTAATAGATGGAGTTGACCGTGAGAATCCATATTTGTAAACTGCAAATTTAGGATGCTATATGAAATATGCGAGAAGTACATGAATATTGCCACAACATAACTACCAAAAAATAACATTATTGAAATGATAGTACACGATAATAAAGATAAACTAGGGAGCATACCCGCGCTCCGCGGCGGCCTCTTTGTATTCATAATAATAGTAATAAAATATGTGAAGTAACAGTGAGTAATTTATCCCTTTTGTGTACAAGATTAATCTAAAAATACAAAAGGGAATATTGCGCATAAAATAAATAATCAAAACATTACTAATTCGTATATAATGGCATATTTAACTTCATAATTATTATCATTGTTATATAAAAAAATTAATGCTAATACTTTTATTATCGATCTACCATGATCATGCAAACAACCTCAAAATCAACTTAGTGATGATGGCGGCGAGAAAACTTTGGTATGTATCATTATTTACCATGCTATATCTTTATCGAAACCTTGTATAATGTTAGAATAATTTTAATAAATGTAAGTTCCCTCTTCCCTAGCAATTACGACTAACATCTAAAGGTATTTATCTCTTTTAACGCATACCTTTCTTATTTTGAACATGGAGATTAATGGATTTGTTATATATTTTAAAAAGCGTGTTATCGTGGGATTATAATGAAAGAAATACTATAAATTCCAATTAGTTGTCATAATTAAAGAAAAAGCAACAAAATTATAAATGTTAGGCCTTGAATTAACATGTGATTCAAAGCTTAATATGAGAAAAGTTAATGCTTACTGTATACTTGTATAAGAAGTAATTAGTTCATAGTTGTGAAACCTCAGATATAGAATGTAGTAATGCTTGGGAGGATTATCTGTGATACTTTTGCATCTATTTTTTCATCATTATTAGATTGATATCGCCGATTGTATATAAATTATTTAAGGATGGGTTATGGGTATCCTTTAGTAATGATCCTAATTAAAATCTATGAGAGAGAAATTCATATATATGGAAGAATTTAATTAATTTGATTTACGGATAATTTAATAAAAATATAAGAAATTTTGGAGAGATTGTACAATATACATAAAATGACGACGAACATAAAACAAACTCTAATAGAGCACATATATATAATGGAAGAATAAGCAGATGTTAGAGCGATATATAAACAAAATATCCCGTCCAGTGATAATAAAAAATTTTTTCTCGGGTATTAATGCAAACAAAATTTTAACAATTATGTATTGTCTATCTAAACCAAATATTCCATCCAGCGATAATAAATTTTTTTCCCTCGGGTATTAATGTAAACAAAATTTTAACAAAACTGTAGTGTCTTCAACTCCTATCTATACAGACAAATAGACCCCAAACGATCAACATTGAAGAAATGTTGTCAGACATTTCCATCATCCATGGATTTATCTTAACATACACATATTGGGCTTCCACTCTTACATAGAATCGATGTAAACTTGGCATGAAACGATCAGCATAAATAAAAAGTTGACAAACATTTCCATCATCAATGAATTTTTCTTACTATAAGCATATTACGCTTGACCTCCCACAGAAAACGATGTAAAGTTGAGAAAATGACGATGAACATAAAACAAACACTATTATAGCATAGATATCTGATGGAAGAATAGGCAGTATATATAAACCAAATATCCCATCTAGTGATAATAAAATTTTTATCCTCGGGTATAAATGTGAAATAAAATTTAACAGTAGTGTAGCGTAAACGATCTCAGTTTTACGGATTGATCTCTGTCTCTTGCAATTAATTGAAGTTTCATGGAGACTAATATTCACTCTATTTGTACGATATTCCATCCTAAGCTGTAATCACAAATGCATCTACAATTATTTACAATTCCTGATTAAGTAAAAAGCATAAACAACACAGCAGGAGAAACAATTTACCATATGAATGAAAGTTAGAAAGAGATTTCGGAAAGAGGTGGACGGGGGACGTGTGCAGACCCGTCGCCAGGAGGAGAGCGGGAATAACAGATGAGGGTAGACGGAAAGGTGCAGATGAGAATCGAGGATGTGAAGAAAGGAAAAGAAGAGAAATAAAGAACGTGGCAACGGAACATGAGGGGAGGAGAAAAGACGCGAGGGAAGACAACGATAGCATACGGGAGGTAAAGAGGAAAGGCAGCGGAACGGGAGGAAAGAAGGAGAGGCGCGTGGCAGGCAAAGGTAGCGAAATGGGAGGGGAAGAGGAAAGACGTGTGGAATGCAACGGGAGTGAAGCCCGGCCTTGGTTAAGGTATAAAGATGTAATGGTCCTGTAAAGAGGAGCAAATAGAGGGTACACGTGTCAACAGGGTTGGAAGAAACCCACTAATAGTAGGAGTATAGATGTATAATTGAGTTGAGGCTAATATAATAGCACATGATGCATACATGATCATACACCACATGTTACATTGAATATCATCAGTAAGAAATTAACTTGAGATAAAAACTGTAATTTATTGCTTTAGATTATAACTTGATTTTGAAAGATGTTGAATATTAAAATTAGAAAATAATGTGCATTTGTGTTTGTAGGATGAAAACTGAATATGGACACAAATTACCTATTACTCGACACTTAAGACCATAGTGCAACGTTCTGATTGTGTATCATAATAATAAACTATTAGCTTTTTACATTGAACATGATATTGGCCTTTTACGTTCAACTTACGGATAACAATGTATATTTCTAGGGTCAACTATTGTTAAAAAAAGGTGGCATAGCATAACAATAGTAAGCGTATCATTTTACAATTTTTTAAGAGAATATCATCTAATCCCATCTGAATGATTGTGATGGACTAAATTGAAATCTAATTGTCACAAACCATGTCGATCCCTTTGGTGCCGTATAGCAACATCACACCCTTGTCAATAACAGCATGGATACAAAAATCCTACAACTCAATACCTACCCAGACAAAGGCATAAGTATTACAACTTGACTTGTTGCAACAGTGGATGTAGGATGATGTTTCATTAGATCTTATTCAATTATTTTGATAATTGCACTTTTAATAGTTCAATGTATTAAAATCTCGTACGTTATTGTCATGTATCTTTTTGGTGTTGTTAATTAGTATTTTATTACAGTGGTATTCCATATTGATGTACCGTGTGTCTCAAATGTCACAGCAATTGATGTAGCTACAAAAAAGTTCTAAAATCCGCAACAACAAAAAGATGTGTAATATCAATTCGGAATAATTCCCTGCTAGTGCTTCCCTTGGTATGAATGGGCTGAGGAGAGTGAGGCTTACATGTGCTGAAAATGAACGTGATGGTGTTGAGAAAGCCAGCAGATGAGAGTGAAAAAAACATATATGTTTATTCCGTTCACATTTTAGGCTGGAAGTTATTGACAGGTATGTTGCAGTGTTATCAAGCCTCCTTTGCCTGGATGGCTAGATTGAATGTATTATGTTCCTTTCATATCATCTGATATGTTATTTTCAAAGACATACAATATGTAACAATATCCTTCGCAGGAGATTGAGGGGAAAATGAACCTGTGAATTCAAGACAATATCTTTCTCATGATGTTAGGTAGCAAATATCGAAGATATCGACTTAGCCTCACAACCTCATTAAACTGTATCCTTAAAGATGGCATGCACATCGAAGCCGGAGAGTGTAAATTCGATGGAAACCCTAGAAATAGATGTGTTCCCAAAATGAAAAAAAAAGAGGGAGACACAATAACCATATTGCACATACCATACCTTTACAGTTGTGCCAAACCGTATCCTTTGTCGACAAACGACCTGCGCGCCGAAGATGAGCAACGACCCAGAGGTGGAAGCATATTAAGAAGAAAACGTTTGGGCCAAAGAGGCGGTGGGGTGTAGAAGAACTGGCAATAGATGAAGGGGAAACACCTTATATCCATCGACATGCGCCCTCGTATCCGTCGATATTTGACACATATATGGGCTAATTAGCAAAAAAAAAATCCAAAAACAGAAGCCAAGTTCGAACCTCCATGCAGCCTGACGTAGTAGGACGTGTCCGTCGCATGTCGTCTGTTATAGTACATCTCAAATCTAAGATGCCAAATATGTAATTCTCATCCAATATATCCATGATCAACACACCTAAAATAACAAACGGAGTTTATTTATTTTAAATCCGGTGAACAGTGCCATACTCCACGCCACGGGCAATAAGATATTGTAAGATGTTGGGCACCATCTGTTTATTTTGTCCTCAATATTTTATTGTGGCTTAATACCTATTTACTATTTTGTCAATTTAATGCGATTCTCTTTTCAGATAAGGTCAGTCTAGTTTTCATTGACTCTGGCTGATAAGCCTTCAGGATATTTTGCAGCACCAGTTCACCAGATGCAGCAATATTATCGGCTTGGGGAGTTTGACAACTGCTTCAACAAGTGGAATGCTTTGTATGACTGTTTGAAACTTAAGACGAAAACAAAAGCAGTTGCAGAGGTAGGCTCCTTCTAATTATGCAACTTCATTTGAGTTATCCAGTTTGTTGCGTTTTAAATTTTTCCTAAACCTTTAGACCTTGTTTCTCACCTGATATATAAGAAGTTTAATAGAAACTATGATCAAATAGTTGACCTAATGAATTGGTGTACATGTAGGATATATGCTTTGTTGCCATGAAGTTTTAAAAAGGCAGCAATTCCGTGAGATGTGCGGCTTTTAAGGTGGTCGGTGTTACTGACTGTGTAGTGTTGGATTGTGTGAGTCCTCTGGTTGTCATTTTCATATATGAATTGACATTAATTTCTAAACCAACAGTCTTCTTAGTGAAATGGGGAGGGTCTTATTTGGTTCTAATGTGTTCACCTGTACTGCTGGGTTCTGCAGCTTGGAAACACATGCGAATTCGTCTATATGTGTGTAATCTCACGTGTGTTGCTTCAGTTAAGAATCCGAGTTTGTTTTCAAATGAATGACGAGGTCTGAATTCCCGATTTTGTTATGTGTTTAGATCGCTTGTTCCCAATATTTCAGATTGTTGTTTCGTGCTTCCATCAGGTCTTCTTTTTTTTTTTTTGAAACTCAGGTCTTCTTCTACTACTACTTTTTTTTAATCTTTGTACAATGGTATCTACAAATTTTACTATTGTTAAGTGGGATGCTTAGCTCATGGGACGTGGTGAGCGCTTCGAAAGAGGGGAGTTTAAACCGCTTACCTGCCTGGTTTAGGCAGCTCTCCTGGGATTCAATGAAGGCAAACTGAGCTAAGGTATAGACGTAGCGTTGCGATTGGTTTGGCTGGTTGAGAATCTATGAGAAATACAAAATTCATGAAGCAGGTCAGTTACTTTCTCGGTGAACTGGTTAAATTCAATTTCTAACTCTTTTTGTTGAAACTTGAAAGTAGTTTATCTCGGAAAATCTAGTTTTATCTCAGGAAATTTGTTCTGTATGCCCTGCTTCTGGTCATTACAACATATGTTGTTGAAAGATGCTTTCAGCAAGGATGGCAAGTAGCTGACATTGTGCTCGTCAGGAGGCAGTTGCTAATGCACTTTTCCATTTCCAATTGCAGGATATTCTAGAGGAGCGTGAGGGCGCCAAGCCGCACATCTGGAAGTTCCGCACGGTGGAGGAGGCTTCATCAAACTGGAGACAGATGTTTGGTGAGACCGTGGAGGAGCCCTAACCAAAGCAACTGTGTTCGTATGATTTAACGGATAGCACAGAAGCAGGAAGTATAATTTCTGTTGGCGGGCTCGCATATATGGTGATTCAGATGGGTAGGTATTGGTGCTTCCTACCGATGGTTGCTCAATTTCCTGTTTGGTGTCAAATAGGAAAGCTGGGTAATCTTGAGCAGTAAGAACACGAGCATTACTCATGTTTGCGCTTGAGTTGTCAAGTTCTAATCATATAGTTTGGACATTAGATGCCAAATGGAAGGCGAGATATTTCAATAAATAGTTGAATCACTGGGTTTTTGTTTGCTCAGGGAAAACAGGTGCAAGAAAACATGAATAATATGTTCTTTCTTTTCCTTTTTAGGTTAACAGACCACAAGTTAGAATTATTTATAAGCAAATAAGGCATGTTGTTGAATTAATGTGGAGTTTGTTATTGTTTTTTTTAATAGTAGGCCCGGTAATTTCGGGGGTCCGGAGCGTCCTCACTTGGATTCGAACCCGGGTCGTTTAAAGTGGAGGCACACTGCTCTACCACCCGACCACTCCTTGGGTTCGAGCTGATTGTTATGAACTGGTGCTTAGGGTTGATTCGAGCTGCTGTGTATCTTTAGATGTACTGTACTCGATCTTGTTCACCGATAAAGAATTCAATTTCGAAATAAATCGATTGGTAAAAAGGGTGTGAGAAATAAACAGATCGATGTTCTTGGTAATGAAGAACACTGAAAACAACAAATCAATAGTAAAGGAGAATGAAGACATGATGGTAAGGAAGAACTGGTTACCTAAACCTCTGATGTTCATGCACTCTCTTCGAATCCCCTTGAATTACGCTTCAAATCGATTGAAAAGAACCTGGAACGATCGAAACCCTAGCCATTCAAGAATGGTTTGAGAACCCAAAACCCTGAATCTGATTTCCCTAAAATTGTTTCCAATTCTTACCTGAATTTGTCAGTTCTAGTCAAGTCGTTATATTCGTACATTCATCAATGGGGATAAAACTAGATAGAATATGGTTTGGATATTGATATTTTACATCCATGTTCTCTTCATCAATATCGAATATGAATTCGAATTAAAACTAAATTAATACGGATATATATGGGCTGTGATCCGGAGGTGCAGGCAACTAGTTGCACCGACTATTTTTTTCATTGATTTTCTGTATTTATTGAAATGAAACCTAGGAGGATTTAAATCATCATATATCACAAAGCAAATTCAACTAAATTCGACACTTCTATCATCTCCATCAAGACTCACATTTTAACGGTCTCAGAATTGCTGAAATTGACCCTATTTGGACGAACATGTTAGGATTGTTTGTTTTGCATGAAATTTGAAACACATATTCCACTCGATAAACTAAGTAAATCCTGATAGGTTTCCTTCAAAAAAATAAAAAACCAATAAGAAAAATGGCTGTGTGTAGCTAGTTGGCTGCACCTCTTGGTGTAGGTCACACACACACACACCCATGCACGCACGCACACGACTCCCATATACATTTTTGTATTTGCTTAATCGAAATGTGAAGGAGAAAAGAACCTTTACGGAGCATTAATTCCTTTTTATTTGAAGTTCGCGTGAAGTATGAAATGTTTTCATGAATTTTCACGAGCTTAGCTGCTTATTTACGTGACTGCCTTTGAATTATGAAAAGGTCAAATACTTTATAAAAACTCTCATTTTTTCATTTGGTTTCTGATTTATAGAACACATGAAAATTCTAAGAGTTCCAATAACATTACTTGATTTTATAATCAACTAAATTAATTACACATTCAGATTAGATTAACATTCAATCAATTCCGTTGGATTCCTCTTATCGATTATGATCCAACGACTATACGCAAGTCATAGTTGAACCAGTAAACCTAGCGAGGGGTATATCTGTAACTACGCATACAAATAAGAGCCTTTCATCAAAAAGCCTTTCGCCATTTCATCAAAAACATTTACAGGGTTATTTTAACAAAAAAGCCTTTTCGCGCCAAAACCACTCGCCCGCCACCGATCATCTCCCGCCCAAAAAAAGCCCCAAACAAACCCCCACTCTCAAACACCTCCCACTCCCACTCTCGAAACCCTAGATCTCCCGGCCCTCCGCCTCCGACGCCGGCCATGGAGTACAATGAGGAGCTCGCCGCCACACACCGCCGCGCCTTCGTCGATTTCCTCAACCAGGACGTAAGCCTCCCCTTCTCCCGATCTCCGCATCGATGTCGATCTCGCGCAGTATCACCCTCTCTGATCCTATCCCCCGCAGGAAGGGAAGGGCATCTACAAGAAGGCCATCCGTGACATGGTCAACAACAAACGCCGCCGCATCGTCGTCGGGATCGATCACCTACGCGACTTCAGCCTTGACCTCGCCCGCAGGTCGGTCTGGTGGAAATATGTGTGTTTTTTAAAAATTTGTCACCTTTTTTTTGAATAAAATGTGGTATTTTATGATCGACAGACTGATACGGAACCCCGGGGAGTACTTGCACCCGTTCGTGGAGGCGGCGACGGAGGTCACGAGGACGGTGGACCCTAAATATCTGAAGGAAGGGGAACGTGTGCTAGTGGGGTTCACAGGGCCGTTCGGGTTCCACAGGGTCACGCCGAGGGATCTCATGTCGTCCTTCATCGGCACTATGGTCTGTGTTGAGGGCATCGTAACCCGATGTAAGGTCTCCCCATTTTCAGAAATTTGCTCTATTCGAAGTTCAGCTTATTCTGTCTGTTAAATCGACGGAATTGCGCAAGTGGGTGATGTGTACACAAATTTAATGTAGAAACGTGAAAGGCATCCGGTTGTGGGAATCACCTGGATGTAAGCAAGTAGTTGAGGCTATGAATTGATATATTCATGTCCGAGGTGTTGAATTATGCACGATGATCTTTGCAGATTTTATTCCACAGTATGGTGTCTATCTTCATGCAAAGGTTTTGTTTGTGGTATGTATCAGTTATTTCTTGGTTCAGATGGGCCAAGATGATAGATTATAGCATTGAGATGGCTCTGCTGAATATCACTAGCATCATAAAGTCGCTCCCTTCTGGGCTCATCAAACTTCCCTTTTTGTTGTTGGATTTGTTTAGACAGTAGAGATGTGATAAAAGACACCTTTCGTAGGATTTTCACAAACACAATAACACATTATCTTTAATATATGCACCTTATGGTACATGTCATCTGGACTTGTGACAATGGTGTTTGGTGTGAGAATTGAAGGTTAGAAGATCATGCAAGTTTATTTGAATTATCAGACTAGAGCAGATATTGACAATTGTAAAAAGTTGATTCCTGTAACTTTCCCCTCTAAAAACTAGCTTACATTGTAGCTAGTAAGATTCCAAAACAAGTGAGATTTCGTAGTAAATTCATCTGCATATTTAAATTTGTGCCAGAAGCAATGCAAACTGAAAACTTGGTTTCATATGCCGTATTTTGATTAGTATTTTCAACAGTAAATTTGAAGATTTTATCCATAGTGGAAATATAACGTGACTGCTCACTCTTCGTTTTTCTTTTCTTTTTTATTTGAATGAACCTGGTTTAGCAGCATCAGATTTTCAACTTGTAATTGTTGCTATGGGAATGGTAGCTTGACATCCTGTGTCGGATGACCATCATCTGGCTTTTCCAAAATAATGTTGAATTTGAATTCTCCGTTCCTCTACTCGCTTATTCCAGTATGTAGACTTTGTTGAAGTTTCAGTAAATTGCCTAATCAACTTCATGCATGGGCATCATTCTTCATCTTAGTTGATCATAACAACCTGTGCAGGCTCTCTAGTAAGACCCAAAGTAGTGAAAAGTGTCCATTTCTGTCCTGCAACAACACTGCTTACAACTCGTGAATACAGAGATATTACATCGACTTCTGGCCTGCCCACTGGATCTGTGTATCCAACTAGAGTAATGCATAATATGCCTTCAATTTTTGCACCTTAGTATTACACTGAAATTTGTAATTCCATGCTTAAATTGTTTGTCATCAGGATGATAATGGTAACCTGCTGGTTACTGAATATGGCTTGTGTGAATACAAAGATCACCAAACTCTTTCCATGCAAGAAATGCCCGAGAATTCTGCCCCTGGCCAGCTTCCAAGAACTGTAGATGTCATTGTAGAGGATGACCTTGTAGATTCCTGTAAGCCTGGTGATAGAATATCAATAGTAGGGGTATACAAAGCACTTCCAGGGAAAGCCCAAGGCAGTGTCAATGGAGTCTTCAGGCAAGAAGTTGCATTTTGTTGATAATACAATTTTCCATGAGTTTTCGGGCAGTCATTGATATGCATGCCTGTTTTAGGACCGTGCTTATAGCCAACAACATTTCTTTGCTGAACAAGGAGGCGAGTGTACCGATATATTCTCTTGATGATCTCAAAAAGATGAAGGAAATTGCAAAAAGAAATGATACATTTGATTTACTGGGGAATTCTTTAGCACCATCTATTTATGGTCACTTGTGGATCAAGAAAGCAGTGATTCTTTTGATGCTTGGTGGTGTAGAGAAGAATCTAAAGAATGGAACTCACTTGAGGGGGTAAATTTTATTTACATAATATTTCAAATTATATGCTCACATTGCATCATATTTATGCTCTTGTTTCATATTGTTGGCATGATATAACAGTGACATAAATATGATGATGGTTGGTGACCCTTCTGTGGCAAAGTCTCAACTTCTTAGAGCTGTTATGAATATTGCCCCCCTGTCTATCTCGACCACTGGCCGTGGTTCCTCAGGTGTTGGATTGACAGCTGCGGTCACTTCTGATCAGGAAACTGGTAGGCCAATGCGTACTTCTTCATCATCTTTTGATCTGTTGCATCATGGACTTTGTTTTACAAACTTGTATTTTCTTTCAGGAGAGAGAAGACTTGAAGCCGGTGCCATGGTCCTTGCTGACCGCGGTGTTGTCTGCATTGACGAATTTGATAAAATGAATGATCAAGATCGAGTTTCAATCCATGAAGTTATGGAACAACAAACTGTAACAATAGCAAAAGCAGGAATTCATGCTTCATTGAATGCTAGATGCAGTGTAATTGCTGCCGCGAATCCTATATACGGAACTGTAAGTCTTCATTCTTCAAAACCTTTAAATCGCCTCTTTTACACCTTAAGCATGCCTTTTCATACCTCTTTTTTGTCGCTGAATATGTAATAAAAACAAAATGACATCCACATTTCAATAAAATTGCGGCAACACAATTTTGAGAACACATCAATATGATGTTTTTGAATGCAGGAGAGCAAACATAATCCACAGAAGAGCTTCTTAAATACCTTATATCTGTAACATTTTCTTGTAAAAATCCATTCTCTATTATTCTTCTATTATAAACTCGTCTGTAAAAAGTACTTGTATAGCCTACATAACGTAGATTGGGCACAACTCATGCACCAGTAACTCTTGATATTGGATCCAGGAACTGATCTGACTGTCCACCTAACCTGAAGTCCATGACTCAAAATGTGATCTGTCTTTTTTTGTATCGGAATTTACAACCAACTTTTTTCAAATAAGTATATTCCAGTTTCTCATATACATTCTCTCATATATATGTATATACACGTATAGACACACATGTAAGAAAGTTTCCTATTGCACAGGGTTCGTCTCGATCGATATGTGCTTACACAACTACATAGTTTAAGTGGACAAATTTAATGGTGCAAGTTGAAAGTTCGATATTCTATTCTCTGGAAAAAAAGATTCAATATTCTAATCAGCATGAAATTTTGTTGAAAATGGAGGCATTTATGTTGACTAGGTAGGAATAATGCGGACTAAATGTTAAATTGAATATCTTGAAAGATATTTGTAAAGCAAGGTATGATAACTTTAAACTGTCTTAGTGTCCAATTGCAAGAGAAAATAATCGTATTTAGTACGAATCGATGCATCTACTGAATGTCCTTTATATCGGTGCCGGGTGATAGGGCAAGTTTTTATAATATCGTACTTCTAATTTGCGACCTTTTTCTTCTAAGAAAATTAATTTTATTGGTTTTAGCTTATGCTCACTCAACACCTTTAGTAATGTTTATTTTCATTTTCTCATTATATTTACGTTAGTATTGTATACTGCAGTATGATCGATCATTGACTCCTACAAAGAACATAGGGCTTCCGGATTCATTACTTTCACGTTTTGATTTGCTATTCATCGTTCTTGATCAAATGCATCCTGATGTAGATCGTCAAATATCTGAGCATGTGTCTCGCATGCATCGATACTGTCCGGATGGAGGTACATTTCTACATGTCCATCTCTATTATCAGTCATTGTTAACCGAATGAAAAATAAATAAAGGAGACCAATGCAATGGTCAAATATAGATAGTGTAATGTATCTTATTAGGTTGCAAATGAAGGATCCTATAATATTTACAGACTAATAATTAGTTTTATGTGAACAGGACATGCTGCATCTGATGGAGGTTCTAGGTACACTGAGGAAGATGACAATGGTGAAGCTGGGGTTTTTGTGAAGTATGATAGGGTGCTTCACGGGCAAGAGAGGAGGAAAGGAAGAAAAACAAGGAATGAGAGGCTAACGATAAAGTTTCTTAAGAAGTATATTCATTATGCAAAGAATAGGATTCAACCAAAGCTGACAGATGAGGTTAAATGTTTATTCTGTTACACAATACCAGCTTTATACCCAAAATAGTTCAGAAATCTATCTTTTAAAACTACAAAAATATCAGTCTCGCCATTGGGTTTTCATATCATTGGTTGAAACCGAATGGTTAT
This sequence comes from Ottelia alismoides, assembly GCA_037367405.1. NCBI lineage: Eukaryota > Viridiplantae > Streptophyta > Magnoliopsida > Alismatales > Hydrocharitaceae > Ottelia > Ottelia alismoides. The sequence continues at coordinate 296,730 of JAZKJV010010154.1, forward strand.
GATATTTTACAAAGAAAAACGTTACCTGTAAATATGGTGTGTAAATATGGTGTGCAGGTCCTTGGACACTTCTGTTTCTGTTTCTTTTGCATATCACTTCAATCCAATATTGACTTAGTTCTTTATATAATACATTTGCTGATTTTCCTCATTGATTGTATTTTAGTTCATATTTGATTTATTTTCAGGCATCGGATCAAATAGCAACTGCATATGCGGAGCTTAGGAATGCTGGTTCAAGTAACAAGGTTAGTTCCGGTTTTTCTATGTGGTTTCTTTTGCTACGATTGCTTGTTGAGAGAGGAGTAATTGTGCTCTTTTCTATGTTATTGTTGTAGTCTGGAGGGGGAACTCTTCCAATCACCGCAAGAACTTTAGAGACAATTATCCGCCTATCAACTGCCCATGCCAAGTTGAAGTTGAGAAATGAGGTATATGCTTTTCTAGTACATTTATGTGCATTTGAAATACATTTGCCACACTTGAATATGTAAGACATCTTTTTTAAGTAAGCTTGACTAAATGTAGCTAAAGTTGAATTATTTACTGCTCTAGCAAACATTAAATGTATTGGAGGGAGACAGGGAATATGTGTAAGAATTTAAATTAGAGAAAATGTACTAATGCCATATGGTTGTAATGGAAAGGGAAGTGAGGAATTAAATTAATAAAAAGGGAAAAGGAAGCGAAGACTTTTTGTGTGCTTTTGACATGGCTCTAAAGCTAGTAAAGAGCTTGCAATCTCCTGAGAAAGCAATTGTTATTGACGAATTTGACCGGGGATGGGTTTGCTTTGTTTTGCAACAAGCTTGACATTCTATATGTAACTTTTCAATTTGTAAAAGGTCCGTAACTATAGTCGAGGATATGAGTTTAGTGTTTTTTCATGAAGGTCTTGAAGGGTGATGTTGAGGCAGCTCTGCAAGTTTTAAATTTTGCTGTTTATCACAAAGAGCTGACTGACATGGAAGAACGTGAACAAAGGGACAGAGATTCGGAGATGAGACCGAGATCTGATAATGATGGCACTGTTAGTCATGGGGCTGATGCGGCTCCTGTTGGCAGGGAAAGGTAGCCTCTTGCAATAAGTAAATATTCTCGGCTTTATTAGTGGAATGGAATTTATTTCAGATCAGTTTAGTCAGATATATTATTATCATATTTTATCCTTTGATGTCGCTTGAAACTAGTTCTCTTATTTCTTACTATCCTCAGCTACGTGGCTTCCACGGCTAGGATAACACAATTTGTTGATTCTGTCTAAACATGAACAAGAATGCATGCTTTCAATAGGATTGGTGAATTTTTTTAATGTCCTAATATGACGAGTAGCATTTGTCTTCATAATGCCCATGGAACTGGTCAATTGGAAAAAAAATATTACTTTTAAGGTCACAATTAATTTCACCTCCTTGATGATGTTTGCTTGTAAGCCCTCATGATTTTATCGTATATGTTTTTATCTTGTAAGCAGACTGCATGAAAAATGTTGCCACAGCCACATCCAACAACTACATACAACCCTTTTATTTCACGTTTTTAGTTTGCCACGGAATATTTTTTTATAAATGCTAAACCTGACAATTTAGATCTATAGGATCCCAGTTTGTGTCTGGTACTTTCTACTAATATCCAGCATCAAATAGCAAAAATCTCAATATAATTTTTGGTTCAATCATTATCATGGTTTTTTATGGTATTTTTTGATTTCTGTTGATTCAGCGTCGCAGGAGATCCAATGGAAGTAGATCCTCCAGAAACTGACGTTTCTGCCGACAGGTTTGTTCTTGTTACACAAACGATTTATATTGTATCAGGCTCTTAAAATGTGTTTTGGTTTAATGCAGAATGGAGGCCTTTCAATCCATTTTGTCACAACATATGCATGCAAACCGCTTGGAGCAGATATCGGTTGCAGAAATTGAAAAGATTGTGAGCAAGGAGGCCGCCACACCTTACACGAGATCTCAGATACTGTCCATGTTAGAGGTAATGGAAGTTCTGCTGGTCATGTTATCTCTGTTTTTCTTTGCTTGCCTAATCATGCATACAAATCATCAATATTACAAAGACGCCTCTACATATTTCAATTTGGATTCAGAGCTACATATTGAAAATGCTGCATTGAATTGAACTATATAATCGACCTTTTTCTTCTACCACTTCTGCAGAGGATGCAGGATCAGAACAGAATCATGCTGGTAAATGGGATAGTTCGGACGCTATAGAAAAGCTCGTCGGTCGCTTTACTGCCTCGTTGCCGGAGATTGCTTTTACTGGAATCTGTAGGAGATTGTTGTAGGAATGTGCACCTTAGAGAGTGCATGTATTTGAAATTGTATTTTGGGATATTGGCGGATGTTCTGTAAGTTAAGAATGCTATTCTGCTTGGAAGTCATTGTGGACTCTTCTGATTAGAGTTGTCAGACATTTTAAATTATATCAATTGGAGGCGCTGTTGTCTTGAGACCTTGATTTTATATCGACAACAACAACAAAGCCTTTTCCCACAATTAAGTAGGGTCGGCTACATGGATTCTTCGCCTCTATTCAGATCTATCTTGGGCCAATCCCGAGCTTATATCCACAAAACTAAGATCCCTCCGTATGGTCTCTTTCCAACACTTCTTGGGTCGTCCTCGCCCTCTCTTAGTCGGCTCAACATCTCAACACTCGCATCTCCTAACTGGTGTATCAACTGATGTTCTTTGCAAATGTCCAAACCATTTTAAGCGGTTTTCTTGCATCTTATCCTTGATTTTATATGGAGAATACCAAAAATACTTGAGAATGTCAGTGTTGTACAAAAACCAACGTCAATGGTATATAATACTTGAGAATGCATCAGGTTTGTGTCTACAGCAACTGTAAGCTCCCACCAATGTCGTCAAAACAGCAAACCCTTGAACTATTTCCATGCATTTTATAGAAATATATACAAATTTATATACTTTTTCACCTTTTCTTTTGTGATATTTGAAATCTAATGATGTCATTTTTTTCCTGCCCCTTGTAAGATTGCTTGCTTTCACCTTTACAGGATTGACGGGCAGCTTGTTGTCCGACTCCCAAGAATTTCTATGTAATAATGATAATAAAACATCGACCATTCATGCATTTTTGGAGAAGGTGAAAACAACGAATTCTCAAAATTAGCACCGATTCATATACACATACAATACAGAAATAAATAAGCATGTAACAAATTACAATGTGGTAATCAGGATGCACGATGATGCATATCCTTCTTGTTACAAAACTTATTTCGATGCCGGTCTCTATTCCTCGCGAGCATTCATGTGCAAGAACTGATTCGCGTACTTATCAACCTTGGGCGCCGCATCACCGTATTGGCGGTCGTAGTACTCGACCGCAGCCGCTCCGGCCAGCGCGGCCAGCGTCAATGCCTGGGCATGGAGCCTGGTGGAAGCAAAATCATAAGAACTGTCAATCATCATCCTTATGGCATAAGATGGTTCAATCTATAGATTAATTCGTAAAACATCATCCACATTAGAATTACAATTCTAATTTTCATATACTTGTTTTTGAGAAAATGGTAACTAGTGAGGTTTGAGCCATGATTAACCGGAGAAAGATCATTGAAGTGGATTCCACTCGCGTGTGTGCGTACTCGTGTGCACATAACACGTGTAAAATAGGGCTACTCCCTTGGGTAGTTAATTTGACTCCTCCCGCGCGTCTGTTTTTTTTATTTTTTTTAAAGTTTTCAGTAGATTTTCATCAATATATAAAGTTTTCAGTAGATTTTCATCGATATACCCTTATATGATGTCATTCAAATTTCACTCAAAAGAGAGATTTTTACGACTTCCATTCAGAAGGGTCATTTTTAGCAATTCTGTTACCGTTAAAAAATATTTATCTGGATGGAGGTCGCAGGAATCTTTGTTTCACCCAAAATTTGAATGACATCATATAAGGATATATTGATCAAAATTCACGGAAGAATTTAAAAATAAAAATAAAAATAGACGAAATAATGGGGGAGGAGCGAAGTTAGCTAACACAAGGGGCAGCTCCATTGATCTTATATATGTTGAACCGGATTAAAGGATAGAAGATAAGGGGGTGTTTGGATAGTGGGTTTAGGTATGTTAAACTGGTTGCAGGTAACCCATTTTTGAGTTTTGGTGTTTGGATAGATGGTTAAACTGGGGGTGGGTTAGAAGTGGGTTTAGGGTGATGTGATTGTATTGGAGTTTGAAAAAGTGAGAAGTTATTGTGATGTGATTGTATTGGAGTTTGAAAAAGTGAGTAGAAGTGGGGTAGTTTATAATTTTTATATGATATGATGGTATAGTATATTATTTTTTGATGGAATTGATGACGGAGAATTGATTTATTTAATTTTTTTAAAAAGATAAAAAGTGGGACCCACGTGGAGGGAGAAAATATGGGGTAGGGGAGTTGGGGTGGTTTAACCTGATACAATAAGCAAAGTTTATCTTTCGTTCTTATTCGGATTGAACTGAGGAATCAAACCTGGCGTGGATGATCTTGACGCTCGTCTTCATGGCGGGCCTCGACCAATTGTACGCGAACGACCCCGTTATGCTGCTCAGCCACAGAGCCCCTGAACACAAATCGGAGCAACTCAAATACAAACCGTTCGAAATCGAAAGACACGCACGTTTAATAAGAACGGGAGTCTTACCGACGGTCTTGAGCTTGTTCTGGACGACCCACTTCCTGACGGCCGCCGCCGTGCTCCCTTCTTCGGACGCCATTGCAGATCTTCCCCTTCTCCCTGAAGATCAAAGAGATGTTGTTGGTTCTCGACGACGGAATCGCGGGTGTTGCGAATTCGTGTTCGTGTATTTATGGGTCGTTGTAGATGTGGGACTCCGTGCTGTTTCGGGCGGCGCCGACGGTATGCGCGCGACCGTGTTTGATGACGAAAGCGATGACATCGCCAAATGGAAGCACTTTAATTGGTGGACGGATGAGATCGTCCACTCTGGATTTGGAACGTTTTCGATCATTTTTGGGAAAATTTGCTAGATTTGTCCCCGGTTTGTGAGGGAGATTTTGTAAGGCCTTGTTTGGTGGAAGAATAGGCTCTGGAATAAGGGGTCAATTCTCCTCCCGACACGATTCTCAGTGGTAAGATTATTCCTCATTATTCCATCTTATTTAACTTTTATTCCTATCTTTATCCCACTTTACCTACCATTATTTCACCTTATTCTCCTTACTCCTATCCTCCAGCCGAACAAAGAATAGACCCTTATTCTCCTTATTCCCCATCCTTATTCCTGCTTATTCCCGAACCAAACGCACTCTTAGGTGCGTTTGGTATGTGGATTAGGATGGGTTAAATTGATAGAGGGTAACTTGTTTTTGTGTTTTGGTGTTTGGATAGATGGTTAAACCGTAAGTGGGTTAGAAGTGGGTTTGTTGTGATATGATTGTATTGAAGTTTGAAAAAGTGAGTAGTTATAGTGATGTGATTGTATTAAAATTTGGAAAAAAAATAGAAGTAGAGTAGTTTATAATTTTCATATGATATGATGGTATAATATATTATTTTTTGATGGAATTAATGATGGAGAATTGATTTATTTAATTTTTTAAAAAAGATAAAAAGTAAGGCCCACATAGGAAAGAGAGGGGGTGTGTTTACCCCACCATCCGAATGGGGCCTAAGTGGTGTCTGGAATAGTAAGATTACTCTTGGAGCTCGTTTGGTTGCCAAGTTACATCGAGGTAATCTCGCATACCCTCTGCTCTATCCCTGTATATTTGAGTCGAAAATAGTTGCATGGACCGTACGATTTATTTGTTATAATATTTTTAAGAGTTTAATGGGACTGCCCCCTTGGGGCAGCCAACAATGGTTGCCCCCACACCGTTTTCGACGGTTTTTTTTGAAAATATCGCTATATATATTCATCCCTATATCCTTACTATATGCCATTCGAATTCCGTCAGAAACAGAGACTCCTACGGCCTCCATCGAGATGGTGTCGATTTAAAAAAAATGCTATTACCGTTAAAAAATGACTATCTAGATGGAGGTCGTAGGAGTCTCTGTTTCTGACGAAATTCGAATGGCATATAGGAGGGATATAGGGATGAATATACATGGTAATATTTAAAAATAAAAATAAAAAAACTGAAAATGGTAATGGGGCAGCTCCATTAAACTCTATTTTTAAACACGTTCAAATAAAAAAGTTAACATAAAAATATATTATAATCATAAAAAAATCAATATAACTTGTAATCAATGTCACATCATATTTATCATTTTAACCCTCCTAACCATCTAAACAACTATTATTCACATGAGGTTACTCCAACCAACCCAACCCAACCCAACTCAATTATCAAACATGCCCTTGGAGTCACGTCTAGGGCTGGCTTTGGAAGCTGTAGTTAAAAATTGAATCGGACATCTAATCGATATGACACTGATTTTTGAATTTTCATGGTTGAACTCATAAAATTAATCGGTCGAACTTGTAATGATGTCAATAGTTCATAAAATTGAAAAAAAAAGAGACATATTATCATGTCATTGGTATGATTCGCATGGTCCAACCAAATCGAATCGGAATTGATTAGGAATTCATACGAGTAAATATGCATTATGTTGCATCACATTTTTTTAAATTTATTTTATAAAAAGCATATAAATACATATTTATATATGATGCTCAAAATTATTTTTTTTAAAAAATACAAGTTATGGCTATAGTCGTTGATAAGAGTTGTTAATTTGTTGATTCTTATGGTGATAATAATAATCTCTTCTTAATTTTTTTGATTCTTATGAAGCATCATTTGTTGTTTTTGGAAAGGGACAACATCATGTACAAGATAAAAAGGAGGAGGAGATGCTTGTGAAGTATGGAAGTATCTCAAAGTAAGAAGTATGTGATTATATAAATATTTCATTAAATTTTAGAAAGAGAAGGAGATTGGAAGTATCTCAAAGTAAAAAGTATGGAATTATATAAATATTTCATTAAATTTTAGAAAGAGGAGATTTCTTTGGAGGAAACATGAAAGAGGAAGAGTCAAAATCATATCATACTAGAAGTTAGAATGAAATTAGAATACGAATAGCTTTTAAGAATGTGCATCTTATGATTTTATGTTTGTCAAAATATGGATAGTTGACCGTTGATTCGATTCAATTACTTCAACCGAGTCAAGTGGTGCAACCTGATCCTAATCGAGTTTTGACTAGTTTTGATTATTTTTCTATTTTTCAAATAAAAGTCAATTGGGTCAATTGTTTTCCTTTGTTTCTTGGTTGAACCGATCAGTTAGATTAAGTTCTTAAAATCATGGAATGAGGGTCATAAAACTTCCCAACCTCTAAACCTTGAGTCTTTACATTGGGAATATAATTGATAGCAATGCCATTAACCAATAATTATTTAGATTTTCAGGATTATAAATAGTTTTGTTAAACATCATAATATGAAGAGTAAATTACAAAAAATCTCTGAATTATACACCTGATTTCAATGTCATATATGAACTTTAAAGAGTAACTGTGGTACCCCAACGTTCAAATTTGTCTCAGTGTGATCCTTCACCATAGAAATTTAGTTATTATTTTGTCATTTTAGCCTTAAATTTCAATAGTTAGGGACCACACTGAGACAAATATAAAAGTTAGGGTACCACATTGTTACTTTTTAAAGTTCAGGTATGACATTGAAATCAGGTGTATAATTCAGGGACTTTTTTATAATTTACTCCAATATGAATCGATATCATCCCATGAATAATAGAAGAATCAATATTTTAAATTCTGATACGACAATACACATGATCCAAAGAAGGATAAAAAACAAACCATCCGCAAGAAGAACAAAACAAATGGACAGTGAGTCGAAATTAAAAATTTGTTGAAGTGTCTATACAGATTTTCCTTAAAGAGGGCATCGTCTCTACTTTATTAGTTTGTTAGGTCTAACAATATGTTCACAAGATACGATAATTCATGATCGTCGTCACCAATCTCCGATGAGGATCATCCTCGGAAGTAACTTCGAAAAAACATAGTAGAGAGAGTGAACATTTCTATGACAAAGAAAATAAAAGATTGATGAATCTCCATTTCATCACCTTTATTCTATCATTTTGGCCTTAAAAACCCCAGCAAATGCATGTAAATAGCATTAATTTGTATAAAATAGCGTTCATTATTTATTGTATTTACTGTACATAGAATAAGGTTTTTAATGCCAAAATTATAGAATAAAGAGAAGAAAAGAAAAAGGAATAAAATATTGCAAATATTTTATGACCCTAACCCCGAGACCAAGGCCAGCATGGAATTGGTCGACAAGGAATAAAGTAGGGGGAGATAAGGGCCAATTATACAATAAATATCTCATTTATTAATTCATTCATTTATGCATTTTGGCACCTATTTTGTACATAATTATTTATTCATCAAATAAAGAAACTTTGTTCATAAAAGTTGTAGATAATAATGTAAATAAAAATACAAAATTGAGTTTGTGCAAAAAAATAATTTTCAGTGTACATTTTATACACATAATAAAAAGCAAAAATCTCAACTTCACAGACCAATATCTTGCAAATAAAAACTCCAAATCACCCAAACTCACCTTTAATTGTATATAGCATTTCATAAACTATTTTATAAAGTTGGTTTCATAATTTTTGGAGTCCATCTGTGGAAGTTAGGTTTTTGGCCCTTCTTGTACATAGTACCTGATTAAAATATTCATTTTATTCAATGGGTATTATTTTTACAAAATTATATTTTTAGAATCCTGTAAATAATGTATATAATACTTGTGCATATTAAAACTCAAAGAAAACTAAAAAAAAATTTTGTGAAATAAAATAAGTCTATGTATCACATAGACAAAATACCTATGTTAAGAATGTATATAAATAAAAGGGATTTTTATTCTCTGATTCTTTATTCAATTATATTTTTATAATAATGTACATACAATATATTATTTATTAAAAATACAAATCCAAAATAAAAATAAATAAAATTCATTAAATAAATAAAGTATATATAATATATAGGTAAAATACCTATAAGTATACTTACATATACATACATATATTTAGTTTAAAATGTAAATAAACTCATAAAAATAAAATAAAAAAATATATTTATATTCATAAAAATAAAGTATAAATTTATAAAATAAGAAAATAAAATAATAAAATAAATCAAATAAATTAAAAATAAAACACCCAAAAATACATGTAAATACATACATATACACATTATTTTAATAAAACCATAATAAAATAATTCATAAAAATAAATAAAAATCATAAATAAATACTACATTAGTTTATGAACATTTTTTATTTTATAAGTAAATTCCAAATAATTCATTTAACACGTTAAATAAAGGAGTCAAGATAAGCCTGACGTGGACCAATCAGGGGCCAGGGAAAGTTGACCTCCGGTCAACTCCCCCTGCGCCTCTGACTGACCCGTCAGACCTGTCTTGTCCCCTCTTTTCTTCCCTTTTTCCCGCATGGCTCAGTGATCCATCGCCAACAGTCACTTCAGGAGATTTGTTCTCCTTTCACCCGTGATCCCCGCCGAGCATCTAGATCTCACGTACATAGTGTGCATCGCCGGCCATGGCCTGGTCAATAAGGGTGCTCCACCTGTCTATAAATAAAGAACCACCGCCTCCCTCGCCAAATTTGGTCAGCTTTCCAGCCAATCCCTTCCCAGAATTCGGTCCCGGCGATGCTCCTGGTGACAGGAGGAGCTCGCCCGCACTTTGAATCGTTCGGAGAGGCGGAGGTTGCACCCATGGTGGCGCTCCGGCAGCCACCCTGCTCCCTGGAGTTCCTCCAGGTATAAGAGCTGCGCATTTATCTTTTTAGGTAGATTTTTATATCAGCATTTCATTTCAGTCATTTATTTTGCATGTCGATTCATAGGTTAGCGTAATTTAGGTTATTCGTAGTTCGTCGGAGCTTCGCTCCGGCGAGCTTTTCACCGTGTTCCCGACCAGTCCCCGACTCGCTTTCGCCCTCATTTCACTCCCCACCACTTTCTCCATCTTCCAGCCACCTTGTCCAACCGGATTCGCTTCTGAATCCGCGAATCAAAGCTCATCCATCACCCATCGCCGGAGCTTCTTCGCCCACCTTCATCCCAGTGCTTTCAGCTTCAAACCCCGGGTCGAGGGAGACGCCCTCGAGCCCCTCTTTCTTTCTGTGCAGGATAGGTGCGTAATAAAGCACCAGGAGTCGAGTTTCAAGCGGGCGGAGGTACCTGGAGCCCCATTTCTTCACCGAGCTCGTGGTGGCGCTCCGGGGTATCTCCGGCCGATCCAACACCTCCAGCAGTCAGAGCACCCTGCCAGGAAGCTTTGTGGACCTTCAGGAGCAGCGATGGTCGGCCGGAGAGCGAGATCGAGGAGGAGGAAGCTCGCCCCGGCGAGGCTTCTTCCCTGTTCTTCCATGCCAGCTCTCCGCCGTTGGATGGAGATGAAGGCCCCAGTTTTGATCACAGCCGTCCGATGGAGCGAAGCAGCGACCGTCAGATCTCACGCGAGATCTAATCTCAAGCGCCCATCGACGAAGCGGTACCAGCCGTTGGATGAGCGACACGTGGCAAGTGAAGAAATCTTAACCGTTCGCCAGCGCGCACTTTTGGGGGTAATTTTCACATCTGACCCCCGCCTTTTTGTATTTTATTTTTAGTCCTGTAACTAAAGTTTAACGTTGTAAATAAAGTGGAATTTTTGCATGGAACCCCCGGTACTGCTTTGATATTACTTTTGGGTCCATTCCACGTCACCTCACGTGTCGTCCCACGTGAGGTGGGTATTTTGCATAAGACCCCCTGTATGTTTGTAAATATAATTTTAGTCCATGAAATAAAATTTCCAGTGTTATATTTTTATGAAGAATTACAACCAGGACCCTTAACTTTTCTGTAATTACATTTTGGTCCCTGTGGGTGCGGACCACGTGCAGTCCCACGTGGTGGGTAAATTTCAAGGGGGCCCTGGCGGGTTTGCATATTTAATTTTAATCCATAAAATCGCAGAAAACGTTATAACTTTCTGGTATTTTTGCACCTGTGTCCCTGTAACTTATTTTCTTTGCAAAAATACCCCTGCCAGGCTGTTTCATTTTTGTCTCTTTATCTATTTATTAAAAATACCTAGATGGCTTCTAAAAATCCACAAAAATTAGGATAGGTGCTCTATGCCATGCTTGTTCACACTCATATTTTATTTTGCATTTTTTGCATTTTTCCTAATTATTAAAAACGAAAAAGAAGCCATTTTTGTACTGTCTAATTGATAAAATACAAAAAAATTAGAAAATGTTTTTGAAAAATTCCAAAAAAATTGTATACGGTATATTTATTTATATATTGAGTCCAGAAAATGAAAAACCCTAAAAATATGAAAAAGAAAAATTAAAAAAAAATATAAAAACCTAAAACCCACTAAAACAATAATTGGACATGATCAATGGATTGAATAATGGATACATCACATACATTCCCTTCGCCTCCCAGTGTTCGACCTCTACTTGTGCTTACACCTATACACATTTTACATGTAGAGTTATAATAAATTTTAACTCCACATTTTTGATATTCATTGCATATATTTATTGTGGGTTAACTGTTGATCGATTCGGGTTTCGTGTGCGGTCGCTCAGCGACACTGTAGTCCCGCCTTGTGTGGACTATTTTGACCCTCGCAAAACCCGAGTCATCAAATGGCGCCGTTGCCGGGGAGGCAACGGATTTGTATGATTTTGTGTGGTTAGTTGTTCAGTTATTTGATTCTTTGTTCATGTCCTTCATTTATTTATTTGTGTGATTTTTATTTGATATTATTGATTGACTGCTCTGACCATCTCTTTCTTTCTGTCTTTAATGCGAGGGACCGCCAAGCGAAGGAGGACCTCCTGGGAGGACCGATGCACCCCAGCAAGGCGGAGTTGGCTCTTCTATGCCCAGCCAACAGGAGAGAGCATCAAAGGGAGAAGAAAGAGAATTTTTGAAGACAGTCTCTATTTTTATGCACATTATTCTATCATGTATATTCATGTGAGAGAGTGACCCTTAGAATTTTGTAATAATACAGGACTCTCACAGGTACACTCCGACTCCCGAGGTCCATTGCCCGAGGGATTGTTCCCTTGGGGGCCTCGACGGTTTTGACACTTTTTCGTTTTTATTTTATTTTTATTATTTTGTGTGAATGAGTCCTAGCTTAGGAATTGCTTGCCGATAGATTAAGGCCCAAACACCCTAATATATTTGCATGTACCTATAGTGCGTTTTGGACCTAGTCAAATCTAAACAGTCGGTTCATTTATCTCTTAACCCCTGTGCCGTGAGCGAGCCCCATCAAGCGCTACTCCTGAACTCGAGCGTGTCGAGAAGAGGAGGGGTGAGCCAAGACCGGACCCTTAGGTTAGGGATAAGTGACCGACTTGTGGTGCTTCACGATAATAGCAGTCACTATCCTAGGGCGATTTCTTCGGCTTGCATTTGCATATAGCATAGGTTTCAATTCTGTTATGCATCCCGCATGGAGAGAGCTGGGAAGCACTGTAAGTCTCCTTACTTAGCATGCATCATCGATTTCCGACTTGCATGGCTTTTCCGATCTTCTCCCTCTGTTTTTCCAACCTAGGATGCTTAATGGAAATTGGAACCCGGATAGGCACGTGCATTGAAAATACCCAAAAACAGTGATAACTCAAATAAAATCGGGACTGCTAACTCTATTGATCTAACAATAAAATGTAATGAATTCCTTGTCTTGGGGAGAGCAACCCCCTCATTGTACGCGTTTTAAATTGCTTACGTACACACTAAGGAGTAGAGCCCAAATCCTATCAAGCCTCCTACGTGATTGTACAATTTTTGTGATTCTCACCTAACTCTAAAATCGAAAAGATAAATGACCGTCACCTGATGGTCTTCACTGTGTTGAGTAGGTGAATTGGGGGTGTTGCCTTGTGTATTGATTGTGACTTGGAGTTCATTGTGTTTTCCATTCATTATGAGAGTAGTCGGTCCCGCCCGTGTGAGTCATGCATTTTTCATCTTTGAGTCTCTCTATCTCTCTTATACATATATCTCTTCATCATGCATCGAGTCGTGATATTGGCGCTTGAGCTCAATCATTTCTTCGCCAAGTCCTTTGTTTCCCTCTCCTTCATCACTCTTAGTATTCTCCGTATCATCATCATTCTCTGGTTCAAGGAGAGCACTCTCTTCGGATCATAATTTTGACGGTGTTCCCGCCTTGTGTGGAACACCCAATTTTGTCTATATCCCGATCTTCTCACCCGCCCTCCTCGTTCCCTCTGTATCACCCTTCTACCACCCACGGTATTGGCACGCCCGCTCAATCAGCTTCTCCACCCCATTGTGTACCTTTCTTATCCATCTTCCTCGTGTCCCCTGTTTCATCTCTCCCATTACCCGGGAATGCTGTGCATATTGGTGAAGACCCGCATTGAGGATCATTTATACTAATTAAGCCGGGCCCATGATATTGGGGTTGCTGAGATCGATTTGGTGGATTTGATATCAGCATATGGATTTCTGGAGGATTTTTGATGATGCATAGGGCATAGGTGTGGTGCATTATTGAGGAATTTTAGTTCTCGCACACCGGATTAAGGATGTGATGTGATGCGATGATTTGATGATGATTTCATGAGCATTGATTGATCCATCTCTTAGAGGTTCCACACATCTTGATTGTTGAGTACTCTACTTTGGACTTTTTGATAAAGGTGTACGGATCCTACATGATCTCTCATCTACCTGATTGAACCATCCTTGATCTCCTGACTCTTTTATCCACCCTGGCACTTAGAGGATTCCTGACTATTTTTCGTGCCATCTCAGTTGACTGGATTGACCCAAGGGATGTTTGGTGAATGACATGATTATTCGCTCCCTTACATGATCTTATGCCCTCCGAATGATGGAATGATTTATTGCTTTTGAGGACCTGAGATGACTTGCCAGCATTCCCATGACCTTCATTGAGACAGCTCGCATTGCTCCCTGAGGACTATCTGCGGGAGAATACGACAATTTCTAGGACTGCGGTTTCATTCACTGCTTGGGTCGCCATTGTGATGGGACCCGAAACCGAGTCGTACGATATGTTTGATTGGCCTCCCCCTGTGATTGTGTACCTGACCTGTTGGTACACGAGGCCAATGTATTTGACTTATCTGAGTCCGCTCTCCTTGACGGTCCTCGCAAGGCAGAGCTCCACTTTTCTGATGATTGCATGCCTAGTTCATAGCTCTCCGAGGGTTATCTGCGAGGGGCTATGACACATTCTAGCTCTCTTGGTCTCTTCTGCTGGTAGGCGGTCTGTCGTCTACCGAGACCAGATTCTCTACGGGTCCGTCTGATGGACCCGGCTCCTTCGAGCCCTTCTCTCTCCTTGACAACCCTCGCAAGGACGAGATGTACTCTGATTATTCACTGCATAGCTCACATCGCTTCCCGAGGACTATCTGCGGACGGATATGACACTTTCTTTACGATCGGCTTCACTCATTTCCTGTGCTGCCACCTTGTTGGGGCACGGAGCCGACTCATCTGATTTGTGCACTCGGTCTCCATTTCTGATTATGCGCCTAATCTGTTGGGGCATGAGACCGACTTGTTTAGACTCCTTTGAGTCCGCTCTCCTTGACGGTCCTCGCAAGGATGAGCTCTTATTATTCATTTGATTAGTTCGTAGCTCCCCGAGGGTTATCTGCGGGAGACTACGACATATTTCAGATCTGATTGGTCTCTTCTGTTGGTAGCCGCCTTGTCGACTACTGAGACCACTATGTGGATCCGTCTGATGGATCCGGCTCCTTTGAGCCCGCTCTCCTTGACGACCCTCGCAAGGTAGAGGCACTTTCTGACTATTCCCTGCCTAGATCGCAGTACTCTCCGAGGACTATCTGCGGGAGGCTGCGACACTCTATTTACGCTCGGTTCCCACCTTCTGATTGTGTCTCCTCTCTGTTGGAGCACGGAGCCGGGTCGTCTGATATGCAATACTTTTGGTCCCATCCTGAGTTGCCTATCCGATCTGCGGATCATGGGACCCATCTGATTAGACTCCTTTGAGTCTGCTCGCCTTGACGGTCCTCGCAGGGTTGAGTTTTTGATATCTGCTATTCCCATGACTAGTTGGCAGCCCGCTCCCCGAGGGTTATTTGCGGGACGCTGCCACACTTTCTCGATTTTTCGGTCTCTTCTGCTGGTAGCCGATCTGTCGCCTATCGAGACCGTCTCTGTGATCCGTCTGATGGATCAGGCTCCTTTGAGCCCGCTCTCCTTGACGACCCTCGCCAGGGTGAGCTTCTGTTCTGATTATTCATTGCTTAGCATGTACCACTCTCCGAGGGTTATCTGCGGGAGGGTACATCATTTTCTAGGTACGCGGCTTCATTTCTGGTGTCTCCCCGTTGGTGGAGCACGAAGCCGGACCTTCTGACTTATGTACTCGGTTTCCTCCCTGGTTGTGTCTCCTGTCTGTTGGAGCACGGAGCCGAGTACTCTAATTATTCTCTGATTTTGCTCACCTTGAGGACCCTCGCAGGAGTGAGCCACATATTGTGTTGTTCGGTGTATTCTTGTGACTTTCAGATTATATCACCACCGTGCAGCACACAGTCTCATATGCCTTATTTCTGATCTATCTGAGACCATGATTGACTAGGAGGAGTCTGTACTGCTCTTTCTCCCTCTCGGTTTTACGGTATTGGCTCTGTTCCCTCATGTTGACCATATGAGCCGATTGACTGCTTCATGCTACCGGACCCGATATCTATCCTTTCGATCTGTTGACCCCGGTAGCTGACACCCACTTGATTGCATATTCGGGTGTATTTTCACCTTCTGACCGCGTCCTCGTTCTCACAGGGAGACGATGACGAGAGCACGGTAGTCGCTTGTCAGATACCGTCCTGTACTTCACCAGTCTCTTCACCGCTTGTATATATGTGTATTCTGTTCATCCTTTCTCCCGCATGTTATGTGTGCCCTAGATCTATCGCCATATCTTTGTGACTACACTTAGGACGTACCTTGTCCTAAGTGTAGGGGGGTACGCACCGAGTTGTTCTTTCCTTGCACATTTTTCGTCACTCCTTTTGTTGCCTATATTTAGGGATATCTCACCCTAAGTATAGGGGGAGTGATGTGTATATTCTCCACGATCTTTTCATCTATCTGTATATATATATATATATCTTTTCTTCTCCTTTTCTTCTTTTCTTCTTTTCCTTTTTCTATCTTCTGTATCTAAATAAAAGGTGTCACCCCTTTGTGTCAGTTTTCTGTACTTAGGACATACTTTGTCCTAAGTATAGGGGGGTGCACCCCTGATTTGTTAATTCTTTGATCTATTTATTCCCACCCATGGCCCTCCCTGCCCTGTGTACAGTCTGCTATACTTAGGATTATTTGATCCTAAGTATAGGGGGGACGGTCATCTTCTTATTTATTTATCTCGTTATTCTTTCATTATTTTAGTCGTTGTAGTATAGACTTTTCTATACTCAGTACGAGTTATGTCTTCTCTTTCTCTTTTCCGATCTATGAGGACATAGCTCAAGCTAAGTATAGGGGGGTCGTATATACTCTGTATATACTATATCCATAACTCGTACTTTCGTGTATTTTATTAATAAATATGGCTAAAAATAAGATATAATAATGCTTCTTACTCCTCAGATTCTTTTTGTATATATACTGATTAATAAATCAGGTTAAAAATACTTTTGCAAAATGATTTGAAAAATGGTGTAAACTGTTTGGAAAACTTTTTGTGAAACATTTTTCAACCTTTGTAAAAATATTTTGATTGCAAAATTTTCTATTTGTGTGAAATAAAGGATTTGAAAACCTATTTGCAAATAATTGTAAAAATATTTTTGTAAAAATATTGTGAAAATGTATAGTGTTTGAAAAATCTTTGCAAAATGGATTTCAAATGTTTGTAAATATTTGCAAAAGATATTTTGTACTATAGTTTTCAAAATGATTTTCAAATAAATCTGAGGAATAAAAGCATTATAATAAATAAAATAAAATAAAATATGATATAAATATATACATAAAATTCTTTATCAATTGTATATACACCTAAATAAAAACACTGTGTAAAAACACTTTGTTAAAATCTGTAAATTATTTAAGTCTTGTAAAATAAAGCGGCACGCCCGTGTAAATAGCTGTACATATTTTATACTTTGAGTGCCAAAATTATTTGCAAAAATTTCGTTGTGTAAAAATTCCTCTCTTTGTTTTCAAAATTCTTTGAAAAAAAATTGCATTATTCTTTGCATATTTGTAAATAGCATTTGCATAGCATTCATATTCTTTTATTGAGCTTGATGATTGAACTAGTCCAATAAAGTCGAAGATTGGAGCTTGGTTGGACCTTACTGCACCTAATTGCACTGGAACCCTACGGGAACTAGGTTTAAGGTACTTCAGGTCTATTCAGACTTAATTCTTTGAGAAATCAGGGCTAGGTTCAAGTCGCCTCAGTGGACTAACTAGAATTTTTCGAAACACACGCATGACTCTTGTCGGCCGTGACCTAACTTGGACACTTGCACCTTTCACTTGGCTCAACTCAGTTGGAGTGGTGAGGGGGTTGGATTTGCCAGTCTGAGACGCACACGAGTGGAAACATTCGTCCTCGTCTAGGGAGGGAAGTGCACCCCAACCTGGTCCAGTTTCAATGAAGTCGAATGACAGGAGAGTGTGGGTTGCAATAAAGCTTCAAAAGAGGGATAGTCTTCTGGCTCAAGAGGAAAAAGTCCTTATGTAAATGCTGCTGTACATAGTATGTTGAAAAAAAAAACTCCAAAAAAGTGGACAGGCTTGTAAATAAAAATAAAAGTGCCTGCCGGAGAATGTATATTTGTTGTATAGAAAATAAGCAAGCTTGAGCATCAAAGTTATACCATGTGAGCCTGCAGCTGGATGACTTGACTACACTGGTCTTGCATCCCCGGATTGGTAGCTACACTGGCTACTGTTCATTTTTCTTTTCTTCACCCCCTCCTCTTGAGTTGGATGCCACTTGAACTTAGAAGGAAATACCCCGCTCCTTGACGGTGGAGGGCAGGATTGGGGAATCATTGGGTTGTCATTCTGGAGAAGTCAATCTCCTTTGTCATTTCAGTCGGGGAGAGCCACTATCACTTACACCGTACAAGTCAGCTTCATAGTCATAAGGGTTTGCGTATGATGTAGGCTAGTTCTGACCTGGCTATTGAGGTGATTTGAACCAAGTTCTGTGACTATCGAAGGCTGTTGTGTTTTAAATTTGGTTTCCGATTAGGTTCCACACACATTCTCACACCAAGGTCTAACCTGAGCTCCAAACTTTGATTTTGTACAGATGAGTTTAATAATCATGATCAATTCAATTTATTCTTTGATTTCTTTATCATTGCGTTTTCTTTTCTTCTTATTCTTTATTCTTTTATACTTATTGCATAAGTATTTGCTAGGGACTAGCAAAGGCAAGTATAGGGGGGTGATGAATCTCCATTTCATCACCTTTATTCTATCATTTTGGCCTTAAAAACCCCAGCAAATGCATGTAAATAGCATTAATTTGTATAAAATAGCGTTCATTATTTATTGTATTTACTGTACGTAGAATAAGGTTTTTAATGCCAAAATTATAGAATAAAGAGAAGAAAAGAAAAAGGAATAAAATATTGCAAATATTTTATGACCCTAACCCCGAGACCAAGGCCAGCATGGAATTGGTCGACAAGGAATAAAGTAGGGGGAGATAAGGGCCAATTATACAATAAATATCTCATTTATTAATTCATTCATTTATGCATTTTTGGCACCTATTTTGTACATAATTATTTATTCATCAAATAAAGAAACTTTGTTCATAAAAGTTGTAGATAATAATGTAAATAAAAATACAAAATTGAGTTTGTGCAAAAAATAATTTTCAGTGTACATTTTATACACATAATAAAAAGCAAAAATCTCAACTTCACAGACCAATATCTTGCAAATAAAAACTCCAAATCACCCAAACTCACCTTTAATTGTATATAGCATTTCATAAACTATTTTATAAAATTGGTTTCATAATTTTTGAAGTCCATCTGTGGAAGTTAGGTTTTTGGCCCTTCTTGTACATAGTACCTGATTAAAATATTCATTTTATTCAATGAGTATTATTTTTACAAAATTATATTTTTAGAATCCTGTAAATAATGTATATAATACTTGTGCATATTAAAACTCAAAGAAAACTAAAAAAAATTTTTGTGAAATAAAATAAGTCTATGTATCACATAGACAAAATACCTATGTTAAGAATGTATATAAATAAAAGGGATTTTTATTCTCTGATTCTTTATTCAATTATATTTTTATAATAATGTACATACAATATATTATTTATTAAAAATACAAATCCAAAATAAAAATAAATAAAATTCATTAAATAAATAAAGTATATATAATATATAGGTAAAATACCTATAAGTATACTTACATATACATACATATATTTAGTTTAAAATGTAAATAAACTCATAAAAATAAAATAAAAAAATATATTTATATTCATAAAAATAAAGTATAAATTTATAAAATAAGAAAATAAAATAATAAAATAAATCAAATAAATTAAAAATAAAACACCCAAAAATACATGTAAATACATACATATACACATTATTTTAATAAAACCATAATAAAATAATTCATAAAAATAAATAAAAATCATAAATAAATACTACATTAGTTTATGAACATTTTTTATTTTATAAGTAAATTCCAAATAATTCATTTAACACGTTAAATAAAGGAGTCAAGATAAGCCTGACGTGGACCAATCAGGGGCCAGGGAAAGTTGACCTCCGGTCAACTCCCCCTGCGCCTCTGACTGACCCGTCAGACCTGTCTTGTCCCCTCTTTTCTTCCCTTTTTCCCGCATGGCTCAGTGATCCATCGCCAACAGTCACTTCAGGAGATTTGTTCTCCTTTCACCCGTGATCCCCGCCGAGCATCTAGATCTCATGTACATAGTGTGCATCGCCGGCCATGGCCTGGTCAATAAGGGTGCTCCACCTGTCTATAAATAAAGAACCACCGCCTCCCTCGCCAAATTTGGTCAGCTTTCCAGCCAATCCCTTCCCAGAATTCGGTCCCGGCGATGCTCCTGGTGACAGGAGGAGCTCGCCCGCACTTTGAATCGTTCGGAGAGGCGGAGGTTGCACCCATGGTGGCGCTCCGGCAGCCACCCTGCTCCCTGGAGTTCCTCCAGGTATAAGAGCTGCGCATTTATCTTTTTAGGTAGATTTTTATATCAGCATTTCATTTCAGTCATTTATTTTGCATGTCGATTCATAGGTTAGCGTAATTTAGGTTATTCGTAGTTCGCCGGAGCTTCGCTCCGGCGAGCTTTTCACCGTGTTCCCGACCAGTCCCCGACTCGCTTTCGCCCTCATTTCACTCCCCACCACTTTCTCCATCTTCCAGCCACCTTGTCCAACCGGATTCGCTTCTGAATCCGCGAATCAAAGCTCATCCATCACCCATCGCCGGAGCTTCTTCGCCCACCTTCATCCCAGTGCTTTCAGCTTCAAACCCCGGGTCGAGGGAGACGCCCTCGAGCCCCTCTTTCTTCCTGTGCAGGATAGGTGCGTAATAAAGCACCAGGAGTCGAGTTTCAAGCGGGCGGAGGTACCTGGAGCCCCATTTCTTCACCGAGCTCGTGGTGGCGCTCCGGGGTATCTCCGGCCGATCCAACACCTCCAGCAGTCAGAGCACCCTGCCAGGAAGCTTTGTGGACCTTCAGGAGCAGCGATGGTCGGCCGGAGAGCGAGATCGAGGAGGAGGAAGCTCGCCCCGGCGAGGCTTCTTCCCTGTTCTTCCATGCCAGCTCTCCGCCGTTGGATGGAGATGAAGGCCCCAGTTTTGATCACAGCCGTCCGATGGAGCGAAGCAGCGACCGTCAGATCTCACGCGAGATCTAATCTCAAGCGCCCATCGACGAAGCGGTACCAGCCGTTGGATGAGCGACACGTGGCAAGTGAAGAAATCTTAACCGTTCGCCAGCGCGCACTTTTGGGGGTAATTTTCACATCTGACCCCCGCCTTTTTGTATTTTATTTTTAGTCCTGTAACTAAAGTTTAACGTTGTAAATAAAGTGGAATTTTTGCATGGAACCCCCGGTACTGCTTTGATATTACTTTTGGGTCCATTCCACGTCACCTCACGTGTCGTCCCACGTGAGGTGGGTATTTTGCATAAGACTCCCTGTATGTTTGTAAATATAATTTTAGTCCATGAAATAAAATTTCCAGTGTTATATTTTTATGAAGAATTACAACCAGGACCCTTAACTTTTCTGTAATTACATTTTGGTCCCTGTGGGTGCGGACCACGTGCAGTCCCACGTGGTGGGTAAATTTCAAGGGGGCCCTGGCGGGTTTGCATATTTAATTTTAATCCATAAAATCGCAGAAAACGTTATAACTTTCTGGTATTTTTGCACCTGTGTCCCTGTAACTTATTTTATTTGCAAAAATACCCCTGCCAGGCTGTTTCATTTTTGTCTCTTTATCTATTTATTAAAAATACCTAGATGGCTTCTAAAAATCCACAAAAATTAGGATAGGTGCTCTATGCCATGCTTGTTCACGCTCATATTTTATTTTGCATTTTTTGCATTTTTCCTAATTATTAAAAACGAAAAAGAAGCCATTTTTGTACTGTCTAATTGATAAAATACAAAAAAAATTAGAAAATGTTTTTGAAAAATTCCAAAAAAATTGTATACGGTATATTTATTTATATATTGAGTCCAGAAAATGAAAAACCCTAAAAATATGAAAAAGAAAAATTATAAAAAAATTATAAAAACCTAAAACCCACTAAAACAATAATTGGACATGATCAATGGATTGAATAATGGATACATCACATACATTCCCTTCGCCTCCCAGTGTTCGACCTCTACTTGTGCTTACACCTATACACATTTTACATGTAGAGTTATAATAAATTTTAACTCCACATTTTTGATATTCATTGCATATATTTATTGTGGGTTAACTGTTGATCGATTCGGGTTTCGTGTGCGGTCGCTCAGCGACACTGTAGTCCCGCCTTGTGTGGACTATTTTGACCCTCGCAAAACCCGAGTCATCAAAGATGAACATAAATAAAAACTCTAGATCGCGTTTGGCAGGGTACAAATAAAAACCATTCAGAGAAGAACAAAGTCTCCTCGGATCTGTAATTGACAATCTGAAATGGCTCACTAAGAATCCCAACCTTCGATTTCAAAGTTGTTGAGTTATGTATTATAATTGAGCGGGTAAATGGATCTTTGAATGAGGGACCATTTATCCTTGACTCCTATTTATGTACTCATCCCCCTTTCTTTCTGATCACGTGAGTGAAGAAAGCCCTAATCTCATGTGGAGATTAGGGTTATTATTCCCCAGTGTTTTTTCCCTGATTGAAGGACTTTCCATGTAAATCTTTTGTCTAGTTGCTTTGATCTTCTTGTTCTTCTACATGGTATTAGAGCTTGTTGTTGGGTTGTGATCGTGCCCCTGCCTTGCGATCTGCGTCTTGAGGGCGGCCTCCCGTGTCGATATGCTTCCTCTCACGGGCATAAGGGCCCTGCGTGATCAGCCCTGCTTCCTCTTGATCGTGCAGACAACCCTTGTGTGGTATGCCTCTAGATCGTACGATCAGTCCCTGCGTGGTCAGCCTCTAGATCATGTTGTCTGCCTTGGCATGCGTGCGATCAGCCTCTGAGCGTACGATCTTCCCTGTGTGCGGTCTGTTCCTCAGCCCTTAGCATGCATGCAATCAACCTCTGCCCTGCCAGGTCAGCACCTAGGGAGTGTGCCTCCATTTCCTGGTATCAGTCATGCCTCCATCTCTGGCCCCCTAGCCCTAGGCGTGCATGCCTCCCAACCCTGGCCCCCAACCCTCTCGCCCCTGCGTCGCCTTTATCTCCAGCCCTAGACGTGTGGTTCTTGCGCGCCTCCTGTGCGTGGTGCCTGTGAATTGTTCATCCAACCCTTGTGTGCACCCCCCTTGTGTGCGGATCTTGTGAAGGTTACTGCATATGCAGTTCCTTGGCGCTAGAAGGAGAGCGCATCCCTTGTACGTGGTTCCCGTGTGGTCCAGCCTTAGCCCTGGCGGACACTGCCTTTGGTTCTTCTTGTAGTCTCGTGGGCGTCCCTGTATCTGTCGTAAGGCCTGATCCATGCGTGCGGCCTGCTCTCCCAGTGATTATTGAAGTGACGATTGTAGAGGCCTCTCTTGGCCTCTCTGTTAGTTAAACTCTTCTCCTTGTTCTTTATTTTTTGTTGCTTGTGGTTATCTACGACTCAAGAAGATATTGGGGAGACTATGGCATTCAAGATTGAGAATATTCCAGCTAATATTACATTGATCGAATTAACAAAAAATAATTACCTGATTTAGTCTGTGGCTATGGAAGTTGCGTTAACTTCGAGAGGTCATGGAGGCTACATTGATGGGCGGAAAAAGGCTCTTACCATTACTGATAAGTTATATGAGCAGTGGTGCATCGAGGATAGCCAGTGTAGAAATTGGATCATAGATGTTATTTCTCTAGAAATTCAACCTCTGATGCTCAGGAAGAAGTTTGCTCGAGAGCAGTGGCTCACTCTTGAGAGCATGTATGGTCAGATAAAATAAGATATAAGCATGTACCAGTTGAGCATGGAAGCCTACAATATGAAACAAGGGGATATGTCTGTTGCAGGATATTATGTTGCGTTGAAAGCGAAGTGGGAAGAGATTGACTATTATTGTGATGACACATGGACTAGTCCATCATATCAAAAGAAGTTTTGGGAGGAGATATGGAAACAGAGGATCTTCATTTTTTTGGGTGGTCTTAACAATGATTTTGAATCTACCAGGAGTCAACTTCTCACAACAGGGGTAGGCTCTGACATTGAGGAGACCTATCATGCAATTGAATCTGAGGAGCAACGTTGTGTCACGATGAGTGACGAACATGTCTTGTCATTTGAGAAATCTGCTTTACTTAGTAAAGGGGGCAGAAGTGGCTACTGGAAAATAAAAAATGTGCTCATTGTAAGAAGACTGGTCATGGGATCGATTATTGCTGGGATCTTCATCCGAAAAGGAAGGGTAATAAAGGGAAGAAACCCATTGCTATGATTGCCAATAGCAAGAAGCTGACCGAGGAGCAGATTAAAGACCTTCATACTTATGTGCAAAAAATCTATGAGTACTAATGATGCTGATATTGTGAATACTACAATGGCCGTGAATAAAACTGAAGGTAATCACTTATTTGATAATGAATGGATTATTGATAGTGGTGCTTCAGATCATATGACAGGGAATGCTAAAATGTTTCTTGATTATAAACTTGCTTCAACTATTGAATGTGTAAATTTGGCTGACGGATCTTTTGTCGTTGTTGCTGGAAAAGGGAGAATATCTATCATAGATAAATGTATATTAATAGATGTACTTTATGTTTCTGATTTTCCAATTAACTTACTCTCTATGTATCGAATTGCCAAAGATCTACACTGTCGACTAATTTTTTATGAGACATTATGTGTGTTACAGGACTTGATGACAAGGAAGCAGATTGGGATTGGTTTGGTTATTGATGGTCTCTATCGCCTTCCTACACGTGTGGTTTCTGCTTGGGTTGCTGCAACTGATGCAAGAGAATCTGATGATAAGTTGGCCCTGAAGCGATGGCATGAGCGCCTTGGACATCTTGGTTATCCTGTTCTATATAGTTTATTACCTGAATTACGAAATAAAGTCAGATCAGACATTCATTTTTGTGGGTGTGAGTTCTCAAAGCACATTAGAACTGTTTATCCTATCTCTAACAATAAAATCGAATCTGTCTTTAATATTGTTCATTCAAATGTTTGGGGACCTTCTAATTTGCAAAGTTTGGGAGGTCATCGCTATTTTTTGACTTTTATTGATATTTTTTCTCGATACATCCATGTGTACTTAATGAAAAGCAGAAGTGAGGTTCCAAGTATAATTCGAAGCTTTGTCAACATGATAAAAACCCAATATGGTACCAATGTAAAAGTATTACGGACTGACAATGCTAAGGAGTATCTGGAGGGATCTCTCAGTGTATTTCTTGAAGACAATGGAATTATTCATGAATCTTCTTCCAGTTACACACCCCAACAGAATGGCATTGCTGAGCAAAAAAATCATCACATATTAGAAGTTACAAGGGCTCTTCTTTTCCAAAAGAATACTCCCAAGAATTATTAGGGAGAAGCAGTTCTCACTGTTGTTCATCTTATAAATAGGCGTCCTTCTAATGTGGTCGGAAAGAATACTCAGTTTACAATATTACATCCTGATAAAGTTCCTTTCAGCTTAGCTCCTAGGGTATTTGGGAGTGTTTGCTATGTTCACATTTCTGAACCTGGGTTGAGGAAATTGGATCCTCGAGTTGTGAAATGTATCTTCCTTGGATACTCGATTACAAAAAGGGGGTATAAATTCTTTGACCCAATTGAAAGGAAACTTCATGTTACCAGGGATGCTATTTTTCATGAGCATGATTTATACTATGCAAAGAATTTTTCTCAGGGGGGTGTAGTAAAATGACTGTTGAGAAAAAAAATGAACTTCACTTTATGAATGAATGCTGGGATATGATCAATGATGAAACTACTATTCTCTTTGGTCACAATACTGGCAGACATGAGATTATGGATAACAACGCTGAGAGTATGGATGATGATGACAGACGAGAGACTATGGATGGCAATGGTGATACCGAGAAGAATATGACACCAAACCACAATCACAATCTCTCCTCAGATGATCCAAGTCATGATCGCACTGTAAGTAGTTCTTCTTCCCCTGATGATTTGGTTGAGAATACTAACAATTACTTGAATGACCTGGTTGGTGATATTGAAGATGTAGAGGAGGACCTTCCTATTGCTGTAAGGAAGGCTGCAAGAACAACTAGGCCTCCTTCTCTTTATTCTATGGAAAATTATGTCTCTTACTCTAGGGTAAGTTCGAACTATAAAAGTTTTATCAATGTGCTTGATTCTCAGGTTATCCCGAAGAGTTCTGTTGAAGCCCAGTGTGACCCAGATGGGCAAAAGTTATGAAGGAGGAAATGGAGGCTCTAGAAAAAAAATGATACATGGGATATTGTGAAAATTACAAAAGATGCTCATTTGACCGGTTCAGAATGGATCTACACAATCAAGTATAAGGCCGATGGGAAAAAATGACAGATTCAAAGACCGATTGATTGCAAGCGGTTACAGTCAGAAATATGGTATTGATTACCTCGAGACCTTTACTTCTGTTGCAAAAATGAACACTGTCAGAGTTATTATTTCTCTGCCAATCAATTCGCTTGGAGAATGTATCAACTGAATGTAAAAAATGCATTCCTAAATGGAAGCCTCAAGGAGGAAGTTTACATGGAAATGCCACCAGGATATGACCAAATGGATAAATGCTGCAAGCTAAAAAGACTTTGTATAGTCTAAAACAGTCGTCAAGAGCTTGGTTTGAATGACTTAGGATTGTGATGATAAAATATGGCTACAGAAAGGCTAATGGAGATCATTCCCTATTCATTAAGAGGAAGGATCATAAGAAATAAGAGATCTATCATTCTAGTCTACATTGATGATATGATCCTTACTGGAGATGACGCGGAGGAATTGTCTAGCTTAAAAAGAATTCTTTCAGCAGAATTTGAATTAAAAGACTTGGGACAACTGAAGTATTTCCTTGATATTGAGATGGCTAGTTCTCCACAGGGTATATGTTTGAATCAACGAAATTATGCTCTTAATCTTCTTCATAGCTCAGGAATGGTGAGTTGTAAACCTGCTTCTTACCCTATGGAGGCTAATCATAAAATGAGTAAGAATGATGGGAAACTTCTCGATGATGAGGAGAAAGGTAGATATCATAGGTTAGTTGGAAAACTAATCTATCTTACTCTCACAAGACCGGACATCACCTATGCGGTGAATATAGTCAGCCAGTTTATACACGCTCCTACTATTGTCCATGTGAACGTTGTTAACAAGATCTTGAGCTACATAAAGAAGTGCCCTGGCAAAGGGCGTAATTGAATAGATTAATTTATCCGATTTTGATATGAATTAACTCTCTCGAGCCAAAACGAGCGTGGTAGTAAAGAAAGCGTGAATTCACCCTTTAGCTCTTGTAGTGAAAGTATAGAAGGGGTAGGGTAGGAGGGCCACACGACCCACACCTGTGACCAAGCATGTCTCTCTATTTTGTTACAAGAGTTTAAGGGAAAACTCGTATATAAGTTCACCAAAAGATTAGAGCCGAACAAGACGCACCAACTTTGTCTTCCCTAACTCATCCATGCTTCAAATAAAGAGTTCCAATCTATAAATTAACACCTCAATTGATGTTAAGCGACCCTCTCAGGACATTCTTCTTTATTGTGTTATCTTCTGCGATCCCTCCTTTCAACTAGTATACAAAATAGAGCTAGTTCAAATTTGATCAAAAAAATGATACGGGATCAGGGACAAAAAAAGCCCTCCAGCCCATTCATCGTCGTTCAGTTAATGACCGACGGTGCGAGATCTTCGACCGCCTTTTCCCGTTCATCTCAGCTTCGGAAGCCAAACTGAACATGACAGCATGAGACGAGAATCTCGAAGTGAATCATCAATCGCCTCTAAGATTGGGATTATAATCCTTCACTTGAATTCCCAAGCTTCCACCCTAATATTGGGAGATCACTGTTTGATCGTCTGTTCTGTTGTAGAGTCTGCTGCAGTAGATTCATGGGTTGCTCGATCATGATCGAGTCGTTCACACAAATTAATAAGATATGAGCACACAAAAAGTGCGAATTCGTGTGAACCGCTCGATCAAGATCGAGCAGCCCACGAATATACCGTAGATTGTGCTGCAGCGGACTCCACAGCGCTCCAGCAATGGTAAGACGTTTTTATACACTAAACAGTGACCAAATCGCATTCACACACGTCCAAACGACTCCACACTGCATTGACGAGCAATGCAGCTCTGTAGATCGCATGGATAGAGGTGTATCGAAGTTCGCTCCTGGACTGGATATAAAAATATTCGTGAATTATTTAATGCCTGTGAGGACATTACAATAATAGTGGTGTTTAGTATTAGTCAACAACAACAAAATCTTTTCTCACAATTAAGTAGAGTTGGTTACATGGATTCTTCGTGTCCATTCAGATCTCGTGGATCAATCCCGGTCTTATATCTACAAAACTAAGATGCCTTAAACGAACACAAAATCCCGGGCTTAATGCCTGCTAAGATGTTTAGTTTTAATCAACGAACAAAAAAATTAGAAGTAAAATCCGACCTGCCGGATTCGAACCAGCGACCTAAGGATTATCTGCAAGCTACTACAGTCCTCCGCTCTACCAACTGAGCTAAGGTCGGTCTTAATTGTGGAATTGCTATGCAAGCAATTTATCAGACGTTCATTTTCAACACGAACACGTCAATTCTTTCTGAGATACATATTGCTACATGTACTGCATGTTAACGTTGTTAGAATCACAAGGTTATACTCTTCTTCCATCGTCGTGATAATATAGATGGTGGATCGGGAGCTCGATTAGCAGATGGTAAAGGGAAAATCTCTATGACAAACAGCTAATGTAACGTCCCGAGCTTAGGTCCTCGATCCGTTATCGAGGAAAACTGGTTCTCACTACCCAAATAAATCCGTTGACAACCACCCAAAATACTTAAGCCCGAGTTGACAAGTAGTAATCCCCAACACTTATAAACCACACCCACACTTTGTGAGTTTTCCATGTGGTACTATGTTACATCCCAACCCAAACATAGTACCACATGGAAAACTCACAAAGTAAATGCTGGACGAGAGTGCATGGGAAACGGTACTTCATCTAAACTTAGTGATATGCTTTATGGCCTTATTATGAATTAAAACCCCAATTGGTGTATATATTTGCAGCTTGACGAGCCTTAATAGCAGCATAAGAAGAAGAGCCTCCGTTACTTCGACTTCATGGATAGCTTTGTGTATTGAATCTGCCATCTTCCGTAATATCGTGCACGTCGTGGTTAATCATATCGGAGCGGATCCTCTGCGGTACCATAGAGGTCTGTTGTAAAACCCTTGACCGCTCGATCTTGATTGAACGATTCGCATGAAATCGGTGTTTTTGTGGACCCTTAAACTTGGTCTCGATTTACAGCAACTGCAGAGGATCTGCTCTCTAATCATATGCATGGCACAAGAAAATATACAATCACCTTCGTTCTCAACTCGAACTAGCTATTTGCGGAATGCATGTTCGATGGTATTTGTAACACCTCCCAAAAATGAA
Organism: Ottelia alismoides; assembly: GCA_037367405.1. Classification (NCBI taxonomy): domain Eukaryota; kingdom Viridiplantae; phylum Streptophyta; class Magnoliopsida; order Alismatales; family Hydrocharitaceae; genus Ottelia; species Ottelia alismoides. Next base: position 326,182 of record JAZKJV010010154.1, read on the forward strand.
AAAAAAAGTCCCATACCGTGGAACACGAAGTTTCCGGGTGGGATAAATAGTGACGAGCTTACTACCGAACAACCCGGCTTAAGCATTTTGGGGGTGGTTAATCGGGTCCGTATGGGCCCGATCCCAAGAGGTTGTTAGGGCCAGTAATGCTCCGTTAACGGACCGGGTACCTAAGCCCGGGACGTTACAAATGGTATCAGAGCTGAACGCCCTCTGATAGTGGAAAGGGCTACCCGAGAGGTGGAGCCGCCCCTACAAAGAGGTTGGAGGAAATGGCTACCCGGAGCGTGCAGCCGCCACTGTCACTGGGAAGGAGTGATGTGCCATGTCGCAACGAGGACGTTGCGAATATAAGTGGGGGAGGTTGTAACACCCCCAAAAAATGAAAAAAAAAGTCCCATACCATGGAACACGAAGTTTCCGGGTGGGATAAATAGTGACGAGCTTACTACCGAACAACCCGGCTTAAGCATTTTGGGGATGGTTAATCGGGTCCGTATGGGCCCGATCCCAAGAAGTTGTTAGGGCCAGTAATGCTCCGTTAACGGACCGGGGACCTAAGCCCGGGACGTTACAGTATTGCTGATGAGGATTCCATAGAATTTGATGCAGATTAATAGAAGTCACTGAATTAAACAACACGCATTTAGATACCAGATCAGATCGAGCGCTTTCAAAGAGGAAGAGCAGACAGTTCTTGATTCTGTCTAGAATGAAGAGCAGTCGCGGAGCCGATCTGACGAAGATGCACCAAGATCTGGAGTAGCAGATTGATGATCCGACGTGAGAAGCTTGAGATCATCGGAATAACAAACTCGAAAGGTTTCGATCGCAGCTCCGATACCATGGTAAGAATATCAGTAACATAAAGTCGGGTGTTGTTGTAACAGCCTCAAAGATTAGGGATGTCAATCTGGGTCTACCCATTGAATACCCGATCCGAATCTGCCCTATTTAAGGACCTGAAACACGCTTCATTTACTTTTGGATGGGTTTGGCCCGTTTGGGTTTTGAATTGACTACCCATGCGGGTATAGGTATGGGTTTGGGATTGCCTTGTGGGTACCGAACCCGTCCCAAACCCAAATTAAAAAAAATATGTAAAGATAGATGTGTGTGTTGCATTTTAATCAAACTAGACCCAAATCCATTTCATATCTAATATGTATCAATCTACATGTATAAATATCCAACTCAATTTTCTCTCCTCCATTCATTTATTTATATTTAACTAACTTTTTGTATCTTTAGTAAATAAAAACTATCAACACAAAAAGAGTTAAACACTTAACATATCTAAACATTTAATATTCTCTATATATTGCATTTTTTGTATGAATCACCATATTACACGATCTCACTCTATTTCGTCTACTTGTGAAGATCTTGTACACATTTATAAACAACTTAAGATTCACTATGTCGACGGTATGGGTACCCATTGGGTACACAGATATCCGACGGGTATATAGTTACCCGCTAGAAATTACATGTTTAATAAATGAGCGGGTATGGGTAGTGATATTATAAATAACTATAGGTATGAGAATAGTAATACCCGCCACAAACCCGACCCGCTATCATCGCTACCAAAGATACCAATGCTTTATTTATAGTCTTAGGTATACCTTTTGTGCAATTTACATGTCTATACTCTATTCTAAAGTTAGTTATTGCCCAGCTTTTCCTCCAAACCGACACGTGGACGGTCTCTCTCCATCGATCCTTATCTCTCGATTTCTTTTACTCGCATGTTTCTAGCTAAACCCACACACCCCCCTCTCGATCGACACATCTCTCTCCTCTTGCTTTTTATTATGCCTCTCTCCACCCACTTTGCTGAGATTATGAAAAAACCAATCAACCCTTTTAACTCAAGAAAAAGAAAAAGATCAAAAATGTGAAAAAAATCATACAAATAATTAATTAATACACTTTTTTAATCACATTCCTAGCTCTAAGCTACATTGATAGTTTAACAAGTTATTAAAAAATGTAGCACATATCCATTAAAAATTGAATGATTACTGAATATATTGTAGCTTGATATATGATTTATATAGTTTATATATGAGCTATAAATGTATGAGACACATATGGTTTAAATAAATCCATTCGCTTTAAAAACTAAGTTTCAAAATGAACAAAACAGAGCTATAAACATTTAAAAATAATGATAATAATTATGTTTTTATTCTCTTTAATGTTAACATTTTAATTATACGATGATGTAATATAAAATTTTTAAAAAGTGAAGAAAATAATTAAGTTCACAAATACTTTCACACAAATATTATAGTAACATCTTAAAAAATGAAATAAATGGCTCACCACGAAAAAGCATGGATTGACCGGGGCTAATTTAGTAAACAAGTTCAAGGCTTAAACATTTTCTCGAACACAACAAATGTCATTTCATTCTCAAGTGTCACAGGCCTGGTATTGGGGACTAGTACCCTCCATCTCTCCTCCCCTTTCTCAAATAAATTTTTTGATCTCTCTCTGTTACAGATTTTGAAACTAATAGATAATTTTGAATAATAGTGAAACCAATAATAACTTATAAAAGTTACATCAAATAAAAACAACAAGAAAAAAATATGTGTGTGTATGTATATATATAATCAGAATGATAACAATTCAATCCCTTTAGGCTCCGTTTGGTTGCAGGGTTGGGCAGGGTTGGGTTGGCCCAACCCGGGGTACCCCTCCTTCCAAACATCCCAATCCTCCTCACAATTTACTATTCACAGGGGTACCCCAACCCAACCCTGACCAACCCTGCAACCAAACGAACCAGAGTATATCAGCTTATGATTGTTTCTTATTTTTTTTATTAAAAGGGCAACAAATCTTTATAAATATGTTAAAGCTGGTTTTTTCACCCGGCTCTTGACAAAAGGTTCTTCCAACGCTTTGCCCTTTTCTCTTCCCCGCGCTTCTCCAAATTCTCCCCACTCCTGGTGTCCATCTTCCTCCCTCCCGCCATTCTTATGTGGGTGTTGCTTCATCTCCTCTCGGGTCCTGTTGTGATCTCTCCGCTCGCGAGCCGAGGAACATCAACATCTTCCCCGATTCATCTTCTTCATCAGATCATAGATAGGTCTATTAACCCGATCCCGTTATCGTCTCAAGCGTACAGAATCAAATCGGGCCGAAGAATTCATCCTTTTGATATTTTATTTAATGATACACAACCTTGAATGCCAATTCATCTCAAATCAAGCAAGATATTTCCACTTGCAGGTTTTCCATCAATTAAGTGACTTGAGGATTATCGGCACCTTGGCTCCCCCTGTCTCGCTTCACCATCGAAGGTCGATCAATGCCACCGCAACTCTCCCATCTCATCTCAGCTCCATCCTATCCTTCTTCATCACCGCTTGATGATAAAGAATACGAAGGTGAAGGATGTCACCGATCCCAATTGCCCCAATTCGCACAAATCCTAACATGCAGTCGAATTCCAATGACATGATGCGAGGAGTGTATCTGATCCGGGCCTTCCGCAAAAAGCACTACAAGAAAAATGAGTTATGATCACATAATGTAGCTACAGAAACTTGTCGCTACAATAATTCTGTGACCACTAGTTTCTGGTAGCTACAATCTGTGGCCAAAGTCTTCATACAAGAGTTGTGGCCACGACAAGTTATGTGGTCACTTGTAGTGGCCGCCACATATTCATGATTAGAGAACTCGATGAGACTTATAGCTACGGCTACTGGCCACGACATTTTGTGACCAGAGCCCAATTTCGTGGCTACAAACCCCACATCCGTGGGTAGAGTTCTGTAGCCACAACTTGTTTTCCTTGTGGTGAATGGTGGAATAATTTCAAGAGAGTTCTCGAGGGTTTCTGATTTGAGATTATCTAAATGCTTTAATATTTTTTTACAATCACATCCAAAGTTTTCTCCTCCTCTAACTCCCTGCACCTATCAAACCCTCCCTGATATTCTCATGTTTTTCCTTATTTGTAAATTTAATATGGACGTGTATACTCCATGCGCGGGTACCCTAAATGGGTCTCATTCGTCACCGCCTTATGCTTCGGTACCTTCTTTTCTCCTCATGTTTGTTCTCCTTGATCTTCTCTGTGAGAATACGTTGTTGCTGCCATCGGTGGATATTGATGTTTCTTCGAAGAAAGAATATTTTTTCAAGGTGAGACGTCTACAATGATTTGATTTTACTTATTGTCTTATGTTCTTGCATTTTACGCGTGGGTTTTGTCTAGTTCGTCGGGATCATGGAGGTTGGTCACCGTTGGATCTTGATGTGCTTTTCAATGTGTCGATGGTTACAAAGGATATAGTGATATGTGTATGTACGTCGAGTACAAATTTCATTATATTTTGATCTGGTAGATCTGTAATACTTTTTTAGGTATTTCATTCAAATGATAAGGATGATGTGTCCTTTTTTTCTTGGTCGATGGCAGATGAAATTTTGGACATCAGTTTCGTGTTTTATTCATTCGATTCAACGAATGAGAATCATGTACCCTGTTTGTTTAGTCAGTGGAAAGTGAAACCACTCATATATGTTTCTTTTTTTTTTAAGGTTTATGATTTTGAGCATAAAAATGCTTTATGATGTATTCTTCATGTTTAGTCAGTAGAAGAAAACCGTACATATCTTTCATGTTTATCTGTATTTATCTTGCATTGTTGTATATGGTGATAGGATTATTTGCTTCGACTTCTTCTTTTTTAAAAAAAATATGTAAGAGGCTATGAAGGATATCATTTTACATGCTCTTATTTGTTTGTCATTGAATTTATTTAATGTTATTAATATGAAGAAGTTAATTTTTGGATTCTTTTACTAATTGTTGCATCTGTTGAATGATATGACACTCAGGAAATTCCTATCCTTCTCATAGTTATTGCATTTGATTACTTTGATTTGTATTCTAATCTTATTGATAATATTCGAGATGATGTTTAAATAACAGCTGATTTTTGTTGATTTTGATTTATTGCACAAAAATTATTCAAGTTGTGTAGAAGATTGTGAACGTTACATGTTTACCAATGTTTCTATTAGGACAAATTACAAAAAAAAAGATTGATCTTTACATGCTTTTCCAATTTAGGGACTGATCTTTAGTTTGTAATAAATAAGGGACCAAAGTTTAACTTAACGTTGCAGTTCCAAAGCCGTCAATGGACGGCTCAATACAAGCTTTTGCTTATTGAAACTACCATCACCCAAAAGAACTGCTGCTTGTGGAAGTGGGAGAGGACGACAGTGGCATTCCCACGCCCACCAACCTCACCTGTCCTTCTGAGCTCCTCCTCAACCTCGACGCCCACACCCTAAACATCCCCCTGTAATACCCCAACCCCAAACATAGTGCCATACTTAAAACGCATCAAATGTGGGTGTGGTTTATAAGTGGTGGGGACTACTACTTGACAACTTGGGCTTAAGCATTTTGGGTGGTTGTCAACGGGTCCATTTGGGCTCGAACCCAACAAGTTGTCATGGTCAGTTTTCCTCGATAACGGACCGGAGATCTAAGTCCGGGACGTTACACCTCCTCGCCACCAACGCGAACCCATCTTTGCAACCTCTCCAGGCTGATAGGATCCGATACTTGCACTTTATTAATTGATAATGAGCTTGGCAACGAGATGGGTTCGTGTTGGTAGAGATTCACACATGTTTATACCTTCGGCTTGATGGGGATAGCGATGCAACAACCATGACGATAGCGGAAGACGAACCGGGAACAACCGTAGATGAATCCCGCTACCCCTTGATAAAAATTAGTCCGATAATTTCAGAAACAGCAGCAAGAACTAGTGAGATCATACAGAAAAATAGCATTTGTCTATATAAAGTATTAAAGATCCGTAAATTTCCAGACATGACATATTGTATTGATGCCACGTCCGAATGTTGAAAACTCCAAGCTCGTTTACAATGTTTGATTGAGTATGTTGTCGTCAATTTATCATTCATTCATTTACTTAGATCGAATGATTTCATATCGATGGCCATGGCCCGATCATGCTGGAGTGAGGAGAAGCCGTCCAGCGTGCCATTTAGTTGCCTATGTGGTGCTCTACCTCACATGCGACGAGGCAAAGTATGTCAGCGAGCTCAATCTCGTGCTCGATGGCGGATTATGTGTGTGAATCACGATCTCCGCGTGTTCAGATGATCCGGAAAACTTTCAAATGATTGTTGTTTGATTTGTCGGTAGATGTGAGAATTGGCCACTGAAAATGTTCACTACTCATTTTTACGAATTGTGTAGGGATCATATCAGCCTGGAAGGACCTCGGATAAGATCGGACCTGCAACTCAAGCTCATTCTCAAGCTAATAAAGTGTAGGTGTCGGATCGTATCAGCCTGGAGAGGTTGCAGAGATGGGTTCGTGTTGGTGGCGGGGAGGATGTTCAGGGTGTGGGCATTGATATTGAGGAGCAGCTGAGAAGGACCTGTGAAGTTGGTGGGCGTGGGAACGCCACCGTCGTCCTCTCCCCCTTCCACAAGCAGCAGTTCTTTTAGGCGAAGGTAGTTTCGTCAAGCAAAAGCATGTATTGAGCCGTCCATTGACGGCTTTTTTGCAATGTACCTTTAGTTTTATATAAAGTTTGCACGATCTTCTACCTGCGTGTTCGAATTGCCCCGGAGGAAAGGTATCACAGTCCAGTAATAGCTAACTCAGAGACCTTTACTTCACCCTTCACTTGCTGGACCTGAGACCAGTTTTGGATGGCAAGTAACACAGGTCTCTGCTATAGTGCAATTGATTTATGTGTGAATCATATCATTCCAAACCAGTAGGCCACAGATGATCACATGGGACGGACGAAGTTTGTTGAATACAAAATACTCGTGTATTATTTAATGGCTGCGAGAGCATGTAGATAAATAACGGTATCTATTATCGATCTAATAAGGCGATAAAAAGAAAAAAAAGGGAAAAAAAGGAAATATCCGACCTGCCGGATTCGAACCAGCGACCTAAGGATCATCTGCAAACAACTACAGTCCTCCGCTCTACCAACTGAGCTAAGGTCGGCTTGTTATTTTCGCTTTACCAGCAATTTTAATATGAATTAAATCTCTCCAAGACTCAAGAAGTCGTGGTGCACAAAAGATGACGAGGGTTTTCGTGGACTTTGCAGCATTATCATCGGATTTAACCCATGATCAAGCCCTCCGATAAGCAGGCGTGATCGCAACAACAAAGCAAACACTTCATACCATAACTATACGCATCTATGAAGTTACGCGATGTGAAAGCAACTTATCTCGTAGAACGATTGCCTAGTGCTTCAGATAATCGGTAGTCATTCAATAGTGGATCGCAAAGTAAAGAGTGAGCTGCCTGATCTACTATATATGGTACAATACAAGCTCAAAAATTCGAGTAGTATATAGAAATCGGGAGCAAGTACAAGCAACAAGTATATGCTATTAGATCATATAAGCCCGAGTAAAGAGTGAGGTCACTATCATCCCGCGATAGACGAATCCACCGATGAATCCTCTCCGTACGCTGCGATCTCGGCCTCATCCAGCTCCGGAGGGGGGAAGAGTGGTGGAGTTGGAATAGGTCGATGTAGAGGAGGGACAATGCAAAAGAGAGCAAGATTGCAAGGGTCATGGTGTAATTACAAATATTTTTCATGTTCGCATATATGGTGTAAAAATCCCTACTTTATTCTAACAAACAATATATTATATAGATATTTCTTGGATGTGGATAAATAGTGATATTTGCTTAATAAAATATATGAGCTAGTCGTTTTGTATATTTGTAGAAGTTTGACCAACAAGGGAGACTAAGAATGTATAATATTAATGTGGTCAAAGGGGAGTAGGTTTAACTCTCGCTGTTGGGTTTTTTTACGTGGTCAAAGTGCTGAGTTGAGTATCTGCTCACGTTAAGAAAATGTAATGTTTTGCGGCCGTCGTATTTATGGGATTTTCACACCAAGAGCCTTGTAGACTTTGCTAATTACCCGTTCACCTATGTGTTGATCGTAATTATTTCAGGTATCTATAAATTTGTTCCATTTAACACGCAATTTCTATCTTCAATTAGCTCTTCTTGTATTAATTTGCTTGAGTTGATTAAACCACAACAAAATCCATGATGGATTTTCCTCTCCTCTCTCCATCATTCTCATCTTCCCCTTCTTCTCCCCCCCCCCCCCCAATGCAACCAACTTCGGCACCATCTTCATGATAAACTGCACTCAACAGAGCCATGACCATCATTCCTACTCCAACGATGGTTTCATGACCACAAGACCAACGAGGGCGGTGATGATTTTGAAGAACTATGGTGGGGCGGGTGAAATAATGAGGATAGGCATGCCGAAAACGGGGAGCTAGGTGACGATGGGGGCCACATGGCGACATGGGCGGCGATGAGCTCGAGGGTGTGAGGGTCGAGGTCGAAGCAGAGAGATACGAGGATTTGGAGGAGTGAACATAAGACAAAGGGGTAATGGGAGTAGAAGAGGATGACCACGAACTAGTGCTCGCCGCCACACTCAAACTGGTCATCCTAGCATTGGCGTCTGAAGATGAAGCCATAGAGGAAAGGGGATGGGGATGGAGGGGTTGTTGGAAGGAAGATGGAATCATGGATGGAGGATCGGATGGTGAGAGAGGTAGTTGGAGGACTCTAGAAGAGGCAAAGAGGCACCACCTGCAGACATAGGGCGGGGAGGGGGTGGTGGTCTACAAAGAGTGATACAACCTACAATGGTATTACCGCATATTGAAATGGTGTAAACAATGACCCCTATCAACGTTAGTGGCGAGCTCTGTCGAGAGGGGCTCAGTTGCACTAAAGAGGGTTGTTGTGGCCTAGAGAGCGGCCAAGATGGAGGGTGGCAATGTTGATATTTCCACAAACCTTGGTCGTCAAGAAGATGATACTCCCCCTCCACCCCAACCCCACCCCCTCCCCCCCCCCCCCCCAAAGATCACCCCATTTCATCGACATGTGTGGTCTTTTTATAGTTGGGAGTGGGAGAATCATCAGAAGGGGTTAGTATTTCATGTGCACCATTTCTCCTCCACCTACGTGTAACGGCATCACCATGAGTAGTGTTGTCAAGAAACATGTAACATCACATATTTAGGTTCCCGGTCCGTTATAGAGGAAAATTGACTTTGACAACATGTTAGTTCGGGCCCTAGTGGACCCATTGACAATAACCCTATATTCTTTGGCCCAAGTTGTTAAGTTAACCTACGCTGAAATTTCGTGCATTTTTGATGTGAGGCAATTTTGTGGTTGGGGTGTGACAACCTCCTCCACTTATATTTGCAACGTCCTCGTTGCGAAATGGTTCGTCACTTATTTCTAGTGATAGTGGTGGTTACACGCTCCAACTTAGGTCCCTTCAGATAGCCCTTTCCACTATCAGAGGAAACTCATTCCGATACCATTGTAATGTCTCGAGCTTAGGTCATCATTCTGATGTCAAGGAAAATTGACATCGGCAACTTAGTAGCTCCATGTCCGATTGGACCCATTGACAACCACTGATGAATATGTGATTTATCACTCTAAAAGATCAAAATAAAGTTCTGTTCCCAAGTAATTAGTTGCATTTCTTCATCTTGTTGCATTATAATCATTCATGCACTTGTAAATAATAATCACATTTTAGCATGCCTAATTGCATTAAATAAGAAGCTCAATATTCATATTTACAATATCACATGTATATTACCATATTTTCCCTTGTTTTAATCTATTTTTTACTAACTCGAAATCAAATAAAATCAACTCTACATTATATATATTACTAACATTAATAAAGAAAAAATATCAAAAAAATACCAACTTATAAATTTGCCCAATAAAATTCAAACCCTAATTTGGAGACTAAAAGCGATAAAATGTAAATATCTCTCTCATGCATTCTCCTATGGACTCCTACTTACTTTTTGAATTAATGTACGTTCAATTATCTACAAAATAAGATCAAATTCAAAAGAATCGGAGTTTATATATGAAACTTGGATTTTGGGCCCTCGTTCTATATTGTACAGATTATCTATTTTAACCTTATTGTTTTATGTATAAAAATAACCATGTTTTAATTATTTCCTTTTCATTTTTTTCCTTTGATTTATGTTTTAATAAACTATATAAAAATACAAATAACAATTGAAGCAAAAATCAAAGAAAATAAATCACCTTGAGTATGTATATATACTTTGTACATATGTTCCCTTTATTTTATTTCTTTATTTTTTTAATTATTAAAAATAAAAAATATATTGAGTTTAAATATTTATTTGATATTTTTCTGAATTTATTTTGATTTTTACTCTTTTTCAAGATGATAAAAAATGTAAAATACTCTTTGTAGAGACGATCTCTTTTGATTTTGAATCATTCATAAAAGTTGTAGATCTCGTCGATATAAGCAACTTTTATGTTGACAACTTTTTGATTTGCGCTCGTTTGTTATTTCTTTTTTATTTTTCTTTTGATTTAATTTTTGATTTTTTTGGAGTGACATGTGGCAGATCCTGGAGTTGTCGTGTGTCACCCCTTTTATTTTATTTTATTTATTATCATTTATTTTTATTATTATTTAATTATTATTATATTTATTATTGTTTTATTTATGTATTTATTTATTTTTATTATTTTAATAAATACTAATATTAATATTTATTATTTTTAATTTTAATTTTTATTTTTCTTCCATGTGGTTGCGTCCCTGCATGCCCCGCGACCCTTCCTCTCCCCCCACGGCCCGTCCCTCTTGTGCCCGGTTCCTTGGCCCCCTCTTGTGGTGGTGCACGATGGTGGTGCCCCAACACCTCATCCCTCCGCCTTTCCCTCTCCTCTCTCTCCCTATCTCCACTCATCCACCAACCATCTCCCTTTTATTGCAACCACCCATGCACGATTCCTCTTCCTCTGCCTGATCCCACAATACCCAACCATTGTCGCCTTTTTCACCAACCACCCATCAAAACCCTCCTCACCTCCCACATACGACCTCATACGTCATAAGAGGGAGGAACACCACTAGCTTTGAGAAGACCTTCAGTGATAGCGAGGGTCCATTATTTGGTAGGTGACGATGGTTGTGCCACCTCCAAGAGAGATCCGAAGGGGAGAACCCATCTCCTTCATTGCAACTCTTCTCTAGAAAGTAGCTCGAGCCTCGTTATGTCCGACCGCATCTTGAGGTGACGATCAAAGTTACATCATGCATCTACTCCTCTGGGGAAGACACCACTTCGGGCAACCACATCCACACCTCCGACAACAATTGGAGCTCTTCTGAGCTCCACGCAAATATGACATCCTCCATCAATTTCTTCTCCAACATCCCATGTTAGATTTCTTTGGTCTCTTCCTTTTAGTTCTCCTCTAAGATCCTCAATTATCCTTCATTTTCTCTGATTTTGATGCCAAAAAAATTGCTTCCGATCATCACTTTCACTTTCGATTTCTCATCGTTTCTATTCTACCTCACATATTTGAACACCTCCGACCATGCACGGTGGTCGGGAGTCGAGCATTGAACCCTCACCTACGGTAGTGCTATTCATCCATCAATATTCTGTTTGCCTTGGGCTTGATTCCTTCATGCTTGAGTTGTTGCGACTATTGTAGGTTCCGAAGCGAGTCATGTATCTGAAATCAGTTGGAGCGATCAGATCCCCTAGAACTGGAGTGGATCGTTGATTAGACTTAAGACTTTATATGAATGAGACCGTATTAGATGAAGCATCTAAGATCCACTAAATCTGATCGGTGCATCGATCGGGAGATGAAGATCACCAACTACTGAGAGAACTTGCAGATATGAACACGCAAAAGAAGGAGCTAGATCACTGCCACCTGGAAGTTGATCGCATCGATCTCCGATCAGATTCTTGGCTCTTCGCTGTATTGGAGAATTGGGGAAGAACATTCTTTCCTCCATATCGTACTTCAACCATCCAATCAGAACTCCATCCAATGCTCCAAATCACGCCACACGATATCCTCCTCACATCGACATGCATCAGTTCCAAAGCACACGCCTTCCACCTCGCCAAGCAGCCCTGCACAGATGTCGCACTACCCTCCAAGCTCCATTGAGCTCTCCACTTTGCTAGCAACAGGGACCCCTACAGCCTCAGTCTACCCTCCCGACTGCTGCTCAACACACGCCAACCAGCCTCGCACATGCGATGCACGTGTGATGGGGGGAATAATTGGGCTGGAGCACCTACGGGTGCGTTCTTGTATCGGGATAAACCACCCTAAGGGTGGTTTAACTCCCTTACTCCATATTTTCTCCCTCCACGTTGGTCCCTTTTTTTATCTTTTTAAAAAAATTAAATAAATCAATTTTCCATCATCAATTCCATCAAAAAATAATATACTATACCATCATATCATATAAAAATTATAAACTACTCCACTTCTACTCACTTTTTCAAACTCCAATACAATCATATCACAATAACTTCTCACTTTTTCAAACTCCAATACAATCACATCACCCCAAACCCACTTCTAACCCACCCCCAGTTTAACCCTCTATCCAAACACCAAAACCCAAAAATGGGTTACCTGCAACCAGTTTAACCCACCTAAACCCACTATCCAAACACGCCCTAACAATCTCGATGATGTCATCGTCATCTTCCCCATATGTGAGCGTACGTGAAAATTGCAGCGAACCCTCCCGATCCTTGGTAATCGCATTATCATCTACGTCAGTATATTTTTATTTATTTTATTATATTTTGCATTCAGAACTCTACGTTTGAGTTTTGTTTTGTGTGTCATTTTGTCATCATATTTTACTTCTAAAACTGCATTTTGTAGAACAGTTTACTCTCTTTCTTGTGGATACTTGATTGAGCATTCACGAGCTTTGGTTGATTTAATATAATTAATTTGCGGAAAATTGTAAATTTTACCCACTGTATGATCTAAAACTGTTATTAATATGATTGTTGCTCCAAAAATTCCCAAAAATTCATAGTAGGTAGAATTAAGTATCTTTTATATTATGCCCAAAAATCATGCCATTTGCAAGCATATCGAGACCCTAATAAATTAAGTGGTGAATTTGAGTAATTGATTTTTAATAGGTTGTAGACTCAATATTTTTAGGATTTATTATTTTCCTAGATACCTTTTAACAGACCTATCTAAGATAATTTTATTTCTGAAAAATAAATAGATTTACTATTTACTAAAATTGATTCATAAAAAATCACCATGTGTGTATATTTAATTCATAATAAATTTATTTGTATTAGAAAATTCTGAAAAATAGTGATTAATTTGCATATTTGCACATTCTAGTCAAGTTTTAGTATTTTTTTATATCATTTGGTTGAAAATTACATTTTAGTCTATAAACTTGCTTGAAATTACATGTCATCATTAACTGCATAAAAAATCGAAAAATACACCCATGAAAACCTAGTTTCTAGGTCACTTATTAACCGACCTAAGGAGACAATGTCCTCCTTGAGTTCGGCCTTACGGAGACAATGGCATTTTTATATCTTTATTTTATTTTGTGTATCTCTCTCTGACCACTTTCTTATTTTTATCCGAGGGATCCGACGCGACAGAGCAGCTACTTAGGTGGTCGATCAATTCAAAGGCATTGGAGGCTGGCTTCTCTGAGAAATAAGCCGACTGACGGGAATGCATAAAAATTAAGATCGAGACATGTGAGATAGTTTAAGTCATAAGATTTTATTTCTGCTTTTTATTTGATTTTTGTAATTAATTTGTAATAGTTTAGGTTATTGAATTTTTCCAGCAGATTCCATTAGGGATCTCGCATGTGTACCAGGACATTGGAAACTTATTTTTGTGGTGTTTCGAGACTTGTTTCACTCTCATGTTTAGGGTGGGGCTCGACTTGAGTGTCTCGTAGGTTAGACCTGCACACGCTGCTCCTGGAGCTTTCATTTAGGTCAAATATCATTTTCTTTGTGCTCATTTAATTTAGGACCACACATTCACATTTAATAATATGCACCATAGACGTTCTACTTAGTAAAATTAAATTCAAATTCTTCCTGACTAATAGAAGTTCCAGCTAAGTGTAGTTTTCTCTAACTTGTATTCATTTAGAGTAATAATTTGTTAATTCAGTTATGCATCTTGCATTGTAGAGAGCTAGAGGCATTATAAGTATTTCTACTCAAGCATTCATCATCGTTTCCATCAATTGCATCGAATTTTCTCGATTCCCTCTCTTAGTTTGTTTCAAACTTATGATAAAGTAATTGGGACTGGACAGTAGACGTGAGTGCTTGCGTTGGACTAATTACAAGTGATAATTGATCTCTAAAATCATGACTACTAATTGAATTGTACCAAAAAATTGACTAAAATTAACCTTTGTTTCTGGGAGAGCAACCCCCAAATAATCGAGAATTGTGCGAGGGTTTAGAAATCTCACAAGATGAGAGATCCAGTCGATGCGGTGACTGCTCACAAAATCCCAGTTAATAAACAATTAACCACAATAATAATCAAACAATTAAAATAATGTGTAGAGTTAAAACTTATCATAACTCTACAATAGATGTGTATAGTGTGCAAGTATGTAGAGGAACACAAGGAGCAAAAAAGATCAGGCAAATGAATGCACAAAAAGTGGTTATGTGATTCTTGTCTATATGTTCTTTTTGTGGGTTTTATATTTATTTTTTATTTTCTATTTTTATATTTTGTTTTTAATGTTTTTGTATTTTCTTTTTATATTTTTAGATTTTTTATTTTTTTTCTTTTAAGTATATAATATGGGATATATAAGATTGTATATACAATAATAGATATTAGATATATAAATATAACTAAAAAAAATTAAATCTTGCAGACTTAAGCATTTTTAGTTTTCAAATAATTTTTTACTTTTTTGTGATTTTTAATCAATTTTTCTATTTTTATGTAAATTTTAAAGTCAAAAATATCCTAAATCAGGGATTTAATAATATAAGCAGAATTGAAATGGAAATTAAAAATAGTAAATTATATATAAAAATTTCCAAATCAATTTTAATTTGTAAACAATAATATACAGATAATTAGAAAATCGAAAAATATTATTTTGGTGTTTTTAATATTTTTTTAGATTTTTATAATGGTTTTGGCATTTTTCAATTTTTAAGAGTTTTCTTTTGCTATTTTTATGGATTTTTGCTCTAGAGATGTAAAATAACTAAATAAATATAAAATATTTTTTAGATTTTTTCGAAAATATTTTATATTTTTTGGAATTTTGTAAGTCAAATAAGGGCTATTTGTCATATTTTCGATTTTCATTAAATAAAAAATGCCTAAAATCAAAATCCAAAATGGGATGTGGATCTATGACATATCAAGCATCTAATCGTGTTTTGACGATTTTTTGGAGTAAAATAGCTATTTTAAATAAATAGAGAAACAAAAGAAACTACAACCTAACAAGGGCATAAACATAAATAAAATTAAATACAAGGGTCTTTCTGTAATTTGTCAAAAAAAATATAACATTGGAATTTAAAATTAATGGATTAAAATAAAATACGAATACACATGAGGGTATGCTTGCAAAAATGCTACCTCACGTGGGACGATATGCGAGGTGACGTAGACTGGACTCAGTTGCAAATACAAAAAGTTGGAGGGCCATTTTGCAAATATTACAAAATTAATATAAAGGCATATGAAATATTAAATTCGAAATAATAAATATAAAAAGTTGCTGGGTAAAGAATGCAGAATACCCAACAACGAGCACGATCGTTCGACGATGATCGATCCACTTATGCCATGTGTCACCATAGGAGCTCACGATACCGCTTTAGCTGGACACTCCACATTAGAATTTAGATCAAGATCGTACGGTAGGCATGTAGTGCATCCAACAGTTGAGATCCAAATTGGGGGCGATCCTGAATCAGATAGTTGTTGCTTCCCGCGAAGAACAGGGAAAAATAGCCACCCCTTTTCACTTCGATCCGCAAAATCTCGTTATTCCAATGGTTGTTCCTACTGTAATCGACCCAAATCGACTCCCGGGAGCCTTTTATATTAGCAAGTGGGGCTTGAAGGATCTAGAGATTCTCGAAGCTCTCTAACGAGGTTGGAGTAGCTAGGCGACTCTAGGTACCATCTCCTGCTCAAAATCGACCCCTTTAGGGGCCTTTGGCTCTAGATACTTGATTTAGCCGAAAACAGGTGGTCTTAAGTTCAACACAAAGCGTGAACTCAGTCGGTGTGATGACCACACTAAATCCGGACTAAAGTCAACAATGAACCCACAATCAAATATCAATCAATGAAAAATAAGTGTGGAGTCAAATTTATTTTTAACTCTGCACAAATGATGTAAAGGGCAAGTATGCAGAGAGTTCGAACACAGGGAGCAAACAGTGTAGTCCAAGCAAATGAATGCACAAGTGTGTGAGTGTGTGATGTGTATACACTAAGCAAGCAAGTCAATCAATTTTTTTTGTGGGTTTTTAATTTTTAATTTTTTTTTATTTAATTTTTAATTTTGTATTTTGATTTTTGATTTTCTGATTTTTATATTTTATATTTTATATTTTTTTTATTTTCTTTTTCAATATTGGAAAGTAAATGCAATATAGTAAAAGACAAGTTAAAATATTTATAAAAATGCACAAAAATGCTCAAAAATTCAGAAACAAAATATTTTTAGTCTTTTTAGGGTTTTTTACTGTTTTTGTGATTTTTGGGAATTTTTCAAGATGTTTTTGGGATTTTTAATTACGGAAATAAAGCAGAACAGTGGAAATAGGGCTGGCTGTGACAAAAATGCAATTTAAAAATAGCAACCAGTAGTCAAAATATTTCACACTATTTTTCTAATAAAGAGAACAAAATTAGGAATAAACAGAAGCTGAGTTTGCTATTTTTGGGTTTTTCTACTATTTTATATATTTTTTTGAAGTTTTTAAGAGTTTTTAATTTTTTAGTGTTTTTGTTTTGAGATTTTTAATGATTTTTGGACTGACACTAAAAGATCATAAAATAGACACTACGTGATTTTTTGGAATTTTTAGAGGTGTTTTGATATTTTTTTGGTATTTTCTAAGGTAGACAGTAGGAAAAAGACATGTTTTTGATTTTTTATAAATAATGAAAAGTAGTAAAATTGAAAACTAAAAATAGGGCGTCAAAATATAGGACAGCAGGAGCTTAACCCTATTTTTGTGGGATTTTTGGGGTTGAAATGATATTTTAATTAATTAGAACAAGACTCCAATCATCAAACAGTGCTGGCAAGGGCATATATGCAAATAGTGAAACATCCAGGGGCACGTACGCAATTTTTCCACAAAATATTACTCTGAAACTTGCATTTCAAGGATTAAACATAAATATCCAAACCCGCAAGGGTATATGTGCAATTTACCCACAGGACGCGTGACTTGCACGCGCCTGGGAGGGGTATTTTTGCAATATTACAAAGCTCAGGGGGGTTTGATGCAATTTCTCCAAAATATTACAACTTGACATAAACGTTCATGGACTTAAACGAAATACACAAACAACCGGGGGTATCCTTGCAAAATGCCCACCCCCTCACGTGCACAGGTCACGTGAGGTGACGTGGCGAAGGACCCAAATGCAAATATGGAAAGGCTAGGGGTTGTTTTGCAAATATTACAAAATATTTTAAACTACAGACGAAAGTTTATGGACTAGATAACAATTACAAAATGCGCGGGGATATCTTGCAAAATTACCCTCGACGCGCGATCGAACGGCGATGAAGAGGCCACTTGACACGTGGCACGATCTGGACGGCCGATGACGCTTCGCTGTGGACGTCTGAGATTAGATCTCGGGCGAGATCGACGGTGGCTGAGTGCTGATGATCGGACGGCCCACGTTCTATCTGGAAGGTCTCCTCGATCGGACGGCGGTGGAGGCAGCTGGAAGAACGAGGCGGAGCTCCGACTGGGCGAAGTTCGTCGCGCTCCTCCGGCTAGCTCTGATGGCTGTTGAGCTCCAAAATGGACGAGGAGCCTCCTGCAGGTCTTCTCTAACGATCAGAGGCGTCAAAAAGCCTCGGCGTCGGCCGAGGTGCTCAGGCGAAGGTGGCGGAGCTGGGAGGTCCAGCCACGCTCCGGCGAGCGTCAAAACTCGCCTCCAGGCACGTTGACTGCGCTTTGACCTGCAAAACAAGGTGAGAGGGTCCAGGGCAAGTTGCCTGGACCCCGCGGTGGCGAAGAAGTGGCGCGGAATGAAGGGGTGGAGTTCGGCCGGAGTTGCGCTCCGGCGAGGATGGTGGATCGGGCGCGATAGGCGATGGAACTTCGATTTTTTTGGGGGTTTTTAAAGCCTAAGCTAACAGGAATAAAATGCACTGAAGAAATAGCGGAGTGGAAGCCCTCGATGGCCGGAGCCAGAGGATGAAGGTTACCTCGACCGCCGGAGTTGCGGGAGGTGGTGGAGACGCCTCCGACTTCGCGCGCCTTGGCTGAAGGGCTGGCGGTGGAGCTGTCACCTCCACGGAGCTCAGGAGCACGGGAATGGCGGTGAAGGGTGGACCGAAGGTGTTCAAACGGAGGGAGGAAGAGGTGGGTCTGGTTAAGTAGATGGTGGAGTGCGTGACTTCGAGGGAAGATCACAAGCGAATCGAGCAGATCTGGGGAGATCTGAGGAGTCGGCGATGGAGGTGATTGATCGAGGAAGAGGTTTCGTGAAGGAAGCGGCCGCAGAGGATGAGCGGCGCAGCCTCGAAAAAGGCGCGAAGACAGGGGGAAAACGACGCGCGCCACGGGCTGAGAAGAAGAGGACAGACTGTTGACCCGCCGGTCAACAGTCGCAAGCTCCTGGTTGGTCCACGTGGACCAACCAGGAGAAAGAGAATAAAAAATGTTTTATTAATTCATTTAAAAATAGAAATAAATCGAATTAAATTAAAGTTATAAAATGAAAATTATTTGTTATTTTGTGTAGTATTTTATTATGATTTTTATTTATTTTTATGATACATATTTCTACAAGTTCACTTTTTAGCCTTATATAGGTATATTACCTATGTATTTTAATACTTTTATTTTTATTTTGTATTTTTACTTTATTTGTTTTATGTTTATTATTTTCTAAAATTACAAGATGCTTTTATATACATAAAGATATTTTTATTTTATTTTTCTGATATGTCTTGTATATTTAATAAAATACAAGTATGTTTTATATAGGTATGTCTATAGGTAAAGTACCTATGTATTGGATTTATACAAGTATTTTTATTTTTGTTTTGATTTAGGTTTTTATTCTTGTTTTAATGTACATAATTATTATAAGTATTATTTACAACATTATAAAAATATAAAATTGAATAAATAACGAATAAATTGAATATTTTATTCAGTACAAGTGTACAATGAGGGTCCAAAACTCAACTTTCAAACCGCAGCTCCGCCAAATGCGAAACCACCGCCATTGGATAGATTATTTTATTCTATATACAATTAAAGGTGAGTATACTGCATTTGGAGTTTTTATTTGTGAGATACGAGTCTGGGAAGTTGGCATTCTGGAATTTTATTCAGACCATAACTTTTTATCTGTACATTATTTTTCGGTGAAATCAATTTTGTATTTTTCTTTATTACTTTATCTACAACTTTCATGTACAAAGTTTCTTCATTTGATGTATAAAAAGTGGAACCAAAAATAGGTCCCAAAATGAATAAATAACGAATAAAGAGTATAAGTGTTTTGACTGTGTTTCTGACCCTTATCTCCCCCTACTTTATTCCTTGTCGACCTATTCATCAAGATGCCTAGGTCTCGGGGGTTTTGGGTCATAAAATATTTACAATATTTTATTCTTTTTCTTTTCTTTATTTATTCTATAATTTTGGCCTTAATTACAGTGATTTACACACAATCTGAATGCACATGCATGGATGCTAAGATGATGGTTTTAATGCTATTTACAGGCATTTGCTAGGGTTTTTGGTGCCAAAATGATAGAATAAAGATGATGAAATGTGGATTCATCATCCCCCTATACTTTACCTTTGCTAGTCCCTAGCAAACACATATGCAATATGTGCAAAAAGAAAAGAAAGGAAAGAAAAAGAAGAAAATTAGATTAAGTTTAATTATCGAACTTGTCTTCGCAAAATCAAAGTTTGGAGCTTAAGTCAGACCTTTGGAATTTTAGTGCGGTCGGAACCTTAATGAGAACCAAGTTTGAAATCCAACAGTCCTTGAGAATCCCAAAACTCTGTCCAAGTCTCCTCAATAGCCAGGTCAGAAATACTTCAACTCATACGCAAACTCTTACGACTATGAATCTGACTCGTACAGTGTAAGTGATATGTAGCTCCCCACCTCAGAAGTAGCAAAGAAACAACCCCCCCCAAACCTGGTAACTCTAATGCCTCGGTCTAGCAACTCTTTCCTCGAGAAGCGGGGTATTCCCTTCTAAGTTCAAGTACAACCAGCTCAAGAAGAGGGGGAAGAAGTATAGACTTTTGGAAGCTCAGCCAGTGTAGCTAAGTCTCCCGCTGCAAGCTTCATGAGATGTAACATGGATACCATAAGCTTTTGCTTTATTGGACTATATACACTCCGGTGGGGTTATTAAATTTTCAATCCGACCCACCATTTTTTTTTTTGGAGTTCTCTCTGCATTTTTTTTTCTCTTTTTCTCTTTTTTTTTTTTTCAATTGCATCTGTACAACATATCTACATGGTGCAGCATATATACAAGAAATTTTCCTCTTGAGCCAGTAGACTATCCCTCTTTTGAAGCTTTATTGCAACCCACAGCTTCTGTCTTTGGCCTTCATCACCACTAGACCAAGTTGAGGTGCACTTCCTTCACTATAAGAAGAAGAGAGGTTCCGCCTAGAAGTACTACCCTCATATGCTACCCCAAGCTAAAGGAAACTGCCTCCTCACCACCTCATCCATGGAGAGCTATGTGAAAGGTGCAGGTGTCCAAGTTAGGTCATTATCAACAAGAGTCGTGCGTGTGCTCCGAAATACTCTACTTAGGCAGTCAAGAGTCCATTGAACCAAGTCCCGTGATCCTCAAAGAATTAAGTCAACTAGACCTGAAGTACCTCAAACCCAGTTCCTATAAGGTTCCTGTTATTAGGTAGATTATAAGGTCCAATCAAGCTCCAATCTTCGGATTTTACTTAGACTTGTTCAACTATCAAACTCAATCCGAAAAATGCTCATGCCATGCAATGCGATGCAGAAAATATTTTTGTGATGCAATTTTCAAGATTTTGAACTTTTTATGGATTTTTGAAAAGATAATGATGATGCATGCAGATGCAATTTTTTTTGTATTTTTCAAACAGATTTTTCAAATGTTTTTGAATTTTGGTTTTGCAAATGTTTTTGGGATTTTTGAAAACAAAAAGTTTTGGCTGAAAATTAGGTTGAAATATGTACATGGGAGTGCTTCTTATATACAAGAAGTGGATTTTAAGCATTTACAAGGGTAAGTGGTCAATTTTATACATATATACATATATAGTGGATTTTGGTGTGATGTGTATATTCCTCAAATTTATTTGAAAACAATTTACACACAATTTTTGAAAACTATAGTCCAAAATAATTTTTACAAACATTTTACACACATTTGAAAATCATTTTGCAAAGGCTTTCAAAACAGTATATATAGGTTTTTCAAATCATTTTTGCAACCATTTTTCAAACCATTTGCAAATCATTTTTCAATTATTTCACACAAAGAAAAGAAATTTTACAATCCACACAATTTACACAGGTTGAAAATATTTTCAAAATAGTGTTCAATAGGTGTTCACAAAGATTTTCAAACTATTTTTCAAATATTTTTGTAGCAAACATTTTCACCTGATTTATTAATCAGTATATACAAAAAGAATTTGAGGAATAACCACATCTTTTTATTAAGGATTTTTAATGAATTTTAAAGAATTATTAGCCATATTATTAAGAAAATACGAAAGTACGAGTTATGGCTAAAGTATATACAGAGTATATACGACCCCCCTATACTTAGCTTGAGCTATGTCCTCATAGATCGGAGAGAAAAGAGAAGACATAACTCGTACTAAGTATAGACAAGTCTAAAGAATAAAGGAATAAATAGATGAATCAATGAATCAGAAGTTGACCGTCCCCCCTATACTTAGGATCAATTAATCCTAAGTATAGCAGACTGTACACAAAGTAGGGAGGGTCAAGGGTGGGAATGAACAGATCTTACTCAGATTGTCTCCCCCTATACTTAGGGTAAGATATCCCTAAGTATAGATAAGAAGAGGAGACAATGGAGAGGATCGAAAAGAATAGAACAACTCGGGGTGCACACCCCCCTATACTTAGGACAAAGTACGTCCTAAGTATGGATACTGTCTACAAGGGCGGCAACTTATTGATAGATTAAGAAAACAGAAAAGGAAAAGAAGAAAAGAAGAAAATAAATTAACAGACGAAAGAGTGATATGAACAGATGGTTTGTACAGCGGAAGATGGAAGTGATCACCATGTACGAGATGCAGATGATATGAGTCAAAGAACACATCTCATACCAGAAGAATGGGGGCAACGTCCATGGTCGGCGGATCATGATCTCGATATAGCTTCAAGCGTTGACCATTGACGCGGAAGGTGGACGAAGATGACGGTTCGGATATATCTATACTGCCATTGTCATGTACCTTCCTAACCACATACGGACCTTTCCACTTGCTCTGCAACTTCCCTGGGAATAATTTCAGCCTGGAATCAAACAACCATACTTTCTGATCTGGCTCAAACTGTTTATGGCTGATATGCGAATCGTGCCATGTCTTCACTTTTTCTTTGTACTGTAGGCTGTTGGAAAAGGCTGTGTCTCTTAGTTCTTCCAGGGCTGCCAATTCTGCTCGTCTCTGATCTCCTACACTCTCGGGATCTAAAAGTAGCTCAGTAACTGCCCAAAAAGATTTGTGCTTGATTTCCACTGGCAAATGGCACGGCTTGCCATAGACGAGACGAAAAGGAGATGTCCCCAATGGATTTTTGAAAGAAGTCCGATAAGCCCACAAGACCGAGTCCAAAAGCTGTGACCAATCCTTTCGGTCTGGGCGGACAACTTTCTGCAAGATAGTCTTTATCTCCCGATTCGATACTTCAGCAAGACCATTAGTCTGAGGGTGATAAGGAGTGGCAACCCGATGGTCAATACCGAACTCGTCAGCAAGGGCCCTAACTTTGTCATTGATGAAATGAGACCCCCCGTCAGAAATCAAAACTCTAGGTACCCCGAACCGTGAAATGATATTTTTCCTCAAGAATTTGCAAACGGTTTTAGCATCTGCGGCTCGGGCGGGGATGGCCTCAACCCATCGACTGACATAATCTACAGCGAGCAAAATATGCTCGAATCCCCGGCAACGGCGCCATTTGATTTAGCCGAAAACAGGTGGTCTTAAGTTCAACACAAAGCGTGAACTCAGTCGGTGTGATGACCACACTAAATCCGGACTAAAGTCAACAATGAACCCACAATCAAATATCAATCAATGAAAAATAAGTGTGGAGTCAAATTTATTTTTAACTCTGCACAAATGATGTAAAGGGCAAGTATGCAGAGAGTTCGAACACAGGGAGCAAACAGTGTAGTCCAAGCAAATGAATGCACAAGTGTGTGAGTGTGTGATGTGTATACACTAAGCAAGCAAGTCAATCAATTTTTTTTGTGGGTTTTTAATTTTTAATTTTTTTTATTTAATTTTTAATTTTGTATTTTGATTTTTGATTTTCTGATTTTTATATTTTATATTTTATATTTTTTTTTATTTTCTTTTTCAATATTGGAAAGTAAATGCAATATAGTAAAAGACAAGTTAAAATATTTATAAAAATGCACAAAAATGCTCAAAAATTCAGAAACAAAATATTTTTAGTCTTTTTAGGGTTTTTTACTGTTTTTGTGATTTTTGGGAATTTTTCAAGATGTTTTTGGGATTTTTAATTACGGAAATAAAGCAGAACAGTGGAAATAGGGCTGGCTGTGACAAAAATGCAATTTAAAAATAGCAACCAGTAGTCAAAATATTTCACACTATTTTTCTAATAAAGAGAACAAAATTAGGAATAAACAGAAGCTGAGTTTGCTATTTTTGGGTTTTTCTACTATTTTATATATTTTTTTGAAGTTTTTAAGAGTTTTTAATTTTTTAGTGTTTTTGTTTTGAGATTTTTAATGATTTTTGGACTGACACTAAAAGATCATAAAATAGACACTACGTGATTTTTTTGGAATTTTTAGAGGTGTTTTGATATTTTTTTGGTATTTTCTAAGGTAGACAGTAGGAAAAAGACATGTTTTTGATTTTTTATAAATAATGAAAAGTAGTAAAATTGAAAACTAAAAATAGGGCGTCAAAATATAGGACAGCAGGAGCTTAACCCTATTTTTGTGGGATTTTTGGGGTTGAAATGATATTTTAATTAATTAGAACAAGACTCCAATCATCAAACAGTGCTGGCAAGGGCATATATGCAAATAGTGAAACATCCAGGGGCACGTACGCAATTTTTCCACAAAATATTACTCTGAAACTTGCATTTCAAGGATTAAACATAAATATCCAAACCCGCAAGGGTATATGTGCAATTTACCCACAGGACGCGTGACTTGCACGCGCCTGGGAGGGGTATTTTTGCAATATTACAAAGCTCAGGGGGTTTGATGCAATTTCTCCAAAATATTACAACTTGACATAAACGTTCATGGACTTAAACGAAATACACAAACAACCGGGGGTATCCTTGCAAAATGCCCACCCCCTCACGTGCACAGGTCACGTGAGGTGACGTGGCGAAGGACCCAAATGCAAATATGTAAAGGCTAGGGGTTGTTTTGCAAATATTACAAAATATTTTAAACTACAGACGAAAGTTTATGGACTAAATAACAATTACAAAATGCGCGGGGATATCTTGCAAAATTACCCTCGACGCGCGATCGAACGGCGATGAAGAGGCCACTTGACACGTGGCACGATCTGGACGGCCGATGACGCTTCGCTGTGGACGTCTGAGATTAGATCTCGGGCGAGATCGACGGTGGCTGAGTGCTGATGATCGGACGGCCCACGTTCTATCTGGAAGGTCTCCTCGATCGGACGGCGGTGGAGGCAGCTGGAAGAACGAGGCGGAGCTCCGACTGGGCGAAGTTCGTCGCGCTCCTCCGGCTAGCTCTGATGGCTGTTGAGCTCCAAAATGGACGAGGAGCCTCCTGCAGGTCTTCTCTAACGATCAGAGGCGTCAAAAAGCCTCGGCGTCGGCCGAGGTGCTCAGGCGAAGGTGGCGGAGCTGGGAGGTCCAGCCACGCTCCGGCGAGCGTCAAAACTCGCCTCCAGGCACGTTGACTGCGCTTTGACCTGCAAAACAAGGTGAGAGGGTCCAGGGCAAGTTGCCTGGACCCCGCGGTGGCGAAGAAGTGGCGCGGAATGAAGGGGTGGAGTTCGGCCGGAGTTGCGCTCCGGCGAGGATGGTGGATCGGGCGCGATAGGCGATGGAACTTCGATTTTTTTGGGGGTTTTTAAAGCCTAAGCTAACAGGAATAAAATGCACTGAAGAAATAGCGGAGTGGAAGCCCTCGATGGCCGGAGCCAGAGGATGAAGGTTACCTCGACCGCCGGAGTTGCGGGAGGTGGTGGAGACGCCTCCGACTTCGCGCGCCTTGGCTGAAGGGCTGGCGGTGGAGCTGTCACCTCCACGGAGCTCAGGAGCACGGGAATGGCGGTGAAGGGTGGACCGAAGGTGTTCAAACGGAGGGAGGAAGAGGTGGGTCTGGTTAAGTAGATGGTGGAGTGCGTGACTTCGAGGGAAGATCACAAGCGAATCGAGCAGATCTGGGGAGATCTGAGGAGTCGGCGATGGAGGTGATTGATCGAGGAAGAGGTTTCGTGAAGGAAGCGGCCGCAGAGGATGAGCGGCGCAGCCTCGAAAAAGGCGCGAAGACAGGGGGAAAACGACGCGCGCCACGGGCTGAGAAGAAGAGGACAGACTGTTGACCCGCCGGTCAACAGTCGCAAGCTCCTGGTTGGTCCACGTGGACCAACCAGGAGAAAGAGAATAAAAAATGTTTTATTAATTCATTTAAAAATAGAAATAAATCGAATTAAATTAAAGTTATAAAATGAAAATTATTTGTTATTTTGTGTAGTATTTTATTATGATTTTTATTTATTTTTATGATACATATTTCTACAAGTTCACTTTTTAGCCTTATATAGGTATATTACCTATGTATTTTAATACTTTTATTTTTATTTTGTATTTTTACTTTATTTGTTTTATGTTTATTATTTTCTAAAATTACAAGATGCTTTTATATACATAAAGATATTTTTATTTTATTTTTCTGATATGTCTTGTATATTTAATAAAATACAAGTATGTTTTATATAGGTATGTCTATAGGTAAAGTACCTATGTATTGGATTTATACAAGTATTTTTATTTTTGTTTTGATTTAGGTTTTTATTCTTGTTTTAATGTACATAATTATTATAAGTATTATTTACAACATTATAAAAATATAAAATTGAATAAATAACGAATAAATTGAATATTTTATTCAGTACAAGTGTACAATGAGGGTCCAAAACTCAACTTTCAAACCGCAGCTCCGCCAAATGCGAAACCACCGCCATTGGATAGATTATTTTATTCTATATACAATTAAAGGTGAGTATACTGCATTTGGAGTTTTTATTTGTGAGATACGAGTCTGGGAAGTTGGCATTCTGGAATTTTATTCAGACCATAACTTTTTATCTGTACATTATTTTTCGGTGAAATCAATTTTGTATTTTTCTTTATTACTTTATCTACAACTTTCATGTACAAAGTTTCTTCATTTGATGTATAAAAAGTGGAACCAAAAATAGGTCCCAAAATGAATAAATAACGAATAAAGAGTATAAGTGTTTTGACTGTGTTTCTGACCCTTATCTCCCCCTACTTTATTCCTTGTCGACCTATTCATCAAGATGCCTAGGTCTCGGGGGTTTTGGGTCATAAAATATTTACAATATTTTATTCTTTTTCTTTTCTTTATTTATTCTATAATTTTGGCCTTAATTACAGTGATTTACACACAATCTGAATGCACATGCATGGATGCTAAGATGATGGTTTTAATGCTATTTACAGGCATTTGCTAGGGTTTTTGGTGCCAAAATGATAGAATAAAGATGATGAAATGTGGATTCATCAATACTACAAGTAGAGTACGGACAAACAACTAGGGGGTCCTGGGGCTCTTATTGGTGAAGGTGGATGTATAGGTGGCTGATAAGCGCTCCCTCACCCTTAGTTAATTCGAGCAAATTAATTGGCCAAATTAAGTTAAAGTCGTTCGTTGCAGTCGGATACGAGAGGGATAATCAAAAACCACTTTAATTAGATTCGAGTTAATTTCAAGCGGCATATTTTTTTACTTGGTGAAGTCCAAGGTCGAACTCAAGGAGGCAGCTGTCTCCTTAGGTCAAATTTTAGCAAAATCCAATGTTCGATTTTCAGAGGAAATATTTTTGGTCTTTTTCGGTTTTTTATGCAATACACATGCAAAATCAGGCCAAATTAAATGTTAATTCAGAAAGATGGTCAAATTAATTCCAAAAATTATCAAATTGGCCAGATGATGAAATGGGATGAAATTAAGCTATCCTAATTTTTTTGGAATTTTCTGATGCACGAATAATAAAAAATGCAGATTTTAGTGAAAATAATTAAACCAATTTTAATAATTAACAAACGATGATATTTTCTGAAATAAAATTAATCCAAATAGGTCTAATTATGAGCTATCCAAATCAACTTGAATTTCATAAAAACACTTTACAGTTCATTAAATAAAAATCGATTAATGTTTCTACTAAATGATTTTTCTAAGACAAACTATACGAGCAAATGATGTGATTTTTGGATATGTTGTAGTGTAGACTTAGATCTACCAATGGTGATTTTTCCGAGATTTTTCGATAAGCAGACAATGAGAAATAAATTAATCAATCAA
Source organism: Ottelia alismoides (assembly GCA_037367405.1). Lineage (NCBI taxonomy): Eukaryota > Viridiplantae > Streptophyta > Magnoliopsida > Alismatales > Hydrocharitaceae > Ottelia > Ottelia alismoides. The sequence goes on from JAZKJV010010154.1 coordinate 354,220, forward strand.
CATGGACAAAATATTGCAATTTTCACCAAGTTAATTTCCATAAATATTCTGCAAATCACAAAAATACAAATAAATGCTAAAATGGTAGAACAAGAGTTATACTACACAATGCAACTTTTGGAATTAAAAATAGATGACAGAATGATGACAAAATAAATGTGTAAATGCAAGGGTGTGAATGCAATACAGAATAAGAAATATGAACTCAAATGGAGAACATGGACTTACATGCAATTTCTGGAAACTTGAAATTTTTTTAAGAACTTGCAAAGGGGTGCAAGTGTCCCTTTGCAAATTCCCTTTTTCTTTCTTGTGCGATAGAAGTCCTCTGTTTTTGGGAGATGAACAGAGGAGCTCGGTGAGCTTCACGCGACCTCGAGGAAGAAGATGGGGACGGCGGCGGAGACGCGTGAGGAGGGCGGCGGCGTCGGCGCACACACTCACGGGGGACGCGTGGGCTGCAACCGCAGGCGGATAGAGGTTGGGCGGCGCGAGAGCGCGCACCACGCGGCTGCTGGTGGCGGGCCGCGTCGGTGCTGTGGCGCGGGCGACTGCTCTGAAGGTGCACGGCGGTGCAGCACCGCCTGCTGGGAGGAGGTGGGTCGCGCGGAGCTGTGTGGAGATGGAGCTACCGCGCTGGGGCTGCCGCCAGGCCGTGGAGGGAGCGAGGAGGGGAGGCGCTGTGCTACGCCGCGTGCGGAGGCGCTGAGCACCTCGGCGCGAGGGGCAGGAGGACCGGGGAGCACGTCGATGGGGGGAGGATCTGGGCGGAGACGCGGCTAGGGGCGGAGGCCGGAGCGCCGCTCCGGCTGGGGGCGAGCGGTGCTCCTGGGGCTGGCCGCGCGCGGAGGTGGTTGGCGCTGCGCGCGGCGTTGGAGGTAGGGCTGGTGGCTCGGTGCGTGGCGGTGGAGGACGGCCGACACACGGTCAAGGGTCGTCGGGGCAGAGGACCTGCAATGAAGGAGAAGAGCTCGAGCGGAGGGCTCGACCGTGGTGGAGGAGGAAGAAGACACAGGGGGTGTCACCACCTCCTCTGATGTTCATGCATTTGTTTATGTGGTTTAAATAAAGGATTAATCGATTGATGAAAGTTCGTCGAAAAAATAAATAAAAATCACCGTTGCGTTCGCAACGTGTGATTTATCCGTTGATGTGCGATCGATTGTGCGAATTGATGCGCGGATGTGAGTGAATCAAGAAGAGAGAGAGAATGGGTGTGTAATGGGGAAGAAGATAGAGAGGAAGAAAACTACCTGTTGGTGGCGAATGAGTGCCTGGGGAAGAACTCGAGGATGAGCTCCTATCTTCGCTCGATGCAGCGGCGATGCAGAGCTCGAGCAACTCAAGAAGGAGTTGCAATCAAGGGATCAGAATCCCTTAGATCTCGCCTGGAGGGAGAAGGTCGTCACTCGACTTGGCGTGTCCTTCTGTCACAAGAATATTCCCAGGAGCTCACTTGCTCTCTCGTAGGAGGTGGCGGATGGGTATGAATGGAGGGATAGAGGAGATTATAAAGAGGAAAAGGTGGAGGTTGGAGAGGGCATGGAGAGAGTGGGAGAGATGGAAGAAGGAGTGGAGAAGATGAGATGGGATGGAAGGTGTCGAAGAATCCTCTCCCTTGAGTTAAGGGAGAGTGGGGAGGAATGGGTGGAGAGGAGAGAGATGATGCCACTTGGTGCGCTAGGGTGCGGCCATGTGGCATTTATTTAATTAGTAGCCAAAATCTATGGAGTTGACATGTGGCGGCTTCTGGAGTAGCCACATGTCGCTCCGAGAAGAATTCACAACAAAAATCAAAAAAGAAACAATAGAAGTGGTTAGATTAAAAAGTGATCAACACGAATGTTGCTCATCTCGACGAGATCTACAACTTTCGTGAAGGGCCGAAAATCAAACGAGATCATCTGTACAAGATGTATTTTTGGATGGTACCTTATAGATATAAAATACCGCATTTTATCTTTTGCATTTTTTTGTCATTTTTAACTGAGAAAAATTAAAATAAGGTTAGATAAAATATGAAAAGAATATTCACAACTTAATCTAATTTTTTTGGATTTTTAATAATGAAGAAAATAAAACGATAAAATGCAGGGGTAAAATCGTCATTATGTACAATGTAAAAAGGGGCCCAAAACCCAAGTTTTGCATACGAGCTCCGATTTTAATGAAATTAGTTTTGTTTCGAAGGTCTTTGAATGTATTACTTTAAAAGTGAGTAGACCTCAATCGGACACTGTATGAGAGAGCTATGTGCATTTTAAGGTTCATGATTTCAAACTTGGATTGGAGTTTTATTGGTTGATTTTACAAGTTAGTATTTTTTAGATATTTTTCTTTAATTAGTGTTAGTAATATATACACAATAGAGTTGGTTTTATTGCATTTGGAGTTAGTATAAAATATATACAAATAGGGTATTTTATCTAATATACATGTGAATATTTATAAGTGAAATTGGCTTCTTATTTAATGCAAATATGAATGCTAAATTACATATGTTATCAATGCATGCATGAATGCTAATTATGCGATATAAGTAGAAATATGCCTCTAATTACTCGGGAACACAGCTCTATTTTCAACTTTTAGAGTGATGAATCGCAGATTCATCAACCCCCCATACTTAAACCTTGCTCGTCCCCGAGCAACTAAAATGAAATGCAAGAGTGAAATGAGATTGGATTCCATACCAAAGTCATGAACAAAAGGTGAAAATGGAGCTTGACCCGACCTTTGGATTAATTGTGTGGCGGAACCTTATTGGGATCTGAACTTAAGACCTAACAGACTTCAAGTTCCACAAGTCTTCTATTCAAGATGCCTTAACAGTCAGGTCAGAACAAATCCTCAAACGCAAATTTCTGATGACTATGATTCTTACTTGTACTGTTTAAGTGATAAATAGCTCTCCACATCAGAAATGACTCGGAACCAGCCTCCTCTAACAAGGTAACTCAATAACCCGGTCCAGCAACTCTTTCCTCGAGGAGCGGGGTATTCCCTTCTAAGTTCAAGTGCGACCAACTCAAGAGGAGGGGTAGAGAAAAGAATAAGGAATGGACGGTAGCCAGTGTAACTAACCTATCCCGGGATGCCTGACCAGTGTAGCCAAGTCATCCAGCTGCAGACTTCTTGCTAGTATACATACTCCAACAGGAAATTTTTTTTGTGGCCTGTCTCTTTTTTTTGGAGTTCTTGCATTTTTTTTCTTTTTTTCTTCTTTTTTGGAACTATATACAAGGTGCAGCATGTACATCAGGAGTTTTTCCTCTTGAGCCAGTAGACTATCCCTCTTTTGAAGCATTATTGCAACACACAGCGTCCCATCCTTAGACTTCAACACCACCAGACTAGGTTGAGATGCACTACCCTCCCTAGAGGAGGACGGATGTTTCCACCCGTGTGCTACTCCAAGCTAAAGGATTCTACCTCCTCACCACCTCATCAATGAAGAGCTACGTGCATTGTGCTTTGTCCAAGTTAGGTCACTGTCTAAAAGAATCATGTGTGTGCACGAGATATTCTACTTAGACTAATCAAGATGACATGTGAACATAGACTTGCGGACTCAAAGAATTAAGTCACTTGACCTGAAAAATCTTAACTCCAGTTCCTATAAGGTTCCTCTGAAATTAGGTTGATTAAGGTCAAATCAAGCCCATCCTCAATATCTACTCATAACTCGGTTCAGAACCCATTAGCTTTTCACCTTGCATATGCAAGATATGCAAATGAGAGGTGCAGATGACATGCTATGAATGAAATGCAAGACTTTTTTTTAATGCAAAGATGATATGTAAGAGTAAATAAGAAGCCTTATTTTCAACACATTTTTTTGGTATAAGTATACAACAATTTGTATTATTTACAACAAGTTTTTAGTTTATACATAATATACATAGTATACAAAATTTTTTTCGGTATACACCCAACAAATTTTACAAAAGTATGTTTTACAAGAATTTTATATTTTTTATACAAGTATTATACATATAGTACAAATTTTTTTTTCAATTTTTACCCACCCTGTAATTATTGCATAATATATACAGAAGATACGTGAAAATACGCGAAAGTACGAGCTATGGGTAAAGTATATATGTAATATATACACGCCCCCCTATACTTAGCGTGTGCTATGTCCTCAGAGCACGAAAAGCGACCAAAAAGACATAGCTCGGGCTAAGCGTAGGAGAGCTAAAATTACAAAAATCGTATAGAAGTCGCACCGCCCCCTATACTTAGGCTCTTAACAGCCTAAGTGTAGAAGAAGATCAAAAAATGGGGCGGACGAGGAAAAGAGGGGAAATGGATGAATATATACAAGGCGGGCATCGGTCTCCCCTATACTTAGGCTCTGGTCAGCCTAAGTATAGGACAGGAATGAGTGTGAGAACCGATGTGATCTGTAGGATGTACAATGAATGGATGCGGGTCACTCTCTCCCCTATACTTAGGATCTGGTTATCCTAAGTATAGTCATAAAATGAAATGAGATGAGTCGGGGCGAGTGATTCGGATCACTGGGGAGGGAGGGAGAAAAAGTATATACAAGAAAGAGTGAGAATATACAAGGATTAAGAAGGTTTGTGACGAACCTTCTTGCAGACGCGAGGAGGTGGATAATATACATATGTGTCGCTGTCGGAATCGTCCTCAGATGAATAATAGTGAGGTGTAGGGATCATCCAACGAGGGTCGACACACGGCTGCCTGCTTAGATAAGGCTTGAGAACAGCCGAACTGAGCTCACTCATATAAATTACCTTGTCCGGGCCAGATGAGGACTCCTCAGAAAATTCCTTCTCTGGTGTGTTGAAGGAAACTTTCTTAGTCGGTTTTCTAGAACCTGAATCATTGAGAGGGAGATGAGAGAAACGCGCCTTGAGAGGTTCAGGGGAACTCCTCGAGGAATCAATTCTCGACTTCCTCTCACTAAATAGCCGACTAGAAGAGGGAGCAACCATGTTTTTATGTGGAGTCAATTTAATCTTGGTTGCTTCCTTTAAAGGTCCGGGACGTGGTGTGGTGCTGACCATGGGTTCCTCATCAGACGAGTCACCTTAAAGATTGTAATATTCCTGAAGGGTCAGCACACGGCTCGGGAAAGTGCTAATGGTCTCAGTTGGCTTGGCATTATTGGGCTCTTGTGTCGGATCATCAAAATGGTCAAGGCAATCAACAAAGGTCATGTCCGACTTAATGATAGCTTCTGATCGTGAGTCCTCCTTAAAAGCTATCCTGGTGGCGGTGCAAGCAGTTGATGAAGTGAAGATGTGGGGAGTATCAGAACCAATGGTCGTCCGGGCAGTCGGTCTCTCAGGTGTAGTAGAGAGGTGGAACTCATCTACCTCTCGATGGTCACGAATGTCAGCGGATGTGCGGGTTACCTTAGAGTAAAGTGGATCAAAAAATGGGTGAGGTCGGAGTGCTCCCAATGCTAAGAAATCGATCTCCCGAGTCTCGCAATCTATAGACGCTTTAGCTGAGGCTAAGAACGGCTTCCCGAGAATAATCGGAGACTGGGTAAACTCTCCTCGGTGCTCGATGTCAATGATCGTGAAGTCGACCTGGAGTAGAGCACCTCGGAAAGTAACGATGACTGAAATATTTCCTCTAGACCGTTTGATGGATCGATCAGCCAGCTGAACGATCTCTCTCGACTTTCTGATTGGCCTGAGTTTGAGCTTGTCAAACACAGAGGTCGGGAGGATATTTATAGGTGAGTCATCATCGATTCTCGCATGGGTGAAAATGGTGTCTTTGATTTCACATTCAACCCTAGGCAACCGCTTCACTCTGCGGCTTTTGGTCTTTCTCCCCATCACCAAGGATGTGGCCATAGACACTATGTGTCTTTCAGTCCTTGTTCTTTTCTTACCCGACCTCTTGGGCATCAATTTACTCTTTACAAATCTCTTGAGGTCGGGGAAGTGATCTATGGCCTTTATTAAGGGAAGTTTAAAGATCAATTCATCATCAAGTGCTTCCCTTAGGGTGGAATCCAATTTTTGTAAATCATTTTCATTTTCAATTTTTATGTGAATTTTTGGTTTTTCAATTTTTTTGGTATTTTTGATGGATGAATGATCAGACTCTGGATTGGAGGGTAAGTAGTTAGTAGAAGAGGGAGATAGAATGGACTCCAGTTGTACAAACGGTGTGGGTTCCCTGATGCTTGCTCGGTTTTCATCATCAGATCTACTTACTTCCTTCTCCACTTTCATACCTAGGCTGGCTGAAATTGAGTGTAACATGCCCATGACATCTCTCAACTCGTTACCAAATGATTCATTTTTCTTAATAAGTCTAGAGATGTCATCCTCCACAAAATTCTCATGACAAATCATGGGAGAGTTCTGCTCAAGTGGAGGATACTGCTGAGATATTGGGGTCTCATACTCAACATACCTTGAATCCGGCGTGTAATGCTGGGTCGAGTATGGACCATCTAGATGGCAAATATTGGTCGAAGCCACATATGATGAAACAGGGACTGATAAGTCTAGCTCATGAGTCCAATCTTGTGAATGCATAGGCTCTCCAAATGAAGGCTGTTAATGGAAGCTTGATCACTAAAGTCAATCAAGTCTGGGAAATCATGATGTACAGACCTCTCTATTCGGGTTGTTCGATCGACCATGTTACGCCCTAAGTTCAAGTCGGGATGTGTATATGTAAATTGTTGTATGTTCCCTACTTGAGGTGAGACTGAATTATGTGAGGGCATATAATTTTGCCAATCATCTGTCTCAGCAGTGGCTTGCTCTTCATTTGATTCTTTGACTCCTGCAAGCTCTCGAGAATAAGGACAGTCAGCCCAAGGTGGAAGTGGATCCGGGGTGTTAGAATATGGAGTAGGTGAGAAATGTGAAGAAGTGTAGAAATCAGTCGAAGTTCTGACTTCATAATCAGATTGAGGTGGGACCGACCACGGGTAAGGGTCTCCCGTGGATGGCATCGGATATATGGAAGAAGGAGAAGGTGAAGATGATCGGTATATGATCGATGAGGAATGACCAGAGGTCTCAGGGTATGGGGACCAATATCCCGACATCTTGAAGAGAAGATGATGAATGTAAGTAGAGCGAGGTAGAAAATGCGCAATTACGTAGGATAACACACACGGACAGACACAAAGACAAACGCAAGAGCAAACCCTGAATTCACACTCAACACGGTGAAGGACCCGAAACCGAGTCCAATTAATCTTGTCAATTTTAAGTGTGATTTTTCAAGCAAGATAGCAAGGAGTTACGCAGCCTATAGGGAAGTCGGCTCAGAGCCGGATGCGTCTTCCCTGTTTAACCTGTCGCCTAAGATATCGACGATCCTTCCTTTCTTCGCTCCTATCCGGAGTTGGGGACTCAAAGACGTGCCCCTATCTACCTGCAAGCAGGCGGAGGCTGACAAAGCTAGGCCTTGTCGCAAAGTACCGATGGTTCGCCCCTATCTACCCGCGAACAGACGGAGGCTACTTGGTACTGTCTATGAGTTAAAAGTATCCAACTCATGATATTTGCTAGGATCAGTTGGCCCGTGATATGGAAGGCGAGGATTTGGGCTCTGCCTTAAGGTGTTCACACACACTCAAGTACCCTCACTCAGCCTGAAAACAAGGTCGGGGTTACTCTCCCGCAAACAAGGGTTACTTTTAGTCAATTTTTTTTCAAATTCAATTAGCAGTCCCGATTTTAGAGATTAGTTATCACTGATATTAATCCACACAAGCAATCACGTCTACCATCCAGTCCCAATTACTTTATCCTAGGTTGGAAAACCGAGAGAGAGAGAGAATCGGAAAAGCTGATGCAATCGAAGAACGATGATGAATGCTTGAGTAAGAAGACTTACAGTGCCTCCAGCTATCTACAATGCAGGATGCAAGACTGAATTGAAATTTTACACTAAATGAATGCAGACGATGAAAAAGCCGCTCCTAGACAGGCAGTTTTATTAGCGAGTGAAGAACAGGTTGATTTGACTAGATCTGCGGTCTAAGTGAGTCTTTTAAGTGATGTGTGGTCCTAGAAAATTACGAGCACAAGCAATTCCTAGAGTGGCTCAAGGAGCTGATAGTGCAAGTCTAAGTTACAATTCAACCACACAGCACACAGGGACATGATTCCACTATTTTTACACACGCGAGAACCCGAACGGGAACCGCTGGAAATGATGCGAAAAATGTGGAAATAAATGAGATTACAGGTTCTCTCAAATCACTCAAACAAATTTGAATGCGTGTTCCTCGAAGCGTCTTTGACTCCGTTGTCCATGCACAAAAACAAGTTGAGGTCAGATAAAGAACGATACAAAAATGCAAAAATTTAAAAGACAGAGAAATATTCACAAGAAAAACCGGGGGTCAGACTACCTGGGGATTGAAAATCAAACAATCAGAATTTCACTTCAAATTAACCTAAGCCGTGCCTCCCCGGCAACGGCGCTATTTTGATAAGCGCTCCCGTACCCATAGTTAATTCGAGTAAATTAATTGGCCAAATTAAGTTAAAGTCGTTCGTTGCAGTCGGATACGAGAGGGCTAATCAAAAACCACTTTAATTAGATTCGAGTTAATTTCAAGCGGCAGATTTTTTTACTTGGTGAAGTCCAAGGTCGAACTCAGGGAGGCAACTGTCTCTTTAGGTCAAATTTTAGCAAAATCCATTGTTCGATTTTCAGAGGAAATATTTTTGGTCTTTTTCGGTTTTTTTATGCAATACACATGCAAAATCAGGCCAAATTAAATGTTAATTCAGAAAGATGGTCAAATTAATTTCAAAAATTATCAAACTTGGCCAGATGATGAAATGGGATGAAATTAAGCTACTCTAATTTTTTTGAAATTTTCTGATGCACGAATAATAAAAAATGCAGATTTTAGTGAAAATGATTAAACCAATTTTAATAATTAACAAACGATGATATTTTTCTGAAATAAAATTAATCCAAATAGGACTAATTATGAGCTATCCAAATCAACTTGAATTTCGTAAAAACACTTCACGGTTCATTAATTAAAAATCGATTAATGTTTCTACTAAATGATTTTTCTAAGACAGACTATACGAGCAAATGGTGTGATTTTTGGATATGTTGTAGCATAGACTTAGATATACCAATGGTGATTTTTTCGAGATTTTTTGATAAGCAGACAATGAGAAATAAATTAATCAATCAACATAGATAAAATATTGCAATCTTCACCAAGTTAATTTCCATAAATATTCTGCAAATCACAAAAATACAAATAAATGTTAAAATGGTAGAACAAGAGTTATGCTACACAATGCAACTTTTGGAATTAAAAATAGATGACAGAATGATGACAAAATAAATGTGCAAATGCAAGGGTGTGAATGCAATACAAAATAAGAAATATGAACTCAAATGGAGAACAGGGACTTACATGCAATTTCTGGAAACTTGAATTTTTTTTAAGAACTTGTAAAGGGGTGCAAGTGTCCCCTTTACAAATTCCCTTTTTCTTTCTTGTGCGATAGAAGTCCTCCTCTGTTTTTGGGAGATGAACAGAGGAGCTTGGTGAGCTTCACGCGACCTCGAGGAAGAAGACGGGGACGGCGGTGGAGACGCGTGAGGAGGGCGGCGGCGTCGGCGCACACACTCACGGGGGACGCGTGGGCTGCAGTCGCAGGCGGATGGAGGTTGGGCGGCGCGAGAGCGCGCACCACGCGGCTGCTGGTGGCGGGCCGCGTCGGTGCTGTGGCGCGGGCGACTGCTCTGAAGGTGCACGGCGGTGCAGCACCGCCTGCTGGGAGGAGGTGGGCCGCGCGGAACTGCGTGGAGATGGAGCTGCCGCGCTGGGGCTGCCGCCAGGCCGTGGAGGGAGCGAGGAGGGGAGGCGCTGTGCTACGCCGCGTGCGGAGGCGCTGAGCACCTCGGCACGAGGGGCAGGAGGACCGGGGAGCACGTCGATGGGGGGAGGATCTGGGCGGAGACGCGGCTGGGGGCGGAGGCCGGAGCGCCGCTCCGGCTGGGGGCGAGCGGTGCTCCTGGGGCTGGCCGCGCGCGGAGGTGGTTGGCGCTGCGCGCGGCGTTGGAGGTAGGGCTGGTGGCTCGGCGCGTGGCGGTGGAGGACGGCCAACACACGGCCAAGGGTCGTCGGGGCAGAGGACCTGCAATGAAGGAGAAGAGCTCGAGCGGAGGGCTCGGCCGTGGTGGAGGAGGAAGAAGACACAGGGGGTGTCACCACCTCCTCTGATGTTCATGCATTTGTTTAAGTGGTTTAAATAAAGGATTAATCGATTGATGAAAGTTCGTCGGAAAAATAAATAAAAATCACCGTTGCGTTCGTAACGTGTGATTTATCCGTTGATGTGCGATCGATTGTGCGAATTGATGCGCGGATGTGAGTGAATCAAGAAGAGAGAGAATGGGTGTGTAATGGGGAAGAAGATAGAGAGGAAGAAAACTACCTGTTGGTGGCGAATGAGTGCCTGGGGAAGAACTCGAGGATGAGCTCCTGTCTTCGCTCGATGCAGCGGCAATGCAGAGCTCGAGCAACTCGAGAAGGAGTTGTAATCAAGGGATCAGAATCCCTTGGATCTCACCTGGAGGGAGAAGGTCGTCACTCGACTTGGCGTGTCCTTCTGTCACAAGAATATGCCCAGGAGCTCATTTGCTCTCTCGTAGGAGGTGACGGATGGGTATGAATGGAGGGATAGAGGAGATTATAAAGAGGAGAAGGTGGAGGTTGGAGAGGGCATGGAGAGAGTGGGAGAGATGGAAGAAGGAGTGGAGAAGATGGGATGTGATGGAAGGTGTGGAAGAATCCTCTCCCTTAAGTTAAGGGAGAGTGGGGAGGAATGGGTGGAGAGGAGAGAGATGATGCCACTTGGTGCGCTAGGGTGCGGCCATGTGGCATTTATTTAATTAGTAGCCAAAATCTATGTAGTTGACATGTGGCGGCTTCCGGAGGAGCCACATGTCGCTCCGAGAAAAATTCACAACAAAAATCAAAAAAGAAATAATAGAAGTGGTTAGATTAAAAAGTGATCAACACAAATGTTGCTCGTCTCGACGAGATCTACAACTTTCGTGAAGGGCCGAAAATCAAACAAGATCATCTGTACAAAATGTATTTTTGGATGGTACCTTATAGATATAAAATACCGCATTTTATCTTTTGCAATTTTTTTGTCATTTTTAACTGAGAAAAATTAAAATAAGGTTAGATAAAATATGAAAAGAATATTTACAACTTAATCTAATTTTTTTGGATTTTTAATAATGAAGAAAATAAAACGATAAAATGCATGGGTAAAATCGTCATTATGTACAATGTAAAAAGGGGCCCAAAACCCAAGTTTTGCATACGAGCTCCGATTTTAATGAAATTAGTTTTATTTCGAAGGTCTTTGAATGTATATTACTTTAAAAGTGAGTAGACCTCAATCGGACACTGTATGAGAGAGATATGTGCATTTTAAGGTTCGTGATTTCAAACTTGGATTGGAGTTTTATTGGTTGATTTTACAAGTTAGTATTTTTTAGATATTTTTCTTTAATTAGTGTTAATAATATATACACAATAGATTGGTTTTATTTCATTTGGAGTTAGTATAAAATATATACAAATAGGGTATTTTATCTAATATACAGGTGAATATTTATAAGTGAAATTGGCTTCTTATTTAATGCAAATATGAATGCTAAAATACATATGTTATCAATGCATGCATGAATGCTAATTATGCGATATAAGTAGAAATATGCCTCTAATTACTCGGGAACACAGCTCTATTTTCAACTTTTAGAGTGATGAATCGCAGATTCATCAGTGGCTCAGGCGGAGGCGCTCCAGCGAGGGCAGAGTAGAGCACCTAGTCTCCATATCCATAATGGATCTGGGTGAATGGGTTGTTCAGGGGTGTGAAGAAAGTGTGAGGGAAGGTTGTGGGTGGTCAGGTGCAACGGAGAACAAGCGAGCACAGGGGGTGCGGTCCACTGGAGCTCAGCTCCGGCAAACTATGCTTTGAGATTTTAAGGCTAAACATGCGATCGAAATATAAAACTAAAACAAGAAAAAAACTATTGATTAAGCTAAACTCAAAAGGACAGGAAAAAGGGTACCTCAAGAATCATGAGATGCAAGGTCGAACCTCGATGACCAAATGGCCAGAGATGGGCGGGAACCGCCGTTGAGCAGCCTTTCTCATAACAAAAGGGACCGGTCAAGCTCGATGTCATCGAGCTCAAGGTCAGGAACACGATAGAGGGAGAAAAAGCCACGCTAAGGGGAACCAAATGAGAGAGGATGGTCGGGGGAGGTTTTGTATAGGCTGGTGGACAGTGGCTAAAGATTGATGTACAACGAGTACGTCAATGATCCATTCCTCGAGGTGATGATCCAGCGTGTAAGAGGGAAGCTCGAGGAAAAAAGGTCATCAAGGAATCTCTCCAAAATAGTGAATAGATCGGGCCGTAAAAATAGATGAAGAATGGGATCAAAGGTAATCCCTGACAGAACAATATCCTGGAAAGAAGAGTTGAGCTAAGTCAACTCTTGACTCCCCTGATTGGTCTACGTGGACCAATCAGAAAAAAGTAGGTCAGAATTAATTAGAAATTAAAAAATAAATAATAAATAATTTTATTAATGTTAAGTTACAAAATTAAAATGTTTTTTATTTTCTCTAGTATTTTATTATGGTTTTTTTATTTTTAGAGGGTACAAGTTAGTTTTTAGGGTTTAATTATAGGTATATTCATCTATGTTTTAGGTATTTTATTTTTATTTTGTATATTTATTTTTATTATTTTATTTTCTTATTTTATAAAATTATAACTCATTTTTTATTCCTATATATATTTTTATTGTATTTTTCTGATGTAACAATTACACTTAAATAAATAAGGGTATAATATATATAGGTACAAGTGTTGTATATTCATCCATGTATTTAGTGTACATATTTTATTTTAATCTTTTCTTTGTGGTTTTATTTTAGTTTTATTATGTACATATACTATAAGTAATATTTATAAAATTATGAAAATAATAAAGAATAAATAAAATGATTATTTTATTCAGGGTATATTGTACAATTGGGGTCCAAAAATTGACTTTCACACCGTAACTCCAAAAAATATGAAACCACCTTCATTAAATAGCTTATTAAAAGTTATATACAATTAAAGTGATTTTTATATATTTTGAATTTTATTTTGGAAATATGGGCCTCAGAAGTTGAGATTTTGGAATCTTATTCAGAGTATAATTTGTATGTTGAATATTGTTTTTGCATGAAATCAATTTTGTATTTTTCTATACATTATTATCTACAACTTTCATGTGCAAAGTTTCTTTATTAAGGTATAAAAAGTAGAGAATAAAATAGATCCAAAAATGAATAAATAATGAATGAATAGATGAGATTTTTATTGTATTTCTGACCTTATCTCCCCCTACTTTATTCCTTGTCGAACCAGTCATCAAGATGCCTAGGTCTCGGGTTTAGGGTCATAAAATACCTTTGGCATTTTATTTTTTTTCTTTTCTTTTTTTATTCTATAATTTTGGTATTAAAAATAGTATTTTATACAGTATTTATACAACAAAGAGTGAATGTTAATTTGTGCAAATACATGCTATTTACATGCATTAACAAGGAATTTTTTAGAATAAAATGATAGAATAAAGGTGATGAAATGGAGATTCATCACCCCCTCATTGTATGCTGGTACCAACCTCCAAATAGAGGGGATAAGGACATACACACTGAGGTTAGAGACAAATCCCAGGGCTTGCCCCATAACTCTCCATTTATGACTCTTGCGGATTCGAGAACTATAAATGCTTGCCTTCAACCTTAGAGAGATGTTTTTGGTGTATCTTCTCACTACTATCTTTAGGGGCATGATATAGAACACAAGAACCTAGGCAGATAATCTCTTTGATTGGGATATAGTGGGAGCATACGTTGGGCATCGAACGACTCGCCATGTATGCCTGTGTAAAAAGATTGTTGTATCACTTAACTAAAACTTAAAAGGTAACGGTGGGACCTTTGTGATTGATGAATCTGTGATTCATCACTCTAAAAGTTGAAAATAGAGCTTCGTTCCTGAGTAATTAGCTGCATTTCTCCATTTATTATGCATAATTATCAGCCATGCACTTATAAATAAAATCTACATTTTAGCATTCAAAACAACATTAAATAAGAAGACAAACTCCTTGTACATATTCACATGTATATTAGTTAAATTCACATATTTGTATCTATTTTAAACTAACTCCAAATCTAATAAAATCAACTCTTTGGTGTGTGTATTACTAAACTAATAAGGAAAAAAATCAAAAAAAGTACCAACTTGCAAATTTGTCCAATAAAACCCAAATCTAAGTTTGAGACTATGAACCTTAAAATGTGCATATCTCTCTCATACAGTGTCTGATTTAGGTCTACTCATTTTTAAAGTAATATGCATTCAAAGACCTTCAAAACAAGACTGATTTCATAAAAGTTGGAGATCGTATATGAAACTTGGTTTTTTGGCCGCTATTGTATATGTACAAATTGACCAAAATACCCTTCATTTTTATCTTTTTATTAAAAATAAAAAAGATTAAGTTGTAAATATTTCTTTCATATTTTCTCTAACTTTTTTTGTTTTTCTCTTATTTAAAAAATGACATTTTTTTGCAAAATATAAAAATACGGTATTTTATATCTATAAAGTACCCCTAAAAATATTTTTTTTACAGATGACTTCCTTTGATTTTCAGTCTTTCATGAAAGTTTAGATCTCGTCGAGACGAGCAATTTTCATGTTGAGCACTTTTTGATTTGATCCCTTTTGTTATTTATTCTTTATTTTTATTAACAATTAATTTTCGAATTTCCTGGAGCGACACGTGGCAACTCCTGGAGTAGCCACGTGTCACACCCTTTTTATTTTTTTACCTTTTATTTATTTTAGTAATTTAATTATTTAATTTATTAATTATTTACTTATTTATTTATTATATATTTTATTTTACTTTATTTTCTCTTCATTATTTTCGTAGCCTATTTATTTTATTTATTTTTCCTGTTTTACTTTTTCTCTCATCCAACTTCTCAACTAAGCCACCAACTCCTCATTCTCTCCACTTTCTCCACCACTCCAACTTCCACCCCGCTTCTCCCTCCTCTTTTTATTCCCCTCATCCCATTCATTTATCTTCATCAGCCATTCTACGAGTGAGATAGGTTCTAGCCCTATCGAAGCCGCGAGGTGACAGGTCCTTCTTCGACGTCGAGCGACGACGAGCCGAAGGCGAGATCCGATGGTCCGCACCACCATCATGAGTTTCTTTGAAGCTCGTCCAGCTTCTCTACTCCGATTCCGTCCGGAGCTGATCGAGGCGACAATCGGAGTCCAGCATAGTTGCTCCGCAAAATTCGACAATTCATATGTAAGTTTTTCCTTTTCTTTTTCCTCATTTTTTATTTATTATTATTGTTATTCCAGTCACTCCACCACCACATCATCACTAAATCACCTTCATCCTCATTATCTACCTTCACCAAATTTCTCTCTCCATTTTTTACCACCACCACCATCATTTATCACAAATATTTCCAATTTTCATTCCATGTAAAAAACCAAAAAAACTAATTAATATAAAATCAAAACAAAAAAAATAAAAAAATGCAGGCACGACAACCACCCCCCGCTTCCTGGCCGCTAGCCACTTCCTTGTCGTACAACACCGCCAACCTCCACTCCAGTTGCAGGTCTCCCTTCTGCATCTCGTGCGCTTCCGCCCTGGCTTCTCCACGCTCCTGCTCCCACTGCGTCAGTGTCACCGCAGCCTGTCGTCAACCAGCCCAACTGTTGCTCGCACCTCCACCTCCAGGACACGTCGCCCCCTCCCGCGTGCCCTATATGCATGGAGAACCCTTCCACAGCCACCGACCCACACCTCGAGGTCCCTCGCCCAGCCATCGTACCTCACGGTCAGCCCTCCTCCGTTCACCTTCAGGACATACCGACCCCGTGTCTCCAGCCACCGCACACACCCGCGCGGTGCCCCGCTCCGGTGCTGCACGTCAGCCCGCTCCACTGCCGCTCCGCCGCATCCACCCCACGGTTGCAACTTCCAGCCTCCTCCTCGTGCGGCTGTGATGTGCACGACAACGCCTCCCAGCCGCGCGCCTCCTCCCATCGACGCCCAACCGCCATTGCTCGCAACTGAGAGCCCTCTACGTAGTGTGCCACACGCTCCAGCCAACATCCCTCGTCGCACTGTCAACCACTGCGCGAGCAACCTCGGCGTCCTCCGCTGCCACTGTGCCATAGAAGGTGGGTTCTATTTTGGGAGCCCACGAAGAAGAAAACGTTTTATTATTTATTTTTGTTGAATTTGCAAAAGGGCCTCACAATGAAAGGTAATAAAAGAAATCCCCTTAGGCAGAACGTTTTTGTTGAATTTTTATTTTCTTTATTGCAAATATATCCTTATATTTATGCTTAAATTTGGATATCCACTTTGCATTATTTTTTAATTAAAAATATATCATCTTATTGAGAAATTAATTCATTATCTTTTGGCTATTTATTTCAATTTTCGTGAGTGTTTTGTAATTAACTAAAATTATTGTTGTGAAAAATTGCATATTTTACCCAGTTTATGCTCTGAAATTCGCACATACTTAAATATTGCTCCAAAAAAATATGCAAAAATTATAGATGATGCATCTACGTACTTTTTAATTAATATCCAAATTCCATCTAAATTGACATTGTCTTGTGAATAAAATAATTTATTGAGTACATTCTGTAGTTGATTTTTTATTAAATCCATGAAAATCATTTTTGCAAAATTTCAAGTCTACTGGATTTTTCATTAAAATATATATTTGATAATTTTGCTTTTGGATTAATTTATTTCATGGATTAATTAAGAATTAAATATCCAGAATCACTTTGTTTGCAGTAAAAAAATCATAAAAAATCATATATTGTCAGAAAATCCCAAATTCCAATATAATTTTCATAATTTTTGCATTTTATTTGCATAAAAAATTGCATAAAATTCCAAAAAAGTTTGTATTTTTTATTGTTATATTTTAACTCCAAAAATTCTAAAAAATACATTTTGCATTTATCATTGGATTAGGTTTCAGGAAAAATACAACTTAACTAATTTAGACAGATTTCACATTAAAACTAATTTATTGATTCATCGGTTCGTGTGATTAATTTTTGATCAATCCTGATTGTCTGACTACAACAAATCGACACGCATTTTAAATTAAAAGGATAATTTCATCGGATCCATCGATATTTTTTAACATGTGCAAGCCCCAAGGTCAAATCAAAGAGGCAAAGGAACAATGTCAGATCAAGTTAGACGAATTAGCTCACTATTTTCCAAGCAGATTTTTTTGTATTTTTTTATGCAAAAGAAATACAAATGCACGAATGCGATTAAACCAAGTTATTAAGGAAACAAGACACTTAGCTAAAATTAATTTTAATATGAAATTAATCCAAATTAGCTGTTGTATTTTTCTTGAAAACTTAATCCAATGATAAAATGCAAAATATATTTTTTTGTGGAATTTTTAAGTTTAATTGCAACAATGAAAAATACAAACTTTTAGGGGTTTTTATACAAATTTTCTTGCAAACAGAAAGCAAAAATTATGAAAACTACATTGAAAGTGAAACATGATGAATATAAGCTACATTAATTTTGTTGGAATTTTCTGACAACATAAATTTTTTTATGTTTTTTTCTATAAACATAGTAATTACGAATATTTAATTTTTAATTAATCCACAAAAAAAAATTATCCAAAAGCAAAATAAACTCAAACATATATTTTAATGAGAAATCCAGGAGACTTGAAATTTTGCAAAAATGGTATTCGTGAATTTAATTAGAAATCAGTTTGAAAAGCACTCAACAATTTATTTTATTCACAAGACAATCCAAATTTAGATGAAATTTGGATAGTAATTAAAAATCACGTAGATGCATCTTCTTTAGTTTTTGCACAATTTTTTGGATCAATATTTAAGTATGTGTGAATTTCAGAGCATAAACTGGGTAAAATATGCATTTTTTTCACAACAACAATTTTCGTAAATTACCCAATGCTCACAAAAATTGAAATAAATAGCCTAAAGATAAAGAATTAATTTCTCAACAAAATATTTCATTTTTATTAGAAAATAATGCACATTAAAATTAATTTATTGATTCATCGGTTCGTGTAGTTAATTTTTATCAATCCTGATTGTCTGACTACAACAAATCGACACGCATTTTAAATTAAAAGGATAATTTCATCGGATCCATCGATGTTTTTTAACCTGTGCAAGCCCTAGGGTTATATCAAAGAGGCAAAGGAACAATGTCAGATCAAGTTAGACGAATTAACTCACGGTTTTCCAAGCGGATTTTTTGTAATATAAATATAAAGGTATCTTTGCAACAGAGAAAATACAATTTCAATAAAAACCGTTATGTCTACGGACATCTCTTTAATTATCTTTCATTGAGAGGGTCCTTTTGCAAATTCGCCAAATAAATAATAAGAAGATTTATTCTTTGTGGGTTCCCAAAATAGAACCCATCTTCTAGGGTACAGTGGCAGCGGAGGATGCCGAGGCTGCTCGCGTAGAGGTCGATCGAGGTTGCTCGTACGAAGGCAGGCGGTGCAGCGAGGGATGGCGGTTGGAGCGGGTGGCACGCGACATGGAGGGCTCACAGCCACGAGTAGTGGCGACTGGACGCCGACGGGAGGAGACACATGGTTGGGAGGTGCTGTCGTGCACAATGCAACCACACGAGGAGGGTAGAAGCTGCGACAGTGGGGTGGTTGCGGCAGAGCGGCAGTGGGGCGGGCTGGCGTGCAGCACTGGAGCAGGGCACTGATGAATCCACATTTCATCATCTTTATTCTATCATTTTGACCTCAAAAACCCTAGCAAATGCGTGTAAATAACATTAATTTCCATTTCTTAGCATTTATGCATGTGCATGTAAATAGTGTATAAAATACTGTAATTAAAGCCAAAATTATAGAATAAATAAAAGAAAAGAAAAAGAATAAAAATTGTAAATATTTTATGACCCAAAACCCCGAGACCTAGGCATCTAGATGAATAGGTCGACAAGGAATAAAGTAGGGGGGAGATAAGGGTTAAAATACGGTAGAAATACCTATTCATTTAATCAATTCTTTATTTATTTTGGGACCTATTTTTTGTTCCACTTTTTATATATCAAATAAAGAAACTTTGTACATGAAAGTTGTAGTTAATTAAATGTAGAAAAATACAAAACTAATTTCACCGAAAAATAATATACAGATAAAAAGTTATGGTCTGAATAGATTCCAGAACTCCAACTTCCCAGACCTGTATCTTGCAAATAAAAACTCGAAATGTACCAAACTCACCTTTAATTGTACATAGCTTAAAATAATCTATTTAATGGAGGTGGTTTCTTATTTTTCGGAGTTACGGTTTGAAAGTTGAGTTTTGGACCCTACTTGTATACTTGTACAGATTAAAATATTCATTTTATTATTTATTCATTATTTTTATAATTTTACAGTTTTATAATTTTGTAAATAATATTTATAAGATATATGTACAGTAAAACAGGAATAAAATAGAAAAGAAATACAAAATAAAAAATACTTGTATATAAAAGACATAGGTATAATACCTATATACATACCTATAGTATTAATACTTCTATTTTATTAAGTGTATAAAATACTTCAGAAAAATAAAATAAAAATATAATTAAGTTTATAAAAATATTTTATAATTTTATAAAATAATAAACATAACTAAATAAATTAAAAATAGCAAATAAAAATAAAATAATAAAATATTTAGGTATATATACCTATAAGGGGTATAAATGTTAACTTGTAATCATACACCCCATAAAAATAATTAAAATTCATAATAAAATAATTTATAAACTTTAATAACCTAAATAAAATAATAACATTTACTATTTTTAATTGATTTTAGAAGGGATTTTTTCCTGGTTGGTCCACGTGGACCAACCAGGTTGGTCTGACAGTTGACCCCGGTGAACTGTCTGACCTACTCCCTTAGCCTGTGTCAGAACAATATTTGACCCCCTTTTCTCCCATTTTTCGAAGGAGCGCCTTTTATCTTTTCATATGCAACCTTCTGCAGCATTGCTCCTCGATCTTCCACCATACACATCCTAGTGTTTTTTTCGGGCTATGGACCATCGATCCACCCGTTTCCACCTCGTTCTTCATGCCGCTTCGTCATTGATTCAAAATACCCCCCAAACCCTCCATTCCTCTTCGAACCATCTTTGGCCAACGTCTAGACCTCCAAGTGCCAAGCCGTGCGTCTCCAGTGACAGAGGATCGACCCGACGCTTTGTCGAGGTGCAGCGAAGGTCGAGGCGCGTTCCCAACCATCTCCGGCGGCCACGCCGCCGTGAGGTTTCTAACTTGGGCTTCTAGCCCTTGATGTCGATTTTAGCTCTTTTTCTTGCATTTTCTTAGGTAGAGTAACCTTAGGATTAGTTTAGCATCTTCTTTTTTATCCTCGACCAATCGATCACCATCACCATCACCTCGCCGGAGCAAGCTCCGGTGAGTGCTCCTCTCCGCCACCGTCACCCTTTTTGCATGCTGGAGGGTCGGCAGTTTGTCCGCGACCCCCTTAATCTCTCTTTGCAGGTACGCGCACTACTGAAGCACCTGGGACCATCTTTGACCCTCGTCGTCTGTTCCTAGAAGCCCTTGGGTCTCCTCGACCTCGCGACGAGCTCCGGTTGACGCCAGAGGATTTTGAGGGTACCGGCCGTTAGAGGAAGCCTGCGGGAGCAACTTGGGGCGTTTTGGAGACGAAAGGAACGTCGGAGGTGAACGGACGAACCCGGAGAACCTCGCCCCAGGCGGAGCTCCTCCCAGTTCGTCGTCCAGCCGTCGCAGCCGTTGATCTTGCCCCTGTTCTTGGCGAGAAGCAGTAGCCGTTGGATCTCTTTCGTGTCAGCCGTTTGATCGATCAAGGAGCATATAATCCAGGCCGTCATCCACGAAGGGGTGTCGCGTTTTGTGAGGGCACCACGTGTCTTAAGTGAACGGCTCAGCGCCGTTCGATCGTGCCTTGCTGCCTGCCATCGGATTGGCGCCACGCGTCACTCGCACCTCCGTCCGTCGTCCGATCATCTCGACAGGGGTATTTTGCATTTCCCCCCTGCCAGTTTTTGTATTTTATATTAAAGACACAAACTTTCTTGTGCCTTTTATAATTTTTGTAGAAATTGCGTTTAGCCCCTTGGGTTTTTGTGATATTACTCTTAGGTCCCTGCCAGGTCACGTGCGTTGCGCACGTGACTTGGCGACTTTGCAAAGGGACCCTGACCATTTTTCGTATTTTGTTTTAGTCCTCAAAATTAGATTTGCAGTTATAATTTTTCTGTCATTTTTGCATCAAGGCCCCTGGATTTTTGGAAATTACATTTATACCCTTCCCGGGCGCATGCTAGTCACGCGCGTGGGCGGGTTATTTGCAGGTAAACCCCCACGGGTCTTTATATTTGTATTTGGTCCATTAAATACAATATTCAGTGTTATATTTTGTGTGAAACTTGTACTTTGACCCTTAGTTGTTTGCTTATTTACACTTATGCCCTTATTAGTAGTGTAGTTTCTTGATGTTGTCTTTATTTATTTAGTGCATCATTTTAACTCGTAAAATTCTCAAAAAAATACTAGAGGCTCCTGTGTGCTTGCTCATTCACGGCATATTTTTGCATTTCATTTTTGTTGCATATGCATATTTATTAAAAATCAAAAACATGCATTTTCAGCACTATTTGCATTAGAAACTCCATAAAAATTATAAAAACGTTTTGAAAAATTCCAAAAATAATTATATTTTGTGTGTTTTATCAGTCTTTAATGTCAATCCAAAAACCACTAAAAATTTCGAAACAAAAACCTTAAAAATTAGAAAATACCTAAAAACTTCATAAAAATCTAAAAAATCATGTAAAAATCCTACAAATATAAACCCAGATTCTGTAGTTTCCTTATTTTATTGTCTTTATTTAAAATTAATTTGGGAAAATTTTTTTACTGTTTGATATTTTTCATTCCATTTTAATTTCGATCAGCCTTGTTATTCACTGTTTTCTTATATTTTGACTTTTAAAATTACCAAAAACATTCTGAAAAATCCCCAGAATCACAAAAATAGTAGAAAAATATAAAAAGACCAAAACATGTTATTCTCTGATTTTTGAACAATTTTCCTCATTTTTATAAATACTCCATTCCTCTCTTTCTTATATTGTATATATACTCTATTATTGAAGAAGTAAATATAAAAATATAAAATACAAAAAGAAAATATAAAATCAGAAAATCAAAAACCAAAATACAAAATTAAAAATTAAAAATAAAATAAAATATATATAAAATTAAAAACCCACAAAAAATTTGTATTTTTGTAGACACTTAATCACATCACATTTTTGTGCATCAATTGTTGATCTATCCTGCCTTGCTCCCTGTATTCTAACTCTCTACATACTTACACCTGTACATCTTTATGTAGAGTTAAAAATAAATTTGACTCCACATTGGTTTTCATTGCTTGATTTATACTGTTGTGGGTTTATTGTTGATTAATTAGGGATTAGTGAGTGGTCGCCACAGCGACTCTTGTCTCCGCCTTGTGTGAGATACTTAGACCCTTGCCAATCCTTAGTTACCAGACACCATGCGGTTGTGTGCGGTGGCTGGAGGTGCAGGGGCCGGTGTGTCCTGGAAGTGGACGAAGGAGGGACAACCGCGGGGTACGATGGCTGGGCAACGGACCTCGAGGTACGGGCTGGTGGCAGTGAAAGGGTTATCCACGCGTCTGGGCACCCAGGAGGGGGCATCGTGTACTGGAGGTGGAGGTGCGATCGACGGCTGGGTTAGCTGACGGTGAGTTGCGGTGATGCTGATGCAGCGGGGGTAGGAGCCTGGAGCGGCTAGGGTGGAGGCACACGAGATGCAGGAGGGAGACCTGCAACTGGAGTGGAGACTGGGGGTGCTGTACGACGAGGAAGTGGCTGGTGACCAGGAAGGCGGGGCGGCGGTTGTCGTGCCTGCATTTTTTTTTGTTTTTTTATATTAATTAGTTTTTTTTGGTTTTTTTATAGGGAATAAGAATTGGAAATGGTTGTGATAGGTGATGGTGTTGGTAAAAAATGGAGAGGGAAATTTGGTGAAGGTAGATAATGAGGATGAAGGTGATTTAGTGATGATGTGGTGGTGGAGTGAGTGAAATAATAACAGAGATTTTAAATAAATAAAAAATGAGGAAAACGAGAAGGAAAAACTTACCTATGATTCGTCGAATTTTGCGGAGCAACTATGCTGGACTCTGACCGTCACCTCGATCAGCTCCGGATGGAATCGGAGTAGAGAAGCAAGACGATCTTCGAAGAAACTCGTGATGGTGGTGCGGACCACTGGATCTCTCCTTTGGCTCGTTGTTGCTCGACGTCGAAGAAGGAGTTGTCACCCCGCAGCTTCAACGGGGCTAGAACCTCTCTCACTCGTAGAATGGTGGATGAAGATGAATGAAGGGGACAAGGGAATAAAAAAGAGGAGGAAGAAGTGGGGTGGAAGTTGGACGAGTGGAGGAAGTAGAGAGAATGAGGAGTTGGTGACTTGGTGTAGAAGTTGGAGTAGAGAAGAAGTAAAAGGGGAAAATAAATAGGCTACTAAAATAATGAAGAGAAAATAAAAGTAAAAAAATATATAAATAATAAATAAATAAGGAAAATAATTAAGTAAATAAATAAAAAATGGCACGAGACTAACCCCATCAAACCACACACACATGAGTTTAATGGTCAGCCATCATGCTGCCTCGTCCCATATTTTGGTGGATTTTTCATTTTTTTTAAAATACCATCATGTATTTTCATCATTATATCCCTCTAATATACCATTCCAATTTCGTCAGAAATAGAGACTCCTATACCTTACTTCTCGAACATGTAATTTTAATGGTCTTAGAATTGCTGTAATCGACATATTAGAGTGATATAGTGATGAAAATACACGATGATATTTTCCCAAAAAAATTTAAAAATCACTGAAATATGAGGTATAAGCATGGCTGCCTCTAGTGGACAACCCTATTAAACCATATAGATTATTGTATGTGCAATGACTTTATTCATCTTCTTTACTTCATCATCAAAACATTCACTCTTTGTAGAGAGGCAACAAATTTGATCATTCAGGGCTATTTTTTCTGAGAGGGAATCAGGAGGGGCAAAATTGTACAAAAACCCTTTTCTTTTGCAATCCCCCGTAACAAAATTCGCCCACAAGCGAGGTGTTAAACGGACGGGAGAATCCCTAGCGAGTCACTCCACGGCGCCTCCAGGTCTCCGCGCTCTCTCCCTCCCTCGCCTCGCTCTCGCCCTCTCTTCCCCCATCCGCCATCGCGCTCTCCCCTCCATTCCAAAGGTATCCGATGCTCTTCTCCTCTGCACAGTCGCTTGCCAGTTCTCGATCCATTTCTGGCCTCAGCATTCAAATCGTTAGCCATTTGCTCGGATTTTCGACATATAGGGCTTTGTTTTAGATCTTTAACGTTGTATTATGTTCTGTTTTACGATGATTGATCATCTACCTAACTTAAGTATCTGTTTGGATGTGGTTCCTCAAAATTAGGGTTTAGCGGTCTACGACATTGCTCTCGAAAAGATACCTGCTTTAGAGCTATATCTGTTAGGATCAGTCGTAGAGCTGGTTGGTAGCCCACAATCACGTGTAGTTAGTAGTTTGTTATGGGCATGATGCCGAGTAGCTCGATGACATCGAACTTCGTCACTACAAGAACAATTTTTTTTGCCTTGTACGCAGTGAAGATGGTGGTAGCGAAGCCATCCCAGGCGTGGTTTACAGATATCTAGTAAGGGGAACATAGAAAAATACACGTGGGGTTTGTGAGTTGCGGTCCTTTCGAGCTGTTCGATAGGGAACACTTTTGTTCCGGTTTCAGTTGTCTGAATTTGGGCTGTTGGAGAGTGCTGCTTCTACCTAATATTTGTGCTGAGGCAACACATTTGTTAAACCGTCGAGAGGATATGCGGGTTCGTTGCGAGACCCTTCTTAGTGTTCTGTTATATAGTCAGGTGTGGTTGGCTATGGCTCAGTCACAGGTAGTTAGTTGTCTGTCAGGAATGAAATGAAAGGCATGTCATCTATAGATGGTAAGAGGAAGTTTGACACGAGTGGTATCTATCTGATAGTGAAAGACTTATATTAAAGAATAATTATCATCCAAGGAGTCTATAATGAGATGAGAACATGCAGCATGACATCATAATATAAGAATGTCATGAGCAGTATTTATTTCTATATAAAAATGCCACCTTCTAAATTCACACCATTCGTACGACTTACAAGGGTATATCATGGTGATAGGCCCAGAACATTGTGTTTTCTGATGAAAAACTGTCATTGAACCACCCTCCACCCAGCCTAAATGAGGCCCAGAAGGACATAGAGTTTCTGTATCCAAATTTCCACAGAGAAAGGACATTGGAGAAAGATGCGTTCTAGCCTTCTAGGTATCCTTCTTCCAAGTTGCTCATTGGGCAAGTAACTTTCACATCATGGGCCCATTTCTGCTGGTACTTTGCCACTTTGGTGATAACATCATCTTCTCCGTCAACCTGAGGTAGTTACTTGAACCCAATAGGGGCATTTTCCCTTTCATATACATATGGTTGCATTGTTATGCATGTTCAAACTTTGATGAAAAATGCCTATTTCTAAGGGGTGGAGCAGGTTATTAGTGTGCAGTAATAGGTGGTTAGTAGTTGGGTTTATTTATTGGGTACTAAGACTGTTGGTTGCATTGGAAAGAAAACTTGAGTGTTTTTGTTTTCTTTCAATGGAAGGCAAAGGCATTTGATCTATTAATAGAAAAGGAGCCAGAGAAATGTGCATTAATGGCACAATTTTTTTATTCTTCAATTCTTTCCTTCTGATCATTTCTCGCTTACACATATCATCTCGATGTTACCAGGGGTTTGGTGGACCTCGAAGCTCTGCATTATATTATGTTTTGTTTTTTGTATAATATCTTAAACCATTTTGTGATTTGTAAAGTTTCGTCTTTTTTATTTTCCAACTTTGTCTTTTAACTGTATCTTGGCTGTGGAAACTCTGGATTTTATTGTTGTGCTACTCAATCACATCTTTATATTTTGTTTCTTATGTATTTTAGAGAGTAAAGGTCTAGCTTTTCCTGTTGTACTAGGGGTGTCTGTTGTTTTTGTGATCTTCATACATGTTATTCTTTTTTTTTTGTTTTGATGGTTGTATGGTTTTGTGCAGCTGAGAGAAGATGGGCAAGTTAAGCCGCACAATTTATGTTGGAAACCTTCCTGGTGATGTTCGAGAATCAGAAATTGAAGATTTATTTTACAAGGTTTCATCATATTCACCCCTTGTTTGGAAGAATATGCTTTGTTTTTTTAGTTATTTTAAAAAATTCCAAAAACAGGACTATCCAAGGCTTATAGTCATCCAACCATGTGGATGGTGAAGCCTTCTCCCATTATAAGTAGGGTCAGCTACATGGATTCTTCCTCAAATCCATTTTGAAAGATTCAACTATTTTTTACACTGGATATCGATTACCTAACGCTACTGCCACAGGGGGGGATTTGAATCTTGGTCTTTTGGGTAGTAGGCCTACTGAACTAGCACCATGCTATTTAAGTGGGTGCAACCATGTGGATAATTTTTTAAAAAGTACAAACTATCTAGAATGCATCACACAACACATCCCTGTATTACCAAAAATTCAACACATGAGCAATGGAATTCCTAACAAGGACATAAATCCCTAAAGACTACATGTTCTCACAGTAACCAGTGTCCAAATCAAAGTAAGGGATACATTATGTTAATCCCCTAAAAGAAATAACCAATGTATGCCTTAACTACCCTAATGAGTGCAAAAAAATTAAGGAGTCCAACCAACTGATCATGTATTGCTAATATTTGACGAGCAAAAGAAGAATTGAAGTAAATATGGTCCATTTCCTCCAGTTCCAAGTGGCAAAGTAAGCAAGTAATGTCGGTTTGAGCAATCCCTTGTTTTGCGGAGACCTTATTCAATGACATCTTTCTTTACAATAGCCACTTTGACTAAAAAAATAGCAACATTGCACCCTTAATATTCATAAGGAACCTTAGGCTTAGGAGTTAGGACATGCCATACACTCGTTATGTCCATCTTGAATGAAGACAACTTCATCCACATATTATAATAGATAAACCACCAGGTATTATGTTTTTTTATTCAAAACCATATATTATGTTGGCAATCTTGACTCACGCATGATAAAAACATAGGTTCACCTCCGAAGCACTGTCTGTTGGGATCAAGCTAGCATAATCAGAGGGTATACCTTCTCCCACCTTCTTTGGTCCTTTATAACAAGGACTGAAAAAGGCATGTCACACAATGCTTCATCTAGAAGAGTAAAAGTTACATGAAAATCTCCTTAAACGAGGAGCAAAAGATGATCCAACCGAGGATATAATAGACTTTGTTGAAGGCATGCTTCTATTATAAGAGTATTGTTTCAGTGCATCTTCCATGCAACATAATCTATGATGCATCACAAAGGTCTTTAAGATGGATATGCTCTCTAATCAACTCATCGATAGCCTCCTTCAACTTGTTTATAAAGAGTCGTAGTCAATAGATGTATAGTCTTCCACCCTTGATTTGTTGTTCTCTTCAGGAGCAAGGATAAAGAAGCTTGCATTTCCTCCTTAGGATTCCCTCGTCGTCGCCATGACCTCCACCACAACTAAGTCCTAGAATTTTGCAGAAGAGAGCATAAAGCCATGTATGATGGAGCAATCATCTTTGTAATATCTCTTGCAAAACTCATATCGTCATCATCGACACACGTTATACGTCTTCCTAACCATCATCCAGATCCCACAGGCATGTGAGAGAAGAACCAACCTCTTGTAGTGGTCTAACAATGCAACCTATCGGTCCTACCTTTGAACTCCTTGTTTCCCATGTAAATTTGTAAATATGTTTTTCTTGCCCCGATTCTGGCCATTAAGTGGCAACAACAAATGTTGTCATCTGACTTATGCAAAAGAATTTGTATAAATCTTAACCTCTAGGAGATCTCTACCTCGAGATCCTTTATCCTAATGATTTCCATCTCACTGAACTTACAAACTACCTTAGCTGATGAAATGGGTCTGATGTGGTGGGAAATTGGAAATTGTGGCTAAATTAGGGTTTTCGATCTTTTATTACCATTTAATTTAAGGACCTGAATAACGTTAGGGTTTATCGTCTTTCTTTTTGTTCAAATTGTTTCTATTGCAATTCTATTTTATTTAAGTAAATTGAGTTTGCATATGATCACTAAGTACTTATGTAAGTTGAGTCATATAGGAATATCTTTAGGCTTGTTTTGTTTTAATTGTTTTTATTTCCTAATCCTACCCTTCACTATATAAAGGGCGACTAGGCATTGTTTAGGGACATAGATTGAACTATATTAAAATTAGAGTTTATCCATCTCTCTTTCTCTCTCTCTCTCTCCCTCCTTTCTTCTTCCCATCTCTGTGCGCATCCCCACGTTTTCTCTGTCAAAATCTCACGTAAGAAGTCCATCTTCGCTGCATTCCCCAAGATCTTTTTCTCAATGTTTTTCAGTTTGCATCGTAGTATCTCATAATTCAATTGATCTATTTGAAAAACCTTTATAAGGGCACATTTTCTCCGTCAAAGCTTCTCTTCTCTGGCAGTTCTTTATGTTCAAGAGAAATAATTGTAATGATCTCAGTCTAGTGATACGAGCTCTAGTAATCAACTCTTCATTAGGATGTTGAGTCAATTTTCTTGCACAACCTCATGAAAACCCAAAACTGGGAATACATATAAAATTTTCGGGGGGTGTTATCTCGACGCCAAACCTTTTCCTTTCAAAAATGGCCTCGTTAAAACTCTTTCATCATTTCATCACTAGAGTGATGACATATACAATATCATGAACTCTTTTTTATGTGAACAATTCATTCGGTGTAGCATAGCATTATGAGAAACGAATTAAATTTATCAAAAACCTTTATTTAAACATCAGAAGTTTGAGATTTAGGTTGTTCATATACATAACAAGTTTCTAAAAAATGGACTTTGGCCTTTTTGGTGATGTTGATGGACTATTATTGATCTATAGTGATGACAACCTAGGCATTTTACATACAATAGCCGTGAAATACGATAACTAGACTAAATATTGTTGATGAATCATGTCGTAATTTGAATTAGAGGTGCATGAACACATCATCTTTGGAAAATTGACATGGATTGATGTGAGCCGCAGAAGAAAATCTACATGATTTTTGACAATGGAGAGAGCGGTATTGAAAAGTGAGGGTTTCTAGAAGGTAAGGGTTTATGATTATGCACAAAGGTATGTTTATTCATTCCTTCTCTCCCCCTTTCCATATGCATGGGGTGGCGGGATTGAAAAGTTATGCATGTACGTGTTGTGGATTATGCTAAAAAGTTCAATTAGTTTTTTTGTCTAATCTGAGTCTGTTGTATTTTAAATAAATTTATATCATTTAAGATCTCTGAAAAGAGGATGGGTAATTTAGGTATCTAAAATAGGGTTCTCCGTATAGGTTAATTAGGGTTTGTTTTACTTCATTGTCAAATTTATTACACATGTATCCTCTTGAACTTCATAGTTACCCATAAATTCCTATAAACCATATCTACCATCACTTGGCCTCTCCGGTTAATATCCTAGTGGACACATTGTTAGAGATGATAGTTAAAGGAGTAAGATGGACAACAATACAGAAACCCTTTTAGATTTCTTTTTAGTTTCCTCATCTTCTCCCCCCTCCCATATTCTTACCCCATGGCATGCTGTCAATGTACGCCCCTCTAACTATGCCCTTTAAGAAGGAGAGGGACTTGGGAAGGAAGCTCCTGGACGATGGATTTATATATCCCCATCAAATGTCATGCTACGTCTAGATTAAAACAAGCGGGTTGTTAGGAATGAATGCATGTCGAAGAAGGAAGATGCCCTTTGCCGCGTCGATCCTTCGAAGTTTGTACCCGTCTCCACGATTGAATCAGGGATGTGGAACGATGTGTGGCAGCTCCTCTGGCATCGAGTAGAGTATTCAATGTCTTTGTGCACATAGCTGCCAATTATCATGTTAGCGTGTCGTTCTTCGATCCAAGAATGCCTCCTGGCATCCAGCGATGCAATCTTTTGAAAGCTGGAAATCATTATGATTTAGTGGTGACTTGTCACCCACATTCTATGCATCAATAAAGACCATTCAAATAATATAACACAAAGATCATAGATTGCACCAATTAAACAACTGCCAAGTGCCGAAGCACTCACTTGTACTACTGGATGTTGGTAACCTAGGAAGCATCATGGTTGATTTTCTCTTGACATGCACGCTCTAGTGCTCTACATATCACCTCAAATGTCTCTCCGAATATTCAAACATCAAATCAAAGTCCCAGAACACAATAGGGATCTCAAGAACTCACGACGTGACAATTGAACATTAAAATCTCACTTGTCTTGCTCTTCTTCATTGTGCATGCTGCTTCCCTCTCTTGGTACACGTGCATGCTGTTATATACATGTGCTTGCATGGTAAATGGAGATGATGCTTTTGAAAAAAAGGAGATTGCAAATGTTGCAAATGCCATCCATTCTTCTTCACTTTTTAGTTCAATCCTTATTACGTCGATGCCAAGAACCCTTGTCTCTTTCCTTGACACCTATTGTTACTTTCAAACAATGCTTGAGGATCCTTATCTCATTCCACTATACGGTACCTTCCATTTTTTCCTAAAAAGATACAATTACTGGTTGTAATTAAAACCATTGATTTGATAAGATCAAAGTGCATTTACTCATGTAAATGTAATTTTTTTTGAAAGAAAAAGGGCATTTACCATACAAGTGTGTGCCCCAAAACTTCACCATTTATTTCCAAAAAAGTATTACAGTCTACAAGATACAAGTCCTCAACATGGTGTTATAGATTCCACCCATCACTCAATGCCTTAGCATGAAAAGCAACATTCTCAGGATAGAAGCACTCCTTTTTAAAAATGTAAATGTAAAATTGTCTTTAGGAGATAAATTCTAATCATTTTTGAAGAAGTTTTGCCAATCAAATTGGTCCAACGGAGTGTATTTATAGCGATCATCATAAAACGGAAGCAAACTTGCCCAATTGGTACCTTGAGATAGAAATTCTTTTCTTCTCATCGAAGTGATGATGTAGAATTTTTTAAATTTCTATTTAACGAAAATTAATGCTTCTTGTTTCCAAGCGTTTTATGTAAAAATATTATATCATGCTCCTATTTTCTTTCTTCATGTATCTTTTGCTATTGCCCCCTCCATTCCTCTTTCCTGTACTTCCAATGTTTCAAAACTCACTTTTTATTAGTGATGCGGATTGAATTCGGCGTGGCGATAAAAATTGATTTGAACGATGGATGTTTGGTGGAGAAGAAATTGGAGGGGAGAAGAGGAGAAGGCGCGCCTGTTGCGCGAGACTTGGAGAAGAAGAACTTTTAGATCGCGTAGGGATAGAGAGAGACGAGAGAGGAGAGAGAGAGAGATAAAATCTCAATTTTAATAAACTTCAACTGCCTAAAAACATTGGACCCCCATCCCTTTATACAGGAGAGATGATATTACAAAAATAGAAACTAATTTAAACTGATTAACCGACTAACTACCTAATTTGAAATTCAAATTAAAACTAATTGATTTCTTGAGATCACATGCGTTCTCATTTATTTAATTAAAAATTCGTCGACGTAAATAAATGTAAATAAAATTGACCACTAAATTAGATAAATAGTTGGGCCCTATCCGTTGGGTCCACGCTGCATCAACTCTCCTCCGCTTTAAAAATTCATCTCCTGACGAATTGTTGGATCTGCAGGTTTGGAGGTCGAATCTGCGTGCTCAGTTATCTTCTGGAAGAATTGGTGTGGAGCGAACGACGGGATTCATACGCGGGCGCGGGTAACGCGGCCTTCGTAGTTGAAGAACATGTGTGGCGCGAACGACGGCGTCTTCTTGATTTTTGTCTCCTCCTTGTGATGATCGAATGATTGATGAGGCATGAACAACATGGCCTTCGGAGAATCCATAGCGAAGCAATGACACAAGGAGAGGAGGGGAGGAGATGTGTCCAAGGATGAAGCCATGAGGTCCTTATATAGGGGAAGCCCAAGGCCCTAGTCCTATTTGGATAAGGGGGATCCCCAGATTTTTGATTTGCAGCCTCCTTTTTTAAATATTCTTGTCGCCGGGGGCTTGGGCGCAATTTTCGCACCCCTTCACTCTTCCTGAATTTCCTATTACTTTTGGCCTTTCTGCAAATAGGGGGTTCACTGGGTTTTTCTTTGCAATTTTCCCCAATTAAGCTCCAATCCCACAAGTCGTGGAATTCATATCCCGTATTCTTCGAGACCCCCGTTAGGGTTCGCCCTTGCATATTGCCGCCACGATGGTGGCCCGTAGCTCGGCGTAGGCGGTGGCTTTCACGCGGCGGTAGCGGCGGCTGGAGGGAGGGCATGTCGCGGGGTGCGGGTCGAGGGCATGGCCGTTGACGGTGCGTGTGAGAGGGGAAGCAGCGGGCGGCGAAGGCGAGCGGGAGGGGGAGGGCATGGCCCGGGACGCTGGGGGGGGGGGCGAGATCGGGTTAGGCGGGGCGGCGTGGGGTGTCCGGTCGAGTTGGGGCGGCGTCGGCTGGGGGAAGAGGGGATGGCGAGGGAGGGCCTGTGGAGTAGCGGGAGGAGGAGGGGGGGTCCTGGGGGAGGCGGCAGCAGGCGGCGCGAGAATGGGGCTGCGGGGTAGGTGGCTGCGGCGCGAGGACTGGCGAGGGGCGGTGTAAAAGGCGGTGGGGGTGACGAGGCAGGGAAGAGGCGATGCGGGGGCGGGTCAAGGGTTGGCGGGGCCGAGAGGTGGGGGGGGGAAGGCAGGGGAAGAGGAGCGGCGTCGGGGTTGAGTCGCAGGGGGGGGTTGGTGGTTGCGGGAGGGGCCGCCGGCTGTGCGGCGAGGGGCAATACGGCCTGGGGACCCGATGGGGGGGGGTTGGGATTGCCATCGGGGACGTCGTTGGTGATGGGGCTTGATCTGAAACCTCCGGGACAGCAGGTGTTTCGGCCGTTTTTCCCTCTAAATCGGTCTGGACCACGGCGATTCTTCGTGGACAGCGAGATGTTCGTCGTTGACGGCTAGATGTTCGTCTTCAACTTCGGGTTCAGTGCTTGGAGGCTTCGATTGGGCGGCGCGGAAGACCTGAAACTCTGAGTGGAACGTGGTTTGGACATCACGTAACATGCGCTGCATCTCCTTGTTGTAGGCGTCAAGGTCAAAGATGGCCCGTCTTTTTTGTTCGGATGAACGATGTCGGTGCGGCCGTCTGGACGGATTGTCAGATCGTGAGGACGATCTGTAGGCCATGCTCTGATACCAAATGATGCGGATTGAATTCAGCGCGGTGATAACAATTGATTTGAATGGTGGATGTTTGGTGGAGAAGAAATTGGAGGGGAGAAGAGGAGAAGGCGCGCCTGTTGCGCGAGACTTGGAGAAGAAGAACGCTTAGATCGCGTAGGGAGAGAGAGGAGAGAGGAGAGAGAGATAAAATCTCAATTTTAATAAACTTCAACTGTCTAAAAACATTGGACCCTCATCCCTTTATATAGGAGGGATGATATTACAAAAATAGAAACTAATTTAAACTGACAACCAATTATCCTAAAATGACTCTAACTAATTAACCAACTAACTACCTAATTTGAAATTCAAATTAAAACTGATTTATTGAGATCACAGGCGATCTCATTTATTTAATTAAAAATTCATCGACGTAAATAAACATAAATAAAATTGACCTCTAAATTAGATAAATAGTTGGGCCCTATCCGTTAGGTCCACGCTGCATCAATCAGTCCTTTTTAACTCAACTGCTTGATAACATTCATCCTCATCCTTCCGGCTATCTTATTCGATCATCTCCTCCAACCATGAGTCTCATTCCAGTCTTATTCGATCATCTCCTCAGTTTGTGATACAGTGTTTGTTCCAATTTTCTTTTCTGTTAGATTTTGAGAATACTTACGAATATTTTATTTGTTTGAGGTGCCTCGTTCTTATGGGATTATTCGTGCAACTTGCATTTATTACATCGATGTTTAAGGTTTCTGTTGTTTTAAGTTCACTATTTGACCTGTTAATTTGTGAATGCAGTATGGTCCCATCGTTGATATTGATTTGAAAATTCCGCCGAGGCCACCTGGTTATGCTTTTGTCGAGGTAATGATTAAATCTGATCAATTAATAATCTTTTTTCTCTATAAAGTGCTATAGTGGCATATGTCAGTTAATTTGGCTTCGTTTGGTTGCAGGGTTGGACAGGGTTGTGTTGGAGTACACCGGTGTACCCCTCCTTCCAACCCTCCTAATCCTCCTCACAGTTTATTATTCACAGGGTTACCTTAATCCAACCCAACCCAACCCAACCCAGCAACCAAACGAACCCTTTATGAACTGAATCAGAGTTTGCTATCCAAAATATTCAAGCTTTCTTCAATGATTGATTTCCCCCCTAGTATTTTTAGTAAATGTTATTCTTCCCTTTGATTCCTTTACAGTAGATAAAATATGCTACATATTTCTTATAAAAAATACTGCTATATATTTTCCTTTCAATGCTATCACTTCATTTACGTTCTTAGTTTCAAATGGGTGAACTGATAGAAGATAAATGGATAGAAAAGCTTACTACGTGATATCCAATCTATTGATTTGCAATTTGTCATGGGTGGCACCTTTTAACTTTTCATCTAGCAGTTAGTCATGTTTCCGTGCTTAAGTTGCATGGTTGGGTTTTAATCGCATTCCTTGAGTACTAGCTAGGATCAATCTATTGATTTATTTTTGGAGAGGCAAAAGGATGTCTATCCAATGGGCCATGCCATCCAATATTCGTCGAAAACACAACCCCCCCTCCTGGTCCGAAACGGGGTCTTGTTGCCTGATCAACGAGTCTGGAGTGGGGGTGTAACGGGGGGGGGGGTGCAGGTGCATTCCACCCGACCCGAAACCTAATTGAGGTGTTTACGTTGTTTAAGTTGAGAGTTAACAAAGTTTATACATAAACTTTAAGATTATTACAAATAGTTGTCTATGATATAACATATACAGATGATGAATCTCAAGCTTTTTCATTAGAGTAAGAGGGCTCATTAGAGAATTGACGTAAAAAAACTCTTCAAAAGTGCAACAAATGCAAAATCAGGAGGGATGTGGCGAAATCTGGGACATCTAAGATCTGTTCACATTTCGGTGTTTTTGGCACATTTTCGCTGATAATGGACCAAATACTGGAAAGTGGCCTAGGGAGGAATTTGGATATTGCTATGTGCCCGATGTCAGCATAGCAATGATATATCACCGACATGCCTGGTACTTAAGACCATAGTTTTGTTTAAATAGGCATCCTGCCTGTTTCCGAAAAAAATCTCTTCACCAACAACACATGTAACTTGACCATTATAGGCGTTGTAGCCCTCCACATCAACCACGTATCAAAGGCAACATTTGCATCTAGAATATGCGTATCCCTCCAAATTGGAAAACTTATCCCCTTCTCTAGCTCGTCGATATTTAGTTTTTGTTTTTTAACCATGCTTTAAATTTCAAACACAATTTTAGGCATCTTGATATGCCCATGATAATGTCGGTTGATATATCATTTTATTGAGAATTACATATCAATTTTTATTTTTTTTTGAAAGAAAAAGGGTGTCCACTGTGCAGGTGTGTTCCCAAAAACTTCACCATTTATCACCTTAAAAGTATTCTCTAATACCACCAATATATATCACAATAATGCTGGTGGCAATGGTTCTGCACGACCTACAGTGATGAGGGAAAGGGTTCAACCCTTCGTAAAGAAGAGCGGTTCCATGTATTATATCAGTCCAACCAAAGCAATAATCCAAATTAAATGGTTAAGGGCATGATTTTGATTGTTGGAGAGAGGGTGGGAAGGACTACTGTCGGGTTACTTTTTTCAAAAAGTGCAGCTACAAATATTTCCAATGGTCGTTTTTTCAGTATGCAGCCAAATAAATAGTTGCATTGTTAATGAGAATGAAAGCTCGTATAATATACAAAATCATGAACAAGTGTCTTGCCTTGAATAAGAAAGATATTAAATATTACATGATACTTAAGGAAGAGGTGCAAGGCCATGAATATATGGGTTTTGCTTTGCATATGGTCACAAAATCAAAGTTAACAAGATGAATTTAATGATCGGAGACGTCATAGAGCTCATTGAGAATTGTTGTGAATTTTGGAAATAAAAAAAGTTGATTGAAGTCATCCTTAAATATAACATTCGTCATTAAGACTAATTATTCAGTACTAACATTCGTCATTAAGACATGGCCATGGAGGAGCCATGTAAGAGGGGAGCCATGTAAACGATTTTAACGGTCTCCACATATATTTTCTATGAAATCTTGGGTGTTCATGTTGAAGTTTGGGATGCATACATCTACCAATGTATCCTGGTACTCAGTTCACCACTCCAAAGTGGTTATTTGTCTCTCCTTTTGCTGTTTTCAAATTTTGTGTGTCCTTTGATGAAATCGGTATTTCATTGAAATGAAATTTGAGTCATTTGGACTTGTGTTATATTATTCAATTAAAACTTGAAAATATTTAAAAAAAACGAGTCGAGTGTTCGTCGGTTTCACTAATCTTGTCTTCTTTGAGCCATAATATTATATATGCATGGCTATGAATGTCTTTCTTTTTGAATAAAAATGGGATTTTATCACTTGTGTCCTTAACTTCTGCAATTTCAGTTATGGTCCTCTTTTTTTGTAATAATGTGGGAAAAGGCTTTGCTGTTGTTTATCAGCTATGCCCACGACTTCTTGTGAAATTCACAGTTTGTTTCTTCCATTAGGTTATAGTAGGGGCATGACTGATATTAGAAAAGAGCAGGACTGAATTTTGTAAGCTGTCGGGGGTACAATTGATATGACAAAAAGGGAGGGGCATAACTGATATTCCAGAAGTTAAGCACTACACAAGTGATAATCTCCAAAGTTTTTTTACTTACTCTTATAATTTCATTTTAATGGTAACACTATTTTGGACATTCTGAAAGTTTTTTTGTATCCATTTGAATGTTGGTTTGTTGCCTGACATGGAAAAGATGGAATTACAACTTATTTTATGTAGTTCTATGCCCTTTTAATTTGGGACAGTTCTTATAATACTTTGTATTGTATTCGCCAACAAGGGAGTGACTTCCCATCTTTCACCTAATAAATTTAATAATTGATATTGTTTTGCAGTTTGAAGATGTTCATGATGCTGAAGATGCCATCCGAGGACGTGATGGTTACAACTTTGATGGTCATAGATTACGGGTAAACAACACTTACACTTTATTTTGGATAGATATTCTTGTGTTACGTTTCCTAATGCTGGGAACAACTCAGTTTTCTTAATGGTGCAAATAATCGGGAAAAAATGGTTTGCTATGTTTGGTTCTGGTTGAACCTCACGATTTTTAATGGTGATGGTTCTCTAATAGCATAGTTCTGTCAGGTCGAACTAGCTCATGGTGGGAGGGGACAAGCATCTTCATTTGACAGGTATAGGGGCTATGGTGGTGGGGGTAGCCGCGGTGTATCTAGGCGATCTGAGTTTCGAGGTGAGATTTACTCCTGGTATTTTTATTTCATTGCTGATATATGCAGTCCTGATATGGTGAAATGCTATGCAGTGCTGGTTACAGGTTTGCCCAGTTCCGCCTCGTGGCAAGATTTGAAGGTAAACAAAAATTGAAAAATACGTTATGCCATGCATCATTTCTCTATGCTCTCTCTGTTTGGTAATATATATTTTTTTGGTAATTTTCGTAGGATCACATGCGTCGAGCTGGGGATGTTTGCTTCTCAGAGGTGTATAATAATAGGAAAGGTTTGTTCTTGCTGGGTGTCATGATTTATGATTGTTTTTCGGTAAAGAAAATCTGTCTAAGAGCTTCACATCTTTTTACCTGTTTTCAGGTGTTAC
The DNA here is from genome assembly GCA_037367405.1 of Ottelia alismoides. Lineage (NCBI taxonomy): Eukaryota > Viridiplantae > Streptophyta > Magnoliopsida > Alismatales > Hydrocharitaceae > Ottelia > Ottelia alismoides. The sequence continues at coordinate 392,441 of JAZKJV010010154.1, forward strand.
AGGAATTGTTGATTATACAAACTATGATGACATGAAGTATGCTGTAAGTTGATCTATTGATCCCAGTGTGTAATTGATAGCATCATGCAGTCTGGAAGAATCTTGTAATGCCATTGGATTCATTTGCTTCTGGTGCAGATAAAGAAACTGGATGATTCTGAATTTAGAAATGCATTTAGTCGATCCTACATAAGGGTATTACAATATTAGTTATCCTTCTTGAATCGAAGAGTTCTTTTTCTTGTATAATTACTAATGTTACTGAGGATTGTCCTTTCAGGTAAAAGAGTACGTCTCTGACCGTAGTCTGTCTAGGAGTCCTCAACGCTCACGAAGCAAGAGTTATAGCCGTAGTAGGAGCAGGAGGTCTTTTTCTTGTCTGTTTCTTTTTGGCATTTATTGACAATGGTTACTTTATTTAACCTTCTTGCAACTCCTTGCAGTATCTCTCCTCGACACAAATCCCGCCGTTCTTTATCCAGATCTCGGTCGGTGTCTCTGCGCTCTCGCTCAGCATCTAAAGAGCGTGAACAATCTAGGTACTTTCTTCTCCATAGAAAAGCATTCTTGTTTAGTTGTTTTAGTCATGGGCTACTTGCCTGAATTTAGCTAAAGTTCATATGCATGATCTTACTACACGAGATAATTTTTACTAGACATTAATTTAGTTTGTGACAAAATGTACAATTATCGATCTGATTTCTGAAGCCGTGAATATGGTAATATATAATGTTTATATTCCCAGGTTCAGCATGTTTACCAATTTTGTCTGTACTTTCTTGCAAACTATTTTCATCGATTTAGCATCTAAACTACCCACGAGTTCATCTGCCCATTTCTATGCTGCTCACCCAATAAGTTATCATTTGGCTTATGCAAATACTTCTATGGAGCTTAATTGAATTAAAACCCTATTAATTTTTCAAAACTCTCAATCTACTTGAACTACGAGGACCTGAATTAAAATTTCAAAGCTCTCAATCTATTTAAACTGTGAGGACCTGACATCGTGACTCTTGATTGTGTCCATGAGGCATGATATGGAGAGCGCCATTGATAGCACGAGCTTTGATGTTGACCCATTGTTTCGAGGAAGAGGGATGCTGCTTCTGGGAATAGCATGTTAACCCTTTTAAGTGAAAGGTTCGCAAAAGTGGTTGGTAGGAGCATACACATCGTAACCGAGGAGGGTTGTCTCTCTGAGGAGGGTTGATGGCACTTTCAATTTAAGGAATTTAGGAAACTCTTTTCGAAGGTGGGATAGATCAAATATCTAGATCCGTCGGCGCGTTTATGAAGCTTTTTTTGGAGATCTCGATCAAATATCCAAATCTAATGGCAGGTTCGATACTTGGATTCAATGCCAAACTGAACCATACTTATGAGGTCATTACGGATCTGATGGCTATCTTGGGATTTAATTTTGGAGGTGGATTGGGTCAATGACATAAAGTATTGAGGATCCTTTCGGGCACAAGGTCTGATTTGTTTGGTGACTCAACTAGGTTTTTTTTGAGATTTTTATGACATGTGATTAGAGGGTGTTGGTGACTTGTGTGCTTTGAGGATGCTCTCTCTTTTTGGACTTGATGACCTATTTGCTCGGGGCCGTTGCGACAGTTGCTAGTGCGAGGGTTTGAAGTTTGAACAACACGACTATATGTTCTTGGAAAGGTAGTAGCAGACAATGCCGTGCAAGGAGGATGGTTCTGTATGTTTGTTGACATGGAGTGGTGTTAGGTGAAGGCTTAAGATATGATGTCGTGGCACATGAGTGTGCTACAATGAGAATGTACCGTGTAGGGGAAAATGAGGTAAGGGAGAGGGGGTTGAGCAATGTGGGGTTGTAGATTCATGTCTGTTCGTGGACAAAGCTATACAAAGAGGTGGGTCGATGAGTCGTTTGTGACATATCGGAAAACGGAAATTACGATGTGTGGGAGGGTGCATAACGTATTGATAGTGTAGACTTGGACAAGCAATATCAAAGGCATGAAAGGAGGATGCAATGGACTTTGTTCTGATCGCGGTGGTTGTTAATGGGAGTTGGTCAATTATTGATGCAGATATTCTTTTGGCATGTTATGGGCTTGAGGAGTGAAGGAAGTTGATGGTCCTTGGGAAGATATTCTTTGGAGTGGGCAATTGATATTGTGATTTTGCAGGAGACATACTTGTAATCTTATGAACTGGAAGTTGGAAACAGATTGATGGTCCTTGCTTGGGCAGTTCCTCAGTGAAAGGGGCCGTAAGGCAATCATCTGGTCTTTTGCTAGGTTGGAAGGATGATCTCTTTGATCATGTTAGTTCGTGGGAATTGAGTTGGGTGTTGCCGACTTTGTTGCAGAAGGTGGATGGTTTTTTTCTTTCTTTTGACTGGTTAGGGTGCATGACCTGCTAAATGAAGGGAGAGGGAGCTTTGTGTGATATGCAGAGGTTAGTATACGGTACTTTTTCTTTGGGATTAGGGTAGCCTAGGTTTTGTTGATTTCCCCTTTTTTTGTCAAGACAGATCTTTCTCGAGCCATCTGCCCTTAATTTGGGATGCGAATGGGCTACGAATAGAACTTACATCAAATTCGAGAAAGCGTGTTTTTCAAACTTGATTTTGAACAAATTGTGGAAGATCATTGGGGGTGGTGGGGGCGGAGGTCCAACCATATGATTTGTCCATCATGACCTCGGTAGCTGAGCCTAAGTGCCTCGAGTTATCTGTAATGGATTTAAGGAAAATTTCAAGGAGACATCACCTAAGAAACGAGAAGACTTTGAATTTTTGCAAGAAATCTTACATTTTAATAAGGTGGAAGATGCAAGGTTTTGTATGCATTCGAGGCGAAGAATTGTCATGGTCATCTTCTGAGGAGATTAAAGAGGAAGATTAGTCCAATGAAAGCAGAGATCCCGACACTCCCCTTTTCGCTTCATGGATGGATACATTGAATCACTAAGAATTTTTTTTGAAGCCAAGAAAGGGGGACACACTCGTTGGTGCTCACCCCAATAAATTAAGAGGAAAAAGGAAGGGGACAAACAAGAAAATAAAAATAAAAATAAAAATAGCCACCCAGCGTGGGAGGCAAGTAGTCTCCAGAACTGGGCGGCCAACAACAAAACAACACAGTGAAGCAATCACATTAAACAAGACACCAGTCAGCCACCAAAGCCCTTGCACGACAGATCACGTTCTCCAGATAAAACCGCTGCCCAGAGAAAAGCGCCTCATTGCGAGCAAGCCAAATCGACCACAAACAAGCCACCGGTGCAAGAAGGCGCCTTCTCTCCAACCGCCTATTCACGAAGATGGAGTCGCAGAAGGACTCCACATCACGAGCAAGCATCCAATCCACGAAGGGGTCAAGCCACAGCTCCCGGACAAGGGAATTGTCCGGGAGTTGAATCACTAAGAATCACTAATAGTCTTACATCTACTGAGGAAAAGGGAATTTAAAACTAAAGGTTAGAAACAATGCCCTTGGGGTTTTTTTCTTGGGAGCTCAAGTTGCTTAAATGTGAAAGAAGCTTGGCTGTTTGTGTTGGACATAGGTCTATACCCGCTATTTCTTTTGTTGCGTATTATGCTTTTATTGCTCTGTTTTTGCTATATCTCTTAGCATAGTGACTGCTTAACAGTGTATTTGCTTATACAACCCTACCATTATTCATAATTAATGATTTTCCTTTATAGTGGTGTCGGTTTGCATAATTTGTACAAATTTCTTAGTTTTTCCAATTTGATTTAATGCTTTCATCGTACAATCGTTTTCTTGATTGCATACATATTAGAACCATCTAACAGAGGAAGAAAAAGTGAACATGGGAATAACTTATTGTCGTCATTTTATAACATGAATCTATCTGATGTAGAAGGGAAAAAATGCATCATTATCTGAGTTATCTCAGTTTCAGTACAAACATGGGTGTGATTCATACTCCCCATGATCTTGAAACTTTGCGCTCCCAAGTCCTTGTTGGACAACTCTATTAGGACGATCAAAATTGTTTCAATTGGGGGAGAGACGGAGTGAAAGCCTTTACGTGGAAAATGCATTTTTCTAGACTCGTGACTTTGGAGCGGTCCCTTGTGGAGCATATTGTGGAAGTAGATCTTTCACATTTTATGGATTTCTTGGGTTGAGAGATGTTTCACAACATTGTCTTTTGTGATGGTGAATGTGATGACCGGAGGGTAGGTGGGTGCAATCTAGAAAAGGGCGAGGTACCATTACCCTGTGGTACCTATCAACAACGGATGTTTTGGCACTTGTCATAGTGGGCTGTGGGGTGCAAGTAATTTTGTTCCGACACTGTCTGTTTAATACAAGGTTGACGTGTGAGTCATTGTGTATGAATGTCAATTTGGATCTACCCATTGGTACCCGATTTGAATCCTCATCTAAGGATCCAAAACATGCCTCGTTCATTCTTGGATGGGTTTTTGTTTAAATTCCACTACAGATGCTGATATCCATTCAGTTTTGGGATTTCCTTGTGGCTACTGGAACCCATCCCAAATACGAACACACACACACACACGCACATCCTTGTGTCTGAATCGTATCTTAGTCAAATTAGTCAAATCCTAGCTATCAACCCATGTCGACTAGTTTTTATCCATCATTGTCGTCTGGCACCTATGCTGTTGCATGTTGTGGGTTTTTTTAAGGTGGTTTCTTTTGATCATATGCAAGCATTTTTATTCCAATATGCTTATGACAGTGTCTACTAAATACATGGTTTGGCATGCGAGACACGTTAAGTAGGGATGTCAATATGTATTCACCCATTAGGTACCTGGTCTCATCCACCCCATTTAAGGATTTAAAGTCCATTCTATTCCATCTTGGATGGGTTCTGGTTTAAAAGTCACTATTCGTGCATGTATAGATTTGGTTTGGGGTTTCCTTGTCAGCACCGAAAGCAGACCTTGTCTCAAATCCAAAAATATATATGCATATGTATGTGTATTAGTGTGTGCAAGCTGCATGTTAGTCAAAGTAGTCAAATTCAAGTTATCAGCCCATATCAGACAGTTTCTAACCCATGTGTAAAGTCAAGCTCGTTCCACCCCCACATCCACTAATTAAACTTCAATTTCCTTTTTTTGTTTCCAACACACATAACGTCTCAATCGATTGGGACGACAACGACAACTGAATCTAGTATAGCCTTCCTATAATCAATGCGCATGTTGTCCATCCCTATCATCCCTACGTGTTGTATTTTTTGAACATCCCTACGTGTTGTATGTTTTTTATTTCCCTACATGGGCATTGCACGGTGCATGTTTCTCACAAACTGTGTTTACATGCTGTGCATCTTCGACATCCCCTCGTACCATACATTTTCATTATTAAAAAATTTTATGTCTCACATTAAGTTGCTATTAACCATATGTTGGATATATGAGTGATGATCTTATATAATTTGATTTGTCATATCTTTTTTTATTTAAATTTAGTTACTTTTTGGTTGTTTTAAGATTGACTACGTTGGATATATGGATACCTATTATCTGCATGGGGATATGATGCATCTCCAAGAACTAACAATTTTCGTCTCCCGCATAATTATCCAGCATGTGCTGCATGAAATAAAAAGTCTAGAAGAGGTCCTCGATGACACCCTGATGCATTAGCAATAATAAGTTAAACTGGGTTCGAGTGAGCAATGGTAAAAGGTTATCCACATTTTCAGCACCAGTCTCTGTTAGGAGCAAAAGTAGGAGATTTTTCTGGCGTGCAACATGATTTCTTCTGCAACATTGGTGTGAAGCCCTCCCCTACCCCTGTTAAAAAAATGCAGCAAAGACCTGGAGGCCTTTGGCCATCAACCCCTATAGTGGCATATTTGAATGGGAAAAGTGAAGTTTCCGCTAATGTGGTATATTGGAATGAGAACAATAAAATACCCAGTTGTTCTCATCTCGTTCCAAGTTAATTTTGTGTTTTTGGTAATGGGACAGATTTAGTTCAACAGTAAACCTATCAATTATATTTATGCATGAAATGTGATCAAATTGATTAGTTAAATAACGAGTATAATGATTTTTTGATGGGTTGGATCTTTCAACAATGATGTATGCGGCACATAACTTTTATCTCTAGGCAAAGTACCATTAGGCATAATGATGTTGACAAATGCAGAAACGCAAAAAGTGAGCGTCTCCATAAAGTGAACATCTCCAATGGTAGGAAGCCAACCACTAGGTCTTAATTTTTTATTTCAATATCATTTCATCACATGAGGGCAGGAAAGGTAATTGCGGGGAATTTCTCCGTTTTGGTTGAAAGCATGAAAATGATTATAATTTTTTTCCGTTGATTGAGGTTTCAAGGGTATCTATTTTTATAACACTATAGGAATGCTTGTTTGTTTGCTAAAATAGTGGTATGTGAGTTTTATTTGTATACTAATCACGTATTGAAACTGTACCCACTTAATGGTCTAGTGGTAGTACAGTGTGTATACCACACAAAAGATCAGGGTTGCGTTAGGTAGTCGACAACCAACACAAAATTAGTCGAATCTTTTAACATGGATTTGAGCAATAATCTATGTTGCCGACCCTGATTATAGGGGAGAAGGCTTAGTACTATTTTAATCACGTATTGAAACTATTGGTGAGTCAGAAAGTAAAGATACATTCAAGGAAAGAAATTATAACAAAAAACACGCTACTTTTATAAGAATTAGTAAATGGTATATACTATTAGATAAAAAGATATCAGTTTTAATTACTTACCGTTAGGGGTTCTAATCGAATCGAATACCTTCGACTCCACTAGGATTCTAATTCAATTCATTATAAAAATTTCGAATCCGAACTCGAATCGAATTATAATCGAATTTACTAACTTAAATTTAGATTCAATTCATTTTGAGTTTCAAATATTCAACCGATTCATTTTATTTCGAATTTCAAAAGTTAATTGCTATTTTAAAGCTTATATAAATAATATTATATGAAAAATATTATAATTTTTATATTTTATGGTCTAATTTTAATTTTGAATATAGATTCCTATGGTAAGTTGAAAAATTATATAATCAAGGAAAATATGAAACCAATAGAATACAATGGTTAAAAGTACCCAAAATTTCCAATTATTATGCCTTTTACAATTTAAATACACTATTTTCTATATAAAGAAGAAACATATAAATACAATAAAATTATGCGAGTCTATCAAAGAGATAGAATATCATTGTCGAAAAAGCTGAACACATTATAATTACCATTGCATGTTAAAGCAAGACAGATCAAGCCTATACAGAAAATTGATCCAAATTAATATTATTATTAGGAATAACGAGAATAGTAAAAATAATGTATTTTTTTAAAAAATAATGTAGCAAGATAAAACATCTCTATTGAGTGTGAGGATCTTCAATACCGAAAAACTAAAGCTATGAAAATGAAATATATTGAATTTTTGATGTATAAAGGAACATCTTACATTATGGTGAGAACTTGTATTACTCATGTGATAATAACATCATGTTTTAATGATAATAATTAATTTTGTCATGCAAGGATAATCAAAACAACAAAAAGGAAGAGGAGAGATATCTAGATAAATTTCAAAATACGACAAATGTTGAGAAGCTCGAAATAGCAAACTCATCATTTTCACATGCAAGGAGATAGGCTACCGTTATTTACTCTGGATTTTTTGGGATCTTTGGTAGATAATAAAAAAGGGAATGGTAACGATAGCATAAGGAATGTGGGAACTTTCCTAGTAGATTCTTTGACTAATATTATGTACTCTTTTTTCATATTCAATATTGTCTTTAACAAATAGGATTTTATATGCATAATTGGGTATGGCTTAGAGTTATCTTGTTAATGTCAAAAAAATCTTGAATATCACGCTAAGATTGATTATTATACTCATACAAAGTAACTTAAACCTAAGCTACTATCACTAAGCTAAAATAAGTAGAAATGGAAACTTAGCTGTTTTGTGTAATTGATGCATGAAGGACCCACATCTCTTGCTCATAACATATTTAGGAGTCAAACCATTTGAGCTTAGTTATAAAGAGAAATGAAAAGAGATTGGGTCTGACTAGCACTGCCTAATGTTGCATATTATGTCACACATTGACACGTCACGTCGGTGTAATATGGGATTAAGGAAATCATAGTGGTGAAATATGAACATGATAAATCAAATCATGATAAATCATATGGTTACAAGTTTAAGTGACCACTTAATCACTTAGTAAGTTGGTATGGGAATATATTTAGATGCTTTCGGTAACGTGAATTTGGTGGTACTTTTTCTCGTGTACTTGACAAACCAAAGTATGATTAACATCTTTATGAATGATGATATTAAAATAGAAATGAGAAATTGCTTATTTCTAATCTCATACTTTGACATGTTCTGTTACTGATATATTAAATGTGAATTAAACGTCATAACTTTTTTAGTAGATTCACATATAATTTTCTGCATCTATTTACTTACAAATAAAATCGAAAAAAATGCATATCAACCTTTTGATGCAATTATGTTATAACTCTTTGCACAAGAATGTTCGGAAAGGATCTTAAATCGACCCAGAATGGGGTTGTTACATGTATGTAAGTAAATATGTATGTATTATATGCATGTATATATATGCATTATGTATAGGAATACAAATATATGGATGCATACATACATATATATACATATATCAAATCGAATCGAATTATTACCGAACGAATTCAGGTTAATCAAATTCGATTCATTTGGTAAACAAATCCACAAGTTCAATTCAAATTCAATTTATTTGATTTTGAATCGATCTTTTTTTTGAATTTTTATCGAACGAATCATAATCGAATTCAAATGATTCAGTTCAATTAGCATCCCTACTTACCGTGCTACATATAATAACTCTAGGTTCTTGTGATGGATCCATTATCCCATATGCTACTCATAGGCATTGTCTTAAACCATTCATGTATTTACAACAATAACGACCTCATGCCATGCAATTATATTTTGTTTTTTGTTTGCTACCTCCATTGAAGGGGGATGAATGCTTCCGCCGAAATGGGGGTTTCAGTCGGAACATGTATTACTTGAGTCGATTTTGGTTAGAGATATATTGGATATGTTTTTACCAGAAGAAGCTATAAAAGCTACAAGATTATCTCAAATCGTCATATGCAATCTGGTGATATATGGGTCCACGGAATTCACGGATCTCAAGCTTCTTAATAGAGAAAGAGGACAGTGGGAACAATACTATAAAATACAAGAAAGATATGGAGATACGAACTGAGATTCCGACGATATTAAGGCGAAATCTCAGAAATTCACAAAGCACAATTCACATTTTGTCCAATTGGCCGAGATATTACTGATATCGGACAATATATAAAACAAGATCCTATAAATTGCAAGTATGAGGGGTAAGGCCAACAAAAGGCATTACCACTACCTTCTCAAGAAAGTGATTTCCATCCATCTGAAAGGGCATCCATCCAAAACAATGCTTCTATATTAGTTCGACAAAGGTGTGCTGATGAGCATCTATCTAGTGTAGTTGTCATTATAGTCATACCTCATTTTAGTAGTAATCATGGTTGGATTGCTTCATTTGATGTTCCAATGTAAAACGAACTATTGCAACATTAACAATTACCATTACATGGACGGGCTTGTCAATAGATCCAATCTGGTTTACTTTCAAAGCCCATTTTAGCTGGCTTCGACTTCTGGTTGGGGGTGGGGGGCAAAGGGGGGGCTCAGCAGCGGAGACATGTGCTTCACTGTTTTTGAGTTTGATCTAAAGAAGGATGAACATAATAATTTCAGCTGCCAGAATAACCCTATATATTTTTGAGAACTGCTTTGTTTCTTTTCTAGATCTGGGCCTATGCGACATTCTGGGGCTTTGGATTTAGGAACTTGATGAGATTTGGTTGGAGTGGCTGTTATTGAGGTATGCTGTTTCATGAAAGAGCAGCTTTTAAAAACAAAAAAAAAACAATTAACATCTTTGTACAGTGTTATATAGCTTTTACCTATCGGAAAGCTGGGTGGGAAGAGGATGGTGGCTGCAATTATAAAGCTGGAATGACTTGAATTAACTGGATTTTGAATGTGAGAGCCTCTGGTCCAAATCTCGTCATGCTTATTTCATCTACCTAAAGCACTGGGACACGGACATCGAATTTCGTGGTACAACAATACTCAGGCTATCCGTCAATAACGTTGATTACATGCCTTGTCATGTTTGCCAATTACACGCGTCACGTTTATAAAGGACGGTCATTGTGGATAGCTGCTTGTGAATTTTATGTGGCATGGAGTTGAGAAAGCCAGATGTGACACTTCAAAAAAGGTTTTTGTGAACATTGCGATGATTTGTGTATTTGATTTTGGTTATTTCTGGATATTTTGCAGATCTAGATCGAGATCCAACTCCCCAGTTGCTTTTGTGAGTAACCTGTTCATTGTGGTAAATGGTAGGATGCAATCTTTCTACCTTATTCATAGTTAACTTCATATGTCAAACTAAACACTGCAGCCTCCAAAGCGCGAAAACGAAGATAGAAGCTCAAGACGGAATTTATCACGCTCCCGATCACCAGCTGTAAGGATTGTGTTAACTGTTTATTCTGCCTCTTTGATTACCTGGTTCACATTGAACTTTTGTAACTGTTTGTTTCGTTGATAGGTAAGGTCCGACCGCAGCAAATCAGTTGATTCTGCAGACCGCTAGGCAAGTACCAACATTTTTTCCAGAACTTTATATATTCATGGTTATGGGTGAAGTGGGCTGATTTACCTGATCATGGTGGTGGTTCCATCTCAGACCGGAAGGCAAAATCCGTTTTACGTTCAACTTTCTTAGTGGCCGGCTGGAGATGGAAGATTTTGGAACAACGTGCAGAGAAGCCGATGTCACCATCCATTGCAAATCAACCGTGTCCTCTTGGAACATCTTAATCTCTGTAAACTACCTGCAGAATCTTTTCCTTTCGCTTTGGACTTGGAACCCATTCTTTCTTTTCAAGTTAGCGATATCTAGCTCGGCAGACCTTCCCCAAGTGCTGATTTAAGTTCCTGTAATATGCGTAGTTAATTGTAGTTTTTGAAGTTTCAGGCCTGAATGGAACTTGAACATAACTCTGAACTTCTGGGAATGAGTTGGATGGTTAGATTAAGGTTTTCTTGAAGACTTGTGTGGTGGTGTGGAGTAATAAGTTGTCTGAGATGGGCTGCGGTTGTGATGTTCTTTCTGCGTCGGTTCATTTTCCGACTTTATCTGCTCTTACATCCAGTGTTCAGGACTGTCCTCAATCTGTCGCCTTCGATTACTCTTCGTTGACTCCGTATCACGTCCATCGCTCCCTCATGATGAACTGAAGCAGTGGTCTTCATGCTTTACCTGCTTGTCTACTTAATCCAACACAATAGAGTGAACATGCCTAGTAATTCTGTAATATTTGCCATCAAAGTGTTTCAGAATACATAAGCAAACCTTTCTGTGTGATGGAAACCTCCATGCCTTGTGTCGTCAAGCATGGAGGGCCGTATCGGTGATATATCACCGATATATCGAGATGAGACCGATATGAGTACCAATATGGCGATATTTCCTCCTTTTCAGGCATTTCCTTCACAAAAGAGTGTCGATATGTGCAATATTTCAGTGATATATCGTCGAAATATCGAGCGGACACGATATCGAAATCGATACGACCTTCCTAGGATCACATGAATTCGGCATTGCAGGAGTATTTTCCCTTGGGAGATTAATATTAGGTTCTGTAGTTTTAGTTAGGCAAGCACAAATTCTATTTATTGATGTGATGCGATCTAGCCTTGCATGTGTATGGTTTGAGCGACAACACTCCAAATGAAATCTGTTGTAGAATTGTGCACACCATAACAAAGATTTCAGATTCCTTAGTAGAGTCATTTAAGAGATTCAAGGAAGTGATCGTCATATTTTCCAAGGGCATGACTTTGTAAGAAAATGCGAAGCATATCGCTCTTTTATAGGGGCATGTGCCAAATAGATGAGTCATCCTCTATTCATGAAAGCGGTCCGAGCGGCCGCATATGCCTAAGCGGCCTCCTCGGCGCACCGATTACTTGAAGCCCTGCCTTGTGCACCCTTTGTGCATATATGGTCTGTATACGCAGACTGTGCGGGTGCATATGCGCTCTGTGCACCCGTTTAAGATCCAGTTGGATAATCGAATACGTATCTTAAGATCCGGATCTTGTATTATTTGGTTCTATATATTAAATTAGATTATGTAATACTATCGTTGATGATTTTGATATCTAGTCGTACTATTTTGAGCTCTACATGAAAATCTTTTTCCTTAGATCTTCTGTTGGAGCACATTTATTTATAAATTCAGTTTAGTTGTAGTCACTTTTGTAGATATGTATTTATTTTTTTTTAAAAAAATAGAAAACCGCTTAGACCCGCATATACCCGCATATGGCCCTGCATACCGCTTAATCGCTATTCAGTGACATGTCCGAACGCACATGCATACCGCTTTCATAAACCTTGGTCTCATCCTCTACCGCTGTTGAGCAACGTATACACGTATTGCATCTTGAAATCCCTCCTTGAGCTGGCTTCTTGTAGGAACTAGGATAAATTACATTTTGATGGCAACTTACCGCATGAGAAGTCTTGCTGGGTTGAACTGACTTGTAAAAAAAAAGCCAGTTTAAATTACAAGAAGGCTCATCTATGTATTGATGGCCAGTTATAGCCTCTTTTGTAAAATTTAAATTTTCTCCGACAAATCTCAAGAATGAGGATTTATTTTAAATTGACATATAAGTGGGAACATTCCCCTGTAATGTTTCCAACAACTTAGTCCTGCAACTAATACTCCACTCTGCAATACATTACAGCAGATGTATCCAAAGTCCTAATTTTTATTATAATTTTGGGATTTTTACCCGGCAGACCTTATAATCTTTGTCAATGACCTTTACGGCCTTTGAAACATCGTAATTTCTCCCTCACCCCCGTAAACTTGTTAACCTTTACCGTAAAGATCATGTGGTTAACCTCCATCTATTTAACCGTTAAAACTAACCTGATTCTGTTATCTTCTTTACATGATACTTATTTTATTTATCAAATTTACTTTAAGTGCCCCTCCCTCCCTCCCACCCTCCACCTCAAGCTAAACACGTGTGGCCCACCGCCACCCGAAACCCCCGCCGGCCGACCTCCCATGCTCGACACCCCGTTGCCATGCTGGAGCAACTGGAACGATCTTAAGATTGGGTCCTTCCTATCCAGGGAGCAGTCCAAGCTCATCATCAAGGGATTCGAAGTGTTCCCCCGCGCTGCGGGCCACCTGCGGAGATGCCCAGAGAGCGGTTGGCATCCTGCTGATCTCTGCGGGACGGGGCGGTAGAGGCAGTTCGACGATCCGAAGTGGGCTTGTGGGCGGGGGTGGGAGCAACGCCTGGCCCGACTGCAATGACCCCCTCCCCCCCACACACAAATTGCGAAGCCCCTGCGGACCCGCCGCCTCCACCTGCGAAGCACCTCCCCCCGACCTCGCCTCCACCTGTGAAGCACCTCCTCCCGACCTCGCCTCCACCTGCGAAGACAACCCCCCCCCCCCCCCACCCACCCACCCACACTCGAAGCCCCTCCTGCTCACCGCCTCCCCCTGCTCGAAGGCTGTAGGTCTTCTCCAGCACAGGTCGCCTCCATCGACCCCTGCCAACCTCAGGTGGAACCCGACCTCGTACACCGCCAACCTTCTGTACTCGAGCTGCTACAGTGAGAGGAATTTGTTAGAGGAGGGAGGAGGGAGGATTATTTTTTCTTTTTTTTGGTTAATTCTAGCCGTCCGATCATGGATTGATTAGATTAACTCGTTTTTAACCCAAGAAAGTTAACTCTAGATGTGTCAATTTAACAGTAGGGTTTGTGGGGTAAGACGGAGCAAGTTTACAGGGGTGAGGGAGGAATTACGATGCTTCAAAGGTCGTAGAGGTCCTTGACAAAGATTATAAGGTCTGTCGGGTAAAAATCCCTATAATTTTAAAATGTTATATGCAATATAAAATAGTTTTTCATGTATAAATTTAAAATGTTATTTGCAATACAAAAGAGTTTTTCCTGTATTGCTGTCACACAAATTATGTTAACTAGGATGTTACCCGCGCTTCGCGGCGGAAGGAAAATGATCTATATACATATTTTAAAGTCTGGTTTAAAAGAAGAGTCAAGGAAATAAAAATGAAAGAAATTAAAAGAAATTTCTTGTTGGTGTTGTATTGGATACTAATACCCTCCTCCTAAGAATAAGGGTAAATTACAAAAAAAGGGACTAAGCTTTACATGGATTCCCAAATTAGAGACTGGTCTTTAGTTTGTAACAAATAGGGGACCAAAGTTTAACTTAACGTTCCAGTCCCTAATGCCATCAAATGGGAGGCTCAATCCATAATTTTACTTGACAAAATTGTCCTTAATGAATTCTATACTCACCCAAACAGAGATCCCGCTTGTGGAATGGGAGGAGGATGACGACAACATGCTTCTGTTGTGTGCTCCTCACACCTCATTCTGTTGCATCACCACCACCGATGTCGTCGAGAAACCCAATGAATTTTGAGTTTTGTACAGTATTTGGTAATTTTACGCAATAGATGATCAATTAAATATATATCATTACTCAATTTCTGAATAAAAGTTAATATTATGCATTTTTAATTTTCATTTGTTTAAACCTTCATATAAACTATTTTTTAAATGATAAGAAATGAATAAAATATGTTTTTATGAAAAAAAGTAATGGATCAGTAGTATCCTCATTATACAGCTCCAAAAACGTAGTTTATATATTGTATAATTGTATTCTTCATGTTAAGCTTCCATAATGTCAAAAATCTATCGAACGGACCTTGGATAATACCAGCATCGCTAGGAAATTTCCCATTCTTCAGGAACGCACAACAAACGTGAATTTTAGAAGAAAAATGAAAGTAACAAAAGGGGAGCATCCAAGCTGAAATATGTTATCAAACCTTGTTGTTCTTTCTACCTCCTTCCATCGTATAGGTTTTTCCTATTCCCTTCTGCCCATACGAGAAAATGGTGCAATAGCCTTCGAGAACTTCATTCATAATAGGTGATATAGCTAAATCAAATAGATATTTCTGTTCTGAAGTAGGACCAAACACCTGTAGATATTTATCCGCAAACGACAAACAAAAAACAGTTCTTTAACTACAAAATAGGATAATCAACACCCAACACTTTATTAAAGTATGCAACAACAACTGAAATCAAAAGGAACACATACCCTATCAAAATCTATCTGTTTGTTATCTATATTTTGCAGAGCGGATACCTCCCGTCTTCCCGCATTGTAGGAGGTGGCTATCGAAATACGCAACCTAATCTCCTCCTCACTCAATGGCCTACAACAAAATAAAAAACCTCAAAAAACATCATATTCTTAAAAAAGAAACAATCTTTATCTTCACCATCAACAAAAGAAACCATCTTTCATTTACACTCACTTGCATCGGAGTAGCACCTGCACATTAACCCTATTGTTCTTGTCGTTCTTGGTGGCTGCGTACCCGTTCCCCTCATTGGATCGGAAGTCCTTGTTCGACTTATCCTTTGACCTTGGCATCTGTGAACTCCCCTTATTCAGAGATCGTCCATCCCACATCAAGATCCCGCCTTCACTCTACCAATCACCAACATGACCTCAACATGCAACGACCAACCACGACCAGATTCAATCCCCATTTCGAGGAAATTGTTCTCAGACGCAAAAACGTGAAGATCAAAAACACGCACCATCAAATCGATCACATTGCTTACACGGATCGAGCTCGTGATGGCAAACCGAGAGAGAACAAATCGGAAGAGATCCATACGCATATATAGAAGAGAGAGAGAAAACCACGTGATAGAAAATCCATCTTTTTCAATGGAGAGGGGAAACATGGTAAAAAAGGGAGACATCCATGTGCTAACACCGTGGGATGAAAAGGGGAGACATCTCTCCAAGTGTTCTACCGATGTTCTTCAGCCTCTTGGACAGAGATCGGAGGAAGTCCTTCATGAGGATGCAATTGAACGTGGGAGCCATTAGCAATCGCCACCATGTCTGACTCCTTCTTGAGGAGAAGGGAGTACCCAACAGAGTTGTAGTCGTTGAAGATAGATTCAACAAAGATGTAGGCATCTGCGGACCTGATATCTCCGCATAGAAGGATGTGCTGACGGCACCCCAGTGGGTGCTAATGAACCTCGGGAGGTGCTCGAGCACAAGGCCCTTGGCGGAAGGCATGACCGCCATAACGCACCCGGAGCTCTCGGCAAGATCCACGAAGGCCTTGTCGGCCTTTGCCACACGGAGTTTAGGCCTTCGGTCCCTGGTCGATTTCATGACCTTGTTCAGGAACTCCAGACCTGAGGATTAGCGGCATCGCCGCCGCTCCGATCTAGTAGTTGTGCAGATGGTCGGAGTACTTTGTGCTCGACACGTTGATCGTCATCACCAATTGCATCAGGGAACTCCTCCTCTGTCAGGAAGTAGTTTCTGTCGCTACTACTCCCCCTCTTGCTATATCTACCGGTAGAGGCACCGGCATTGGGAACATCATCCCGTGGTGATCAGACCAGTTCGACGTGGAATTCCAAGAGGTGCTCGCCGTTGTTGTGCGGGAGCATCACGAAGGTGGAGGAGAGCGTTAGAGGGAAGGAGGAAAGTGAGTTACGATATATTTGAGGGGCACGTGGATGTGACATAACAAAACTTGTAGAAAGGCTGAGTTGACAACACGAAGCCAAAGGGGAACATTGTGAAATACGTGAGGCGGCAATGGGCAAGAAACGGAAAGGGCGTGCAAGGCCTATGGAGCTATCCACGTGGCATGCAATCGGAGGAAAGGGAGCGTACGGGAAAGGGAAAATGGAAAGAGAGGGAAAGCAACCGAGAGAGGATAGAAGGTGTCAGGAAAAATGAAGTTAGAGAGAGAGAGGCGCTAAAGTGGGAAAGAAATCCGTGAAAGACGGAGAGAAGGGAGTAGCGGAGAAACGGTGAATGCTCTTTCAATAGAGTGCCATGTGTCGATCAATCCGGGAAAAAGCGGACTTTAAAGTATGTATATAGATCCTATCCTAACCAAAGGCGAAGGCTGTAGAAGCAACAGAATCCCAGAAAGCACGGTATATTCAAAGCTTTTATAATAAAATTATATAAATAAAGAAGTATGGAAATGCAAGAATACCAATAAACCATAATTTTCCAAATCAAGTATAAGCGCCAGTCCCACATTCTGGGAAGAAACACAAGGGAGCTCCAGGCCTCAGCTGCAGGGGGGAGGCGTCTCCGTCCACGCCCCGGAGACGTGCCCGTTCTCGCAGACGTACGCCCTCACCACGGGCTCCCCGTCGTCGTGGTATCCGAACACCCTCCTCAGGCAGAATGCAGCGTGCAGGTCCCACGTCTCTCTGCACGCGCAGTAAGCACAGCCGAGCTCCGATGCCCTCCGCTTCCCGTCCGCTATCGCCCGCCACACCCTGCTCCTCTTGAACTCCTTGAACACGCCCCTGAACAGCATGTAGGTCCGCTTCTCCTCGTGGTGGATGCAACCGGGGAACTCTGTCAAGAACAGAGCGTCCCCGGCGAACCTGCTGGCCAGCAGCTTCTTACCCTGCTCCCTGTTCAGGCTCCACCTGTCCGCCGCCAAGTGCGGACCCACCGACGGCTTCCTACTGTGGTCTGCATGATTGGCTGGGGACGACGGATCGGGTTCGACCTCCGAGCAGTGGCAGAGCCAGGAATCTGAGCTAGGGAGAGCATTCTGTTAGAAATAATAATGATGTTTTTTTTAAATAATGATCAACATTTAACAAAGGAATTTTACACTTGTGTCCTTCCAAGTTTTTGCAGAAATACTTGCGCTCCTTTTTCTTTTTTGCAATTACAATACTAGCCTTGACAAAACAACTGAATAGTACTTGTACACAAAGCAAGAACTTGGAATGGTGCAAACGTATTTTTGTTTTCCTTTCCCATCCAAAACAACATGGGGATCATCTGTCTCTGGGCACTTGATCACCGTTGTCAAACGATCGAACAGTCAGGATTCTCATTCCCTACCTTGGCACGGAGAATCCCCTCTTTCCCCTTTTTGGCTATTTGCAAGGGGAAAATCATGTATTGAGTCGCCTATTGACGGTGTTGGGGACTGAAACATTAGGTTATACTTTAGTTCTCTTTTTGTTACAAACTAAAGATCAATCTCTCTTTTGGGGATCTACGTAAAGATCAGTCCCTTTTTTGTAATTTACCCATTACAATATTGAATGGGGGTGTCTGAGATCTATGTAAAGATCAGTCCCTTTTTTGTAATTTATCCATTACAATATTGAATGGGGGTGTCTGAATGTATTCGCTGAAGAAAGTAATTTCTAGTCTTAGACTGTCAGAGGGTATGCTTGCTGAAGAAAATAATTTATAGTCTTAGACATAATCGTCGATCCTGGTTTGAAAAGCTATCAAAAGTTCTCGAGAACTTGGAATTTATCATCTTCATTGGACCATACCTTGTTTATATGGAAAATAAGAAAAGTTACCATAGCCATGTTGATATATGGGAATAGCATTGTCCTCACTGGTGATGACTCTGAATGCGTTGCAGAAACAAAAACTCGGTTAGCAGAGCAATTCGTAATCAAAATCAAAGATCTTGAACCCCTACGAGTCTTCATTGGAAGTATGCTTACCGACCTACTACAAGAGATTGGGATGTTGGGATCCACGGCAGCTCGGATTGCAATGGATCTCAATACTCATACTGTTGGAGTATTTGTTATGTGCGCCCATTAAGTTGTGGCAGGGTAAATGGATCCTGGAGAAGATCCATTCATCCCATCCATGTGTTTAGTCCCACATCGTCTAATGGTGGGACTTGGAGGCTATGGAGAGGCTATATAAGGAGCTCCATACCTCCTGTACTCATTGAGAAAAAGGAATACAATATCCGCCCCTTTGAGGGCTTCTTCCGTGGTTTCATCCTGCTCCTCATGGAGTAGGGTTCCACGTAAAATCATAGTGTTCCATGTTCTATCTTTCTTGTTTATGATCTGTTTATCGATCCCTTCTGCATTCTTCATATTTTATAACACATACCTACGTGTCTAGAGTGATTGGAGACGCAAGCTATTTTGTCTGACCATCAACATGCCATATATCTGGCTTGCAGTTGGCAAGCTCAATCGGTTCATGGATTGTCTTAATCATGCCTACTATGATGCATGCATGATGATCTCGAAGTACATCAAGTCCTCTCCGGGCCAAGGATTGATGTTTATTAAAGGGGTGTCACTATGGATCTTATAACCTACTTTAGTGCTGATGACAGAGGAAATCTATTAGTTAGAAAGTTCACCACTTGCTTCTATATTTACCTGGCAAGAAATCTGATCACATGGAGGAGCGAGAAAGATGTAGTATTCTCTCTAGTGCAGAAATGGGGACATGGCAATGGCTGTTGCAACCATGGAAGGACATATCGATATCGATATCGGTACCATGTCGATACTGATATATCGCCGATATATCGACGATATATCGACCCATATCGCTGATATCAGACCGAGATCGTGCATTTTTGGCCTGTCGATATCTGATATTGACCATATCGGCGATATATCGGTGACCTGTCGATACCGATATATCGCCGATATATCGGGATACGGCCTTCCATGGTTGCAACAACTAAGCAGGTATGAATTCGATCTGCATAACTCCTGCAGGGGTGATGGAGCTCAGATGTGACGACCGAGCAGCTATGCAGATAGCCAACAATCCCATGTTTTATGAAGACATAAAATATGTGGATAGAGATTCAATATAAAGTGAGTTACTACACACATGTAGTGTGACTTAAGATGATAAATATGCTAACATATTCACCATGCCTCATGCCTGCACTCAGTTTGAGAGATGTTGTAGCATGCCGAACGTGATTAGTATATATGCTACAACTTGATGTGGAGTGGAGAGATATTTTGTGGTTCATCTACTTAGGGAGATATGCCTGTCTTTTTTTATATAGTGACTCTTAGGTAACCATAACCTTAGGACTCTACCTATATAAGAAACCTTAAGGTGGACTATTCCAATCAAGTCATTCTACCATTTATTTCAACTCCAGCAAGTTCAAGATTAGTCTGTAAATTTCCTTGATCCATCTAAATAGAATCCTTAAAGAAAGCCTAAGAAACCTAAGATATATAGCGATAATGAGCTGGAGAATAAAGCCTCTCCAAGATTGACGAGATGTGTGTGTATTTCTGTGTATTAGCTTAGCTTAGCGCTAACATGAAACTATGAACAGCATACGCACACGTACGCATCCCCCTCATCCTCGAAAATGGACTTGGAGTCAAAATGGGAAACATCTCTTTTGTTAGCTGGCCTTTGAATGCAGGAAGAATGGGACAAAATGCGACTGGAGTGGGGCTACCTACCTCGAACATTGTAGTTATGCAACATGTCTCCTAATTTCTCTCATCCGAGTAAAGAATATGCGATCATCGCAAGTGGAGATCGTGCAGTCATTGCGAGGCTATTTAATCTTGCGAGCGCCTTGTTTTGTTGGGTTGTACGTATACAACTTCCACTGCTGCTCCCCTTTTGTGCTCTATTCTTGTGACAGTTGCTTCTGATTTCCTTGATTAAGACAATTATTTTTAACTCTTTTGATGACTTGGGGATGGCTATTTTCTATTCAAGATAAGCACCAAAACCAAATCCTGAAGCATTTTGATGTCTAGGAGAAGTGATGCTCGAGGAAAAGGAACGCGTAATAAAAATTTAAAAGATAAAGGCGAGATCCAGAAAAAAGGTCAAGAACAAACCATGTTAGTAGTATGAGAGGCAGAACATTTTAAGAAGGATTCTGCCTAAGTTGAAAGCCCATCATAAATCCACAAATAATGGTAATAAGATAAACATGGTTACTACTTACTAGTGAGGGATACATCTCAATTAAACCTTAACTCTACAATATCCATGAACCTAATGAGGGACTCGTGAACACTGGTGCAAATGTTTGTATTTGCACTGGAAGATAGCTCTTTTCTTCCTATCATATATGTAAAGGAAGGATTGTCAAGATGGGAAACGAGTCCGCGCCCAAGGTGCATTGATTCAGATAAATGAACTTGAGATTCTCCTTGGATGGATCTAAACACAAGGCATGGTAATGCATGTTCTTAGTGTGACAAAAAAAAATTGAAGTCACTTAATAGTTTTGGAAGATGGGACATTTCTAGGTGTCTTCAATTAATTATTGGATTATCTTGATTCTTGTTCTACCTCTTAAATCATCAAACACTTCAACCCATGAGGGACATATCAGTCACATGTATACTGGTAAGTGGGAGTTTCTAAAAACATATATTGATGTGTGTTCAAGTGTATGATGATGGCTTACAGCCAACGTAGAACTGTGAGTACACCTACGAGCTCGCCTCGCCTTATCCTTAGGATCGGTCACGATCATTGTCATCGTCATACCCATGAATTCGGATTGGACTCTTGAATCATGAGAATTCGTAAGGTTATTTTTAACGAAAGGTTGAACATCGGAGAAGTGTTGTAGTATGACTAATCGTGGTCATTCATCTTCGAAATGCAAATCGTACACTCACATGTTTGGTCCCGCCTCATCTTTGTGCTTGAGCTCGATCATGGTCACAAACTTGGACTAGGACTTGGATTCAGAACTGGGACTGTTTCTCTTGATGGTCGATAATATGTTTTTTTTAGCAAATGTCAAATGTTGGAAGAGTGAGATGCGGTGCGACCGGACATGAGACCATACCCTCAAATGCAGTTGATGTGATATGTTTCTCATGGTTTCTTTCCTATGGGTGGGTAAGGTGTGTTCCCTGTGTGTTGTAACCTTGCAAGATCTCTATTGGAGTGTACATTGCGTTCATCCCTCCCTGCTTCTTCCCTTCTGCGATCTAAGAAAAGTCCTTTCGATAGACAAATTGATCGTAATGATTTCTAACTCTCTTCTCTTTTCCACTCTGTTTTTTTATTCATTTTCAGATTTTTCTCGCATGATTTCTTAACGATCATTTTAAATCTTAATAAACCATACACACATGTTGATGCATGATATAATCTACATGTTCATTTGAATTTATTTATATTTTGAAATTGAGATTTTACACCGCAAATCTCGTAAATTTTGTCAATCGTTCGCTCGCATCTGTTTACTTTATAATTATCCCCGAACCCATACAAACTTACTCTTACACCACGACCTCTATAGTTAACTCCCATCTATTTTTCAGTTAAATTAAATGATGTTAGTCTAAAAACAAGTTATATTTATCATTCTTCCGTATCAAATTTACAAAATCACGCCCTTATCTTTCCTCATCCTCCATCGCTTATTCTTCCTCCTTTTCCTCTCCTTTCACAGTCGAATCTCCCTTCTCCCTCCAGCGCCACCATAGCTCGCATCTACTAGTCGTGAAGCAAGGGAGAATAGATCGAACACCAATATGCCCTCCCTCAGCAGCTCTGGATTAAACGCCTCCTTCGTACACTCCTCTGCCATCAATGCCACTGAGTATGGTAGATCCACGCATTTCATCGCTTCGCCTATCAACCTCCCAATGAGGATCTCCAACACCATGATCCCAATGCCATAGACATCTCTCTTAGTAGTCGTCTTGTTCTATTTGGCAGTCTCCAATGCACGGCAGGCGATAAACTTGAATTTAAGTTAGTGAATTAGTTTGAAATTCGATTCGAGTTCGGATTCGAAACTTTTATAATGAATTGAATTAGAATCCTCATGGATTCGAAGGTATTCGATTCGATTAGCACCCCTACCGATGAGGTAGGGAACCTTACCTTTTGCGACCCAAATTTTGCTTGCAGAGCGTCATGTAATGACTGAGGTATACATCCTTGTGATTGTGCTACCTGCACTTGATTTTCGTTTAGGTATACCTGCAGTACATCAGGGGTACTTCGGACCGAGTGTGGTCCATCTACCCCGCCATCAGGGGTACTTCGGACCGAGTGTACTTCGGACCGAGTGAATTAAGATTTCACTGTGGTGGCAATAAACGACCCTAATTAAGTGAACAAGGTGTTCTACGCGCTCAGCCGGTGTCCCCGAGGGATCCGCATGGCATAGCCTGCTCTCCCTCTGCCCTCCCCTTCCTCCTGACCTCCCCCATCCTGGACAACGTCCTCTGCCTGCACTTCTCCCACTCCCACCTACTCCTCTCCCTCCACCTTTTCAATCGTCGCTTCCCTCATGAGCTCGTCACCTTCAACACCCTCATCTCTTTGCTGAAAGTGCCCCTTCGATGTCCAATGCCACTGCAAGCACCGTGATCTAGATGCCATGCCTGAGCTAGTGAGTAAGATGTGCGAGGTAGGGATTGATCTGGACATCATCATATACACCTGCCTCATCGAGTGGGGATGGACTTCATTGGCCGCTCGAACTGCGATAGGGTGATGTTGAAGGAGATGAGTAAGTAAGAGTTTTATCCTAATAATGTTGCCTACAACACCGCGATAGTAAGCTTCTGCAGTGTGAAAAGGGGCAGGTATGCACTCGACCTCATGGAGGAGATTCGTAATAATGGTGGGTGCGGACCAATGCCACAACATTCAATATGTTCTTGGTTCGCATGCCGGATCTTGCCGAGGATAACGACCTTTCCCTCGAACTCCGTTGGGTTCTTCAAGATCTTCTCTAGCAGCCTTTTCACGACTACTTGAAGAGGAAGGAGGTGAGAAGGAAAGAGAGAGAGAGAGAGAGAGAGTGGTGAGAAACATGGACCCTTGGATTTTAGTGTGATTTGATTTACTCAACATTAACTCAAGAAATTTGGCTAAATATTAGTTAAATTAACAACATCTGATGTGGTGTTAAACGGAGCAAGTTTATAGGGATTCTGGGATAATTATGAAGTGCACGGGTGCAAGCAGGTAATTGGCAAAGTTTACAGAGTTTGTGATGTAAAAATTCCTTTGAAATTAAATCAGATTTAATCATGATATTTATAGTGTCTAATTAAATACAATTAGAAGACAGCAATCATATCATAATACTGGTATTGTACGAACATCTTAACCATTTCATACTACTAACATCTTAACTATTTCATACTCCAAATTCTACTAACATCTTAACCATTTCATACTCCAAATTCTAGACCACTCAACAATTATTTAACCTCTCAATATTAAATTATATCCACTTCGAAGTCCAATCCAGCAGAAATGATATCAATAATCTCAATCTTTTATATTTTCTAGGACAAATTACAAAAAAGGCCCTAATTAAAGTCCAATTCCAATTAAGGATCTTATTTTTCAAATGTAACAAAGAGAGAATTGGACTTTCAACTTTAAGATTTAATGTTGATATAAAAGGATCGCAGAAGCTTAATAAGGCATATATTTGAGATAAAAAATAAAATCAGACTCTGATAATTTGAACAACGAGACTCCTAATTTTTCTAATGAACTAGTTAGGCCTTTTTTGTAATTTACACAATTTTCTATCTCCCTTATCATTTCAATAACAATCAAAATAATAATATATTTTTGCACGTTTTTGTGATTCTGCACCCAAACGTTTTTCTCATTTAATATTTCAACTCACTTTTTTGGGAAGCCGACTCTGACATATACTAACGATACCTCAACCTTTGAGACAAATTATTTCCATTCTGAATTTCCCGTTCAAAAATATTATTCCAATGTCTTGAGTATCTTTTATCCTTCCCCATTCGCATATATTATATATATTTGGGTTTTTTACACAAGTAGTCCTACACCTTTCAAAACTAAACTTCGCGCCTATAGAAACTCTATAATCAGAGCGAGGGACGAATGTATAAATAAAGAAAGTTGACAGGGTTGACAGTGCAAATACCTTGGGAAGGGACCGAAGGGTGGGCATAGGCGTCGTCCACCTCGGAGACGTCGTAGACGGTGTCGGAGTAGAGATCGTCGAAGAGAGACCATGCGCACTGATCGTCCTCCTCCGGTACGACGACAGCGGGGGCGGCGACGGGGGCAGTGGGGACGAAGGGGTAGTGGGGGCCGATTTCGCGCTCGAGGCCGAAGTCGGAGGCGTCGAGGAGTACGCCCGAGTGGAGGAGGCCCGGGCAGCAAGTGGAGAGCTTGTGGAGAGAGGACCAGGAGAGGGAGGGGAGGAGTAGGGAAGGCGGGGAGGAGAGGAGGCACTTGGTCCTGTAGCACACGTGCCGGATCAGGGAGGAGAACCGGGCGGAGACGCACGAGAGGCGCGGCCAGTGCCGCGGGTCGTCCTCCAGCTTCAGCAGTATGTGCAGGAGGAGGTCGTCGGAGAGCGACGAGAACGACGACGACGACGATGCCATTCCTTCTTTTAGAGAGAGAGAGAGAGAGAGAGAGAGAGAGAGAGAGATTTGATGAGAGATGGAGAGAAAGATAGAATTGGAGAAGAAAGAGGAGTGTTCTCTGATGGGTCCTTTTGCTTTGTTATGATGTGTGGTCGAGTGGTATTTTTCCTTTTGGGAATTTTACATTGTTTCCCCTGAAATTTTGTCCGATTGCATTATAACCCCATAAATTTTGTAATTACCCAATTTAGGTCGTTTCAAAGTGATGCTTATGCAAGTAGATATTACGACCCTGAAAGGCTTTTCGAGCTCAAGCATTTACTTTTCTAGATAAAGCTCTCTGTCGAGGGCATATTTGCATGAGATTTTTTGGAATAATTATGTAATCATCATATGAATTTTTTTCTTTTGGAATTTTAAGAACTTAGATCCCTAAAATCTTGTCCAATTACATCACAATTCCACAATATTATGTAATTACATCATGAACTCTTTAATCGTAATTTTATAGGTGTTAAAGAGGCCCGGGTCTAGCGCGAGTACGAGGAAAAAGCAGGAGGGAACTAGCTTGAGGTGAGGACCGGTCGAAAAGGGTTACGAAGAGGTAGATGACATTCACAACAAAGCCTTATTTCTCAAGTGCCATGTGCAATGGTTGTGGTGCAAGAGTTAATAAGATTATATGTATCGTGATGCAATTTCAAAGATTATAATGGTTTTATGTAATTGGATAATATCTTAGGGAAAGTAGTGAAAAATCCCTTTATTTTTTTTGTGTGTGGATAAGAGGGGAGTTGTGGATGGATGGAAAGGGAAAGGGGTGGGGGACCCAAAACCGGAAGGAGTGGGCAGGATTTTTTTTATTTTATGAAAAAAAATGCTTTTGTGATTACAAGACTTGTTGGGATATTTTTGTTGTTTTCACGGGGAATTTTTTACGTGCGTGCCCTTGTAAATATTTGATATCACGTGTGGTATTTACACGCGTGCCTACCAGAAGGAGGTGAGAGAAAAAATATACTTAAAATGGAGACGACACAGAAATATTTTTCAGTGTAGGTATATATCGGCAAATCGTTTGCCGCTTCGTGTTCCATGCATGGCAAACGATTTGCCGTGTCACATGGACGAACGAGAGGGGGCGACGAATCCAAATTTTGTCATCATTGTGGCACGACAACCGTTTGTCGCATGCGGAACACGAAGCAGCAAATGGTTTGCCGATATATGCATATGAGAATTATTTTCAAGTCGTCCTCATTTTGAGGAATATTTTTCAAAGTTAATACCTCAATGGGGATTAACTCTATATAATTTGGTCTAGAAATACAATCATATATATATATATATATATATATGTTTATCATCTCCCATCCATGTTTGATTCTGTCTCGAGAGAGGAGTGATCCTATGAGAGCAAAAAAATGTGAGAGCATGAGAGCATGCATTCTCGACCACATGATTCTGTTTTCTCTCTCCTGATCTTCTCTCTCCTGGTTGGATCATGTGGTCCAAAATGCATGCTCTCATGCTCTCACAGGTTTTGACTCTCATAGGATCACTCCTCGTCTTGGGATGTGCAAGTGCAAGTGGCTATATTTTAGAACTTCTACGGATTCAAATTAAAAGGAGATGAGTGTCTGAAAAATGATAAACATGTAAGTTATGCAGTTGAACTGCATCCCCCTCTCTTGTGTGTATGTAGACATACAGACACATACACAGACATACATGTGTGTGTAGTGTGTCTGTATGCATGTCGGTATATGTGTCTCCTTAATCTTATATCATCATGTATGTTCTAAAAGCAAATGTGTGTATATGTGTGTATTATTTTGGGAGATATCAAAACAGATTAAGATTATAAGTTTTTATTTTCTACAAAGATATCATTTTTATTTTTTTAAGATTTTAATACAAATGCAATTATACCTTTCTTTTGATTATGGATATATGTATTACTCGATCTATATGTGTATATTGTATATAGATATATCCATGTCTGTATAGATATGTATATCTAATATGTTAAAGAACTACTCGTGATATATTGCATTTTGAGTCATTTTCAAATGCAAGAAGTAAATATATATATATATATACATATATTTATGATGTTTAATTTTTTATTATACAAATAATTTAATTTAGCATAATATATTTTTTCTTGTCTATTTTGTTGTATTGGTAGTATTTATAAATTTCATTTATTCAACGAGTGATTTCGACTTTACAAAAATATTTCTTCCGAAGATAAGTGTTAGGAGACATTTATATATGTAGATAATCTGTATCCATTTGTTATATTTATATAAAAAAGATTATTTATTACCTGATATGTATTTATACCTAATGGTACTGATTTTCAGCATCCACAAGATATGTGATTCGTTATCGGTATCTAAAATTTAAAATGTACAGGAATATGCAAAGACACATATCCATACCTAATATATGTAGGGTAAAATGGAGCTGCCCCCATGGGGGGGCTAACTTGGTTTCCCCCGCACCATTTCGTCCGGATTTTTTTAGTTTTTTTTTGAAATTTTCTTCCGTGGATTTTCATCAATATATTCCTATATTATCTCATTAAAGTTTCGTGCGAAACAGAGACTCCTACAGCCTCCATCCAACGGGGTCATTTTTAGTAATTCTGTTACCGTTAAAAAATGACTGTCTAGATGGAGGCCATAAGCGTTTCTGTTTCGCATGAAATTTTAATGACATAATAGAGGGATATAGTGATGAAATTCCACGGAAGAAAATTTCAAAAAAAATTAAAAAAATCGGCGAAATAGGGCATGAGGAGCCAAGTTAGCTCCCCCTAGGGCAGCCCCATTTGACCCATATATGTATCCTTGATACATATGTTTACATTTCTAATGTACTCTCGAGCATGGTTTAAAAAATCGAATCGGACCGGTCGGTTGGACCGAGAATTAGCTCCAAACCAATCCGTTCGGTCGGTTCCATGTAAATATTTGTCTAATATAATAATAATAAAATTAGGTCAGACCAGACCGAATCAGATTGACCTGAGTTGGACTGATTTTGATTGTTTTAGATAGCTATTGATAATGGACAATAATCAACGATGTTTCGGAATTATGAAATTACACTAGATTTTGAATATCATCTGATAAGATAGAGATTAATTTGAATATTAGTTCCGATCTTCATTATAAAATGCATAAAAAAATATAAGAAGTTTTAATATCATCTTGGTGTGTACGTGGCTAAATGGGCACACACATGCTCAACCCATCTAACCTACACATGGTGGGACTTTGGATAAATAACATGCCATATAGTTTGATATGGTTCAATCTACTCGTCGATTTGTCCAACTTGATAGATCATAAACATGTGCCATATATTGGTTCATTGTTAGCAATGTACTAAATTACTATTTCAGTGTCATGTTTACTTTGTTAACATTCCACTTTACTGAATTTTGAATGATCACTTTATTAACATGTACACATATATGTATGTTATATCATGTTTATGATCACTTTATTAACATGTACACATATATGTATGTTATATCATGTTTTCTCGATTCAAAAAATTGATTTGACTGATCCAACAAATAAATTCAGTCCACTCTGATTTATTCTGGGTCTATAAGAATGATGATGTCATGCCAACCTCATTGCCATTCCGACCCAGTCAAACCAAACTGAAGAACTACCGGTTCAGCATCCGATCCGATTTTTAAAACCTTATTCTCGAGTTTTCTTTTGATTTATTCAGCGTTTCACGAAAGGATTAAACTATCTAAGCTCGATAAGTTCTCCTAAAATGGAAAGAGAAGCATATCTTAGCAAATAACCTAGTGGGGGCATTGAAATTGGATGTGCGGTGCCGCAAAGATGTTAAAGATCGTCCTACCAAATATTATATGATATATAAGTTCGAAGCTTGAGTTCTAATATAGTTAACAATCTCCCTTGCTTCTACTCGAGTTTTTGAGGATAGCATCAAGCTCTTGACTGTCTCCCCTAAATTACTTAAATGATCTGTTAGTTACAATGGAGAGGGCCAAAGATTCGAAGTCAGGTAGTTCGCAGGAGATCCTACCATCACTTCATACCTCGGGAGAACGGACCATGTTAGTCGTTCCGTTAGGGATATTTTGGTAATTGAAGAGTTTATATATAGGTTTGTAAGGGTACTTAGGCAAAAAAACCCATGAAGATTACAATATGCAATTGCTGGACTCATCAAACCTTAGGGGTCTGTTTGGTTGCAGGGTTGGAGTGGGTTGGGATAACTTGATTTGAATAGTAGATGTTTGGGATGGTTATGAGGGTTGGAGAGGGGTGGAGTAAAGAATGTGATGTGATGTCACTATGATTTACGATGGATTTCCAACTCAAGAAAAGAGAGGGGTAAACCGGATTACCCTGAGGTAACCCGGTTACCAAACTAGCCTTAGGTCTATTGTTGATATAAAAAGAGTTGTGCATTAACATGGATGCATCATCATTCGTGTAACCTGAGATCACTTATCTTGAAATAAAGTTCCCTTATCTCAAAATAAGATGACAATATCTTGCATAGGAACCATAACCATATATACACATGCATATTTTTCTTGAAAAGATATAACGATGTATATATTTATGTATGTACATGTATAGAACCTCAAGATAGAATGCATGGGCTTAGGAACGAGCATGTATTATAATTCACATAAGGACATTCCATGGGAATTTGTCCGTATGTTTTTTATTAGACCTCATAAGACTTGCATGCTTTGTTCCAATGTAGATTCATGCACGATTTTAATTTTTTTTGGGTTTTCGAGAAGATATAAAAATATCACGTACTTTAGATTTTTATCACTTATATCCATCTCTTTTTTATAATATTAGAATATATAATAACGATATTATTTATTCGTTGTGAAATGAGTTTTCTTACTTAAAATCAGCAACGAATACCGTATCTGTCATTATATAATTAGCAACGATCCATATAACGACGTCTATCCGTTTCTATTTTTCAAAATATCAACTAATCGTCGCTATTTTTTTAGTTTCAAAATTTATCGACGATTAATTAGAAGTTTGAAAAATAGCAACGAATAAGTACCGCTATGTGGACCGTTGCTAATGATATAACGTCATATACGATATTCGTCGTTAATTTCGAGTACGAAAAATCATTTCGTAACGAATAATATCATCGTTATATATTTAACAACGCTCAATTTAGTGCAAATTTTGAAAAAAAAAACGTCACTATAGCTCAATTTTTTTATAGTGTTCGTTGAAGTAAAGTAAGAGTATAATTGATATTATAAAAGGACAGAGCTGTGAATGTTATAAGAATATAAGAGTACAACTGATACTGGTAAAAAGAGAAGCACAATTGATATTGTAAAATCTAAAAAGACATAAGTGATAAAAATCCTGTATTTTTGGTATCACAATCTCTACAATCTTTTTGGTTACCCACACAATCTCTGTAACTCTTAGGGCCAGTTTGGTAGCTAGGTTGGGCTCGGTTGGGATACCCCTGTGAATAGTAAACTGTGTAGAGAATTGAGAGGATTGGAATGAGAGGTACACCGGTGTACACCAGCAACAAAACCGATCCTTACACGACAACTTTTGTACAGGGGCATATGTGATGCGTGGTGTAATTACAAGTATTACAGGGGTTACCAGGCAGTTAAACAATACTTCCGGGGCCATGACGTAAAAGTCTTTAGGCGGTTGAAGGGCCGTGATGATGGCGATGGACGGCTGAGATGGGAGGAGGAGGATAGGGCCGAGAAAGGGACACGACACGTAGGTTAGGGCGCGGAGGTGTGGACGTACGAAGACCTTTTGTTCCACGGGCGACATGTTGACCACATAAATTAATGTGTGGATGCCTTTTTTTTATTGTGTTGGACATATATGCACAAATATGTGGACTGGATTCCCACTGTCCGGTGTCGCTGTTTGCAGCCTTCCCTCTGTCCACCCATAGAAAGCCTTTCCGGTGGATGGGTGCCACCTAGGGATGCAAATGATCAGTTTGGATCATGGACGGTCATATTGCGATATATCGGTATCGACAGGTCATCGATATATCATCGATATGGTCGATATCGGGTATCGACAAATCAAATATGCACAATCCTGTTCCAATGTTGGCGATATGGGTCTATATATCGTCGATATATCGGCGATGTATCGACATGATACCGATATCGATATGTCCTTCCATGATTTGGATACTATATATAATCGTATTCTTATTTATTTTAAAATAAGGATACAAATACGGATAAGAATAGTTACGGATGTAAAAAATATGTTACATATCTTTAAAAATGAATACGAAGGTAAAACGAATACGAATCGGATACAAATATTAACATAAAGTTTTAATAGATTAACTAACATATACATGTAAGAGTATTTACACCCATGACCTTGAGTAATTTCGTAATTACCTCGAAAATCGTCCATAATCACGAATAACACCCAGAACCCTCAACAATGCGTAATTTTACACTCATAACCTTCCGTTAGTTTGGTTCATTAAGTCAACCATATGAGTGAGTTAATCTAAACAATATACGATCTAACGGTTAGGATTAATCAAAAGTAAAAAAGAAAGAAAATAAAATCCATTGGAACGTTGGGGTTGCAGCATGGGGGCAGGGGCTTGAAGGTGATTTAATGGGTCGTGGGAGGCGGATGAGAGGATGGGTGGGTACTGGAGGAGGGAGGCTGGAGGTGGTTGGCTGGCGGAGGAAGGGGAGGAGAGGGTGTGCGCCAGAGGAGGGGATTGGAGGAGGAAGGGGACTCATTTTGTAAATAATGAAACTTTAAGAGCAGAAAACGGATATCGTTAGAGTTAACAGGAATTTTGATGGAAGTTAACACAAGGGTTATGGGTGAAAGAGTTAATCATTATTGGGGGTCATGGGTGTAATTTGTGATTATGGAGAGTTTATGGGGTAATTGCGAAATTACTCAAGATTATAGGTGTAAATATCCCTAATATATATACACACACACATACTAGATATAGTAATTTCATAACAATTATATCAACAATAGTAAATGTAGTCATAAAATATTGTTACGCATACTTATAAAAAAATATATTAGTATATTTATTTACGAAAACGAATATACGAATACAAATGCGAATCTTAGCGAATGTCAAAGTGATATCCATCCATACCCGCATCCATTTTAAAACGAATATGAATACGAATGTCAATATATATAACGAATACGATGGCGGATCGGATACGAATATATTCACATCCGTTTTCATCCCTAGACTGCCATGAATATTTTATAGGGGGCAAATGTAATTGTAATTCTTGTACATATTAAATAATAATAATAATAATAATAATAATAATTGAATTTTAACTGTAACAAATTTGGATAGGAGGCGTCTGTTTATGTTGTTGTGCATGTATCATATTGCACTTACTAAAGACCATGCATGCCTTCTTTTGATCATGAATCTAATCTTGATATAAGGATATATCCGTGTCCGACTGCCGTCATATCTGTTTTTGAAGCGGGTATGGATATGCATTTTAATTTTTTTAGATATAGATACTAGTTTCATTTTTTGAGTATATGGGTATGGTTACAAATTTTTCTGACAAATACTGATATAAGTATTTGTACTACCAAATATGTGTGTATATCCTAAGCATATATAAATAGGGAAAATGGAGTATGCTCCCTGTGTGTAGCTAACTTACATGCTCCTACCTATTTTCTCTGGTATTTTTTTATTTTTCTGAAATGAAATCTATTGAAATTTAGATCACAACATGTCACCATGGTGTCATTCAAAATTTGACTTAATTCGATACTTCTATCCTCTCCATCAAGACTGTCAAATTTTAACGGTCTCAGAATTGCTGAAAATAACCTCCTTCAGATGGAGGGTATAAGAGTAGGGATGCAAACGGATGCGGTTATATTCGTATTCGTTTGTATCCGTATTCGTTTTTAAGAGGATATGGATCTTGTTTTCCTAAAACAGGCGAATACGAATACGAATACGAATATTGGAAACGAACTTTTTGCGGTTACGAATACGAATACGAATCCTTACTTAACGAATACGAATACGAATACGAATACGGAAAATATAACGAATACGAATACGAATACGAATACGAATATTCGTTACTAAATAAATTATTTTATTTAAGTTATTTACCTAATAACTAAGAAAACTAGGGCTTCTTCTCCCCAACCCAACTCCCACCCGCGCCTACCCTATACCCGACGCCGACCTCCTCCCTTCCAATAGCCGCGCGCCGCCTGCCGCCCTCCTCCGCCCCCCGCCACCCCCTTCCGGCCCCTGCCATCCCTCTCCGCCCCTCCTTGCGGCCCCTGCCAGCCTGTAGCGGCCTCCCTCTGCCCCCTCTTCCACCCCTCCGCCCACCAGCCGTCCCCCTTCCGCCCCCTGCCATCCCCCTCTGCCCCTCCTGTCGCCCTCCTCCGCCCCCCGCCGGCCCCTTCACCCCCCCTTCCGTCGCCCTCTTCACCCTCATGCCGTCCTACTCCGCCCCCCGCCGCCCCCATCACCCTCCCTTTCGCCGTCCCCTTCACAGCCGCCCTCCTCCG
This sequence comes from Ottelia alismoides, assembly GCA_037367405.1. Classification (NCBI taxonomy): domain Eukaryota; kingdom Viridiplantae; phylum Streptophyta; class Magnoliopsida; order Alismatales; family Hydrocharitaceae; genus Ottelia; species Ottelia alismoides. The sequence continues at coordinate 426,472 of JAZKJV010010154.1, forward strand.
CCCCCCGCCGCCCCCTTCACAGCCACCCTCCTCCGCCCCCCGCCGCCCCCTTCACAACCGCCCTCCTCTGCCCCCCGCTGCCCCCTTCACAGCCGCCCTCCTCCGTGGGACATTCACAGGATAGAGATTGCCGGGTTGTTGGTGATATAGTGAAGGTGGGTTTGTTCTTATGTATTCCTAATGGTACAATGTTATTTCATCATCTGAGGTCATTCTAATGCGAATATTTCCTTGCCTACTTGTAGCTCGGCAAACCCCCAGTTAATGGTTCACCTGGGACGCCTGCTTGTGATCCTCACGGCGATGCTCCAATTTTGGGTGATTGTTGGTACACCTGTACATTGGATGATATATCCGAGGAAGACAAGAAGCGACGCCTACGCAAGGTTTCAAATTATTTTTTTAGCCTACTCCGCACATAGAGAATTTCTTAGTTTCCCTATTTGCTTTTGAAACATGCAATTTACTAGTCAAAAAAATGTTGCATCTGGGGAAGTCAATATTGGCAGCATCTGTTTGATAATGAAAACATTAGTAATCTTATGATTGTGCCTTTTAAAGGTTTAGTAAACCTACCACTTGTCATTCTTCATTTCCGTAATCATTGTTTGGATTGTTTTTAGGCTTTGGGGCAAACAGCGGAATGGTTCAGAAAAGCATTGTCTGTTGAACCAGTTAAAGGAAACCTGCGATTAAGTGGTTATTCTGCTTGTGGGCAAGATGGCGGTGTTCAACTTCCTCATGAATATGTCGAAGGTACTCTGTATCTAAGATCTTTGCAATATTCGTTTGATATTCGTATTCGTTCGTAAAAGATTCGTATTCGTATTCGTATTCGTATTTTGAGGACATGGATCTTGTTTTTTACATTCGTATAACATTCGTATTCGTATTCGTATTCGTAATATAAAATGAATATGGTTATGGTATAACCTGAATTCGCATTCGTATTCGTTCGTTTGCATCCCTATATAGGAGTCTATGTTTCTGGCGAAATTTGAATGACATGTTAGAGCGATATAGTGAAGAATATACGTATTTTTATTTTCCAAAAAAATAAAAAAAAAGGGAAAAATAGGGGTGGGAGTAGCCAATTAGCTACACCCAGGGTGTAGCCTCATTTAACCCATATAAATATGCGTGTATGTATTAATATCTATATATATTATGGGATTGTGTGTAATATAATACGTTTTGGAATCATTCTCAAATGCAGGATTGAAGATATATGGAGTAAATTACAAAAATAACCCCAACTATACCTCGATTATTTCTCATTTTTTTAAATAACAGAGGGATTTGAACTTTTCTCTCATATCCATCTTTTATAATTTCTTGCGACCCATCTCTTGATGTTAAAGCATATATAAAGTTGAATGTTTAATGCTCTTTTTATAACATTTCAAAATGAAGCCTGAATTGAGACATAATAGTTATAGCTTCTTTTAAGTATTTCCAAATTATAGATATCTTATGCTACCTAACTATCTGCTATAAAGTTATATAATTTAATATGTTACTTTTTTGTATTTATATTTAATTAGTTATTAATTTCAACTTTAGAAAATTATTTATATTGGATTTAAGTGTTACAAAAAATTAATATCCGTAGGATAATCTGTATCCGTTCATGAAATACTCGTATCCGAATTATAAGTATCAGTTTCCATATTATATCCACTTGTGAAATATTCAATTCTGAATTATAAGCACTTGTTTCCATATATGTATCCATATTTAAGGATATGATTAGGATTGTCAATATTCGTGAGATACTCGTTGTAACGTCCCGGGCTTAGGTCCTCGGTCCGTTATTGAGGAAAACTGGCCCTGACAACTTGTTGGGTTCGGACCTAAATGGACCCGTTAACAACTACCCAAAATGCTTAAGCCCAAGTTGTCAAGTAGTAATCCCCACCACTTATAAACCACACTCACACTTTGTGAGTTTTCCATGTGGTACTATGTTTGGGTTGGGGGTGTTACAACCTCCCCCACTTATATTCGCAACGTCCTCGTTGTGACATGGCTCGTCACTTATTCCCAGTGATAGTGGCGGTTGCACGCTCCGGGTAGCCATCTCGTCCAACCTCTTTGTAGGGGCAGCTCCTCTCGGGTAGCCCTTTCCACTATTAGAGGGAATTTGGCTCTGATACCATTTGTAACGTCCCGGGCTTAGGTCCCCGGTCCGTTATTGAGGAAAACTGGCCCTGACAACTTGTTGGGTTCGAGCTCAAATAGACCCGTTAACAACTACCTAAAATGCTTAAGACCAAGTTATCAAGTAGTAATCCCACCATTTATAAACCACACCCACACTTTGTGAGTTTTCCATGTAGTACTATATTTGGGTTGGAGTGTTATAGCCGTTTTCGTATCTGTATTCCTTTAAAAAAAAGATAAGAATACGATAGCACCTATATGAGGAATGAGCATGAGAGCGTTAAAGATTATAATGTTAAAGCAGTTGAGGTAGTTGAGGCACCGTCAATAAAGAAGAAGGTAAAGGAATTGAACCAGTCCTTTTAAAGAGCAACTCTATTCATAATATTCTTGATATGTTCCAAGTAAAAGTCATTAAAAACATCATTGAATAAAAAAGAGTGCTACCAAGTTTGATTGTTAGAGATAATATTCCAAAAAAACATGGTAAGGGGACCTTTCTTACATCATATAATTGTCGATACAAAAGCTTGAACCTCTTCAAATATAATGAACATATATTTCATGTATAGAAGGAAGAGATTGAAGAATGCATTGCTGAATAGCTTGAATTGAATAAGAAATGGTCCAAGCATGGGTGACCCTCTCATGTGGATGGTTAGACGAGTTATACGAGAAAGCAAATTATCAACTTCTTTATATATTGTGATAGGAAGGTCATATTCATCATGTTTGTACATGCATACAACTGCATTCAAGGATCATAAGATATAGTTAAACTCTTGAAAGAAGTCATAGAGGAGGTTGATCACGAGAACCATGGACGACTCTAGAGGGGGGCATGGAGGGGCACATGCCCCCTCTAGATTTTATAATGCCATCTTTTTATTATTGATATAATATATATTTATAATGTTATTTTGGTGTTCCTCTATTAAATGTACTTGTAAACTTAATTTGTAACCTCCCCCTCAATTTGGATTTGATTTATCATCTCTCTCCACAATTCTCTCCTCTATTTCATCTTTTGAAATCTTTTTTCATACATACGTTCTTCTTCTTCTCTCTCTTTCATTGTTATATCTCTTAAAAAGTCAGACTGGATTAGTTGATCAAACTGGTTGGATTGGATACTATCCTCGATTTTGTCGGTTCGACCGATTCCATGGAAGTATAAATAGAAATTTTAAAAATTAGTTTGAATGTTGATCATGTCCGACTGAAGTGGACTAATTTGACTTGGATCGCACTGCTACAAAGAATTGAGATATTATTAATTATCAACAATGATTCAATACGCATATTCTTAGTGGCACACACGCATACACAAAATTGCGCCTGCACGTGGTTTTCATGATTTAGAATATCGATTCCACCCGTATGAACCACAAATTAAGTTCAATCCAAATTTTTGAGGTTGATATATATGATGAAGTCATGAATACTCTACTCGGTTTGACCCAACAATCGAACTCGGTTAAATACCAAACCAGTGACTAAATGGTTCAGCATCCGGTCTGGGTTTTAAAAATCTTATTCTCACCCTTTCTCCATGCATCTCCCTTTCTTTCTCACTCACTCATCACTCTATTTATCTCTCTCTTTCACTCATTGAGAAAATTAAATAAGTGTAAATACGAAAGGTAACTTTATTTTATGAATTTTATATTGTTTCTATTGTGACCCTATACTCCATGTTTAAATTTAGATGTTTGTGTACAATTTTTCTCCAACTCTTTTAGATTATTTCTACATGGAAAAGTTTCAAAATCTTATTGAATATATGATTTGTCCAAATTTTTAATGGATATATATGTATCGGATATTCAATCTTATGATTTTATATATTTGTCACAAAAAGAGATATTTTTTGCTTGTAAAAAGTTAAGAAGTTCCATCAAATTGTCATTTTTATGATGCATTATAATTACGCCATATGTTACTAGGTAATATTACAACTAACATATAAATAATAGTTTTACTTTGTGCCCCCTTTGCAAAAAGTTTCTGGCTCCGTCCCTAGCGAGAACATTGTGTTTGATGGCGATAAACCGTAGCAACAATATAATGAGGTCGACGTCGAACACAAATGTGAATTTTTGAGATGTGATCAATCATATCGATTGGTTGCCTTCATTATATTGTTGCTACACTACAAGAAAAGTGATCTAAGACAATGAATAATTTAATATTCGTTGCCATATCTTCTGTAGTTAAATATATAACAACGAATATTATTCATTGCTTATTTCTTTAAATTCGCAACGAATAATGGTATTCGTTTCTATATTCCTCACAACGAATCATATATACGAACGATTATTCGTTGCATTTTCTTTTAATCGTTGGTAAATTTGGCAACGATTAATGTGAATTTTAACGAATAATTCAACGAAAAAATCGTCGTCATATGGAACTATAACAATGAACATGATGTTCGTTGATAATTACAAGTACAAAAGATGATTTGACAACGAATAATATTCGTTGTTGTATCTTTAACATCGAAAGATATGACAACGAATATTCAAATTATTCGTTGCCTTACGTCTATTTTCTTGTAGTGCTAGCAAGTATCAGTATTTTTAGTTTTGGATCTTCCAAAACATTACCTCATTGTATCTAAACCTTTTTTTATCCTTCGGGAAAAAATCTATTATCTTCATAACAAAAGGAGTAAAACCAATACAGATTTCTTTTTTTGACTCATCTGTGGAGTTGAAGACCCCATTAAGACTTTTTTTTATCCAAAGAAAAGTTTGATTCATGTCGAGCCTAAGAGGCAAAAATGAGAACAATGACATCATTTGATATGCTAGTCAAAAAAATAAAGTTTATTATTGATTGTAAAATGAAAATTTCATGGTAAGCCAGAGGAAAAAAACAAAATGATTCTCGTTGCAAGAACAAACAAAATATGAGCAGCCCAAATCGTGAGAACGAGATTGTAGGAGAGTAATACAAGCACATGTGGAAAGCCTACCTAAGATGTATAAGAAGCCGTATTCATACCTATAACTAGAAAGGGAGTGCAAAGATTTATTATGATTTACATTTAACACCTTCCTTTCTCTACTGGAGTGCATGTATGGCTGTCAGAAAATTCTCAAGTTTGACATTCTTTCAGATTCAGCTCGCTAAAAGTTCGATTCAGATTCGATTCGAAAACAAATGAACTGAACCTCAAAAACATAGGTTCGCTCAAGTTCGATTCGTTAAAAGTTCGATTATACACGCACATACATACATAAAAGTATATGTGCATACATATTGTATATATACACAGAAAAAAAGACATTCTATCACAACATAAAGGATATTCTCTTAATTTCTCAAATCTATCCCGCAATCCTCTCCCTAAATCCCCATTCCCCATTCCCGAAACCCCCACAAAACCCTCCCCATCGGGCTATGGCACTGCCCTATTCTTAAATGAACATTTAACGAGCCAAACTGAACCATTACGAAATTTACCCGAGCCAAATCATACATGATTACAGTTTTCATTTTATCGAGCCGAACCGAACCCGAGCCTGAAAGTATGCTAAACGTACCGAACCGAGCTTGAGTTGGTTCGTTCATATTCGGCTCGTTTACACCTCTAAGTGCATGGCACCTACCTTATAAACTCAATAGCAAAATAAAACTACCTTGCCTAGGTACAATGCTAGCTGAATGCAAACCTTATCAGTTAGATGTTTCATAATAAAAATATTAGAATGTATTTTGAAATACTAATTTGATAACGTTGTACCACTAAATAGATTACTATTGATTACAATATACGGGTACATCTTTGAGAAAAATAGTGGAAAATAGTGGACGATGACAAAAATACCAACAATAATGGTGATAAAAGGGTAAATGCAGCTGATGAGAGAGAATGTGAAAGATAAGATCAGAAAAATAGTATAATGTTTGGTTGGTTAATATCGATAAAAAATTGCATTCATAAGTTTCGATCTTTGATCTCGTTCTTGTTCTTTCTTCTCCCTCCATCGAAACAATGAAACTCATTTTACATTGGAATCTACTTCCTTCATCTTCCTACCCAGAGTCAGATGTCTCATGCACTTTGAGCAACTAGTTATAAGCGTATGCATCAACTGCATAGAAGATAGCAGTGGAGAAGATACATGTATGTTCATTCGTCTCAATCACGAGTGTGGTTGTCGACTACCTTTGATTCGTCCAGTATCAGGTAAAAGCTCTGTGCCTGATCATAGTGCAGTCAGAAGTGGGTCTTCCAATCATCTCCTAGTGGAAAACATATAAGCAACGTCGAATATTGAAGCAGATATAACAACACTTGAATACTTTCTGCTTATGGAAGTTTGTAGCTTTGAATTTTTCGCGGTCTTTAGATTATTCTCTTAATCTATGGTATCGTTTTAACCGTGGGATCAAATTTCGACGAAATTCAATTTTGGTAGGTGATCGAAATTCGACCGAAATGATCGATGTCGACCAAAATTTGGGATCCCCTAATCAACAAACCGAAATGACCAAAATTTCGGTAAAATTTCGATCGAAATTCGATCGAAAATTCATTTCGGTCACTCACCGAAATGGTGACGGAAATCAAAATTTGAGGCCTTGATTTTAACACCCTTTACACTTGTCGAGAACTCTTGTTAGGTTTTGAGATTACGGAGCTATTTTACGAGTTCAATCAGAATAAAAACAACAAATAATAAACAAGATTGATGTTATTCCTGTTATAAAACTTGTTAAATTGCAATTTTTGTGGTTGTAGATAATAGCTGATAATGCTAAGGCTGAACCATTTTTTATATTCAGTTGAATGCTCGAATCTCTATGTTGCTTGGATGACACGAGGAATTGGAACAAAATCAATCAAAAGATAAAACTCTTTGAGGATAGAGAAGTTACATGATCTTATATACATTGACTACAACCTAAGGATTAAACATGCAAGAGAGACAAAATGGTATTTGCTCATAGAAAAGTTTACACCGAAACATGAGACAACTGGACAACGAGCTGCGCCGCTAGCCTTTTTTAAACAAACTAGAGCATATAGACTCCAATAATATTGCATGCATCTTCAAGATGCACGATAATGAAGAGGAGGGAGACGTCTTGCATAAGTGAATGGACGGCTATGGCGTTCCCATGCTCGGTGTGAGAAGAGAAGGCCAAACACATAAATTGCCTCTGATATGGATGTAGACATTAAAGATTATACGATCATATTAGACAAATATCTCAACCTTGCTAGAGGGTTGGAAAGTGATAATGTTGATGATTCATTCACTTCCAAATCAAAATTAGAAAGCAATGAAGGAGACAATAATGATGCAACAATATAGGTATATGGATGAATTATACGTTCTAATGGTGGTTTTGGTGGAAGACCATATATATGATACTAGATGCATAATTAAAGGGATAATTACATCCACAATCCTGAGTAATTTGACAATAACATTCATAACCCTGTATAATAGCGAATTACATGAGAAACCTCGAATAGTCACTCCGTCTCACACCCATAACCCTCCGTTAATTTAATACGTTAACTCAACCATATAAGTGAGTTAATCTAACCAATCTACCCATGAACGGTTAGGATTAATCAAAATAAAAAAAAAAGAAAACAAGTCGTGCACGGTGGGAGAGGGAGGTTGAAGGGATCGGCCATGGTAAGTGGTTCCAGCTGGAACTCCATCGGCAGGGGGGTGCTACGGTGATGGGGGGGACTCCATCTACAGGGTGGCCCGGGTCGAGCGGTGGAGCAGGGAGGTTGTGGGGCTCGGGGGAGGGGGGGGGGGAGCAGGTTGGCAGGTGCGGAGCACCGAGGGGGTGGGGGCTTCATGCTCGGGGGAGGGGGCTGGGGGAGAGGCTTCGTGCCCGACAAAGGGGGGTTGGGTTTCGTGCTCGGGCAGGGGCTTCATGCCCAGGGGAGGGAGGCATGTGAGAGGCTCCGTGCTCGGGCGGGAGGGGGGGTTCTGCGCGGGGGCGGGGGCTTCGTGCTCTGCGGGGCGGGGGTGGGGGGAGGGGTTTCGTGCTCGGGAGATCGAGGGGTTGGCGGGCCGTGCTTTGCTTGCTCCGTGTAATTATACGATGGACGGTAACTGTAGCACGAGGCCCAAATGGCTCTTCTTCTCCGGGACCAGTTCTGGTTAAAAACGGAGCTAATGCTCCAGGTAGTGGTTCAAGGCTGAGGTCTTCAAACTGCTGATCTACATATCAAATGAGATTGCTCGAGCTTTGATTTGCTCGGCCTATGGAATGAGGCCAAAGGTGGAACTGCGCACACGATTCATTCTGCTATCTACAATCAAGTGGGAGGAACCTGGGCACGGGGCTCGGGGGAGAATGGAGGTTGCTAGCAGGGGAGGTGACGCGGGGTTGCAGGAGGAGCTCGCCAGCGGCATGCTTCGAGGGGGCGAGCGTGGGAGGAACTTGGGAACGGAGCTCCGGGGATGACGGGGGCTGCGAGCAAAGGTTGAAGGAGGAGATGCTTGGATGGCATCTTCTCGTAAATAAGAAAGAACTTTAAGGGTACTTTTGTCCTTTTTCAACGGAAACTGTCAAACAAAACAGGTACTCTAAACGGAAAATAACACAGGGGTATGTCATGTAAGAGTTAAGCATTACTTAGGGTTTCTCATGTAATTCGCGATTATACAGGGTTATGAATGTTATTGTCAAATTACTCAGGGTTATAGGTGTAATTATCCCATAATTAAAACACTATTTGAATCATGCCTCAATTCAAATGGTGGAGAAGAATGTAAGGGTCAATACACATGTACACATGAACAATATTTCAAGATCATGCCTACATCCAAATCATGTAGAGCAAATGGAATACTAGCCATACCCAACATACCCACACTTTCAACCACAAATATAACAACAGAACGACAATAAGGCGGAAGATTCGATATCTTTAGTTGAATCCTTAAGCCTAGACGTAGGAGGAGCTTCAATGCTTGATGCAAGAGCAACATCTAATGTTTTTCCCAACTATTTAAATGCTCCTTCCCTCATCCTCCGCTTTTGATGGTCATGCTATCTTTATCTTGGTGATTTAAAGAAAATCGGCAATAATATATATGGGGCCTTTCAAATGAGTGGGGGCTTTTCTGAAATTGTAAAAGCCACTGCGAATTTAATAAAAAATATGTAACAGTTTTGTAAAAGTATAAGCTGCACATTGTAAAAAAAATGAATTTTGTAAAATATAGTATCTAAATTTAAATTAACATTTCCATCCAGTATGATAATATTTTCATAATTTTATTTTATTATACATGTTGTATTGTTATATGTATGAAACAAGAAATTGTAAATATATTGAAAAAATACCTAAATTAAGGGTGGCTCACCATATATATGGTGAAACCACGCCTCATTTGAAGTTTCTCCTACACACACGTGCGCGCACACACACGCACATACACGCACACACGTACACACGCACACACGCGTACACACACATACATTTCTAAAGTAGTATGGGATATGACACATTTACATTTTTTTACCATGCAAACCCTCCACCTTGACACTAGAGATATCATCTCCTTGTGCTTCATCATTTTGATTCTCAAGTTGCATCTTTATCGAGTCGGTATTATTCGATCGAACTGAATAGTTTGTTCAACTAGCTCGTCTGCAGATGATTTTTTTTAAAATTCTTATATTTCTGATCTAGGTAAAAGGTTGGATAATCGATGATGGAAATAGGCTTCTGAACTATTTGTCGATTAGACCAATGTTGAGGTTGCAAGTAAGAGATGTTGTATATTTGGTGCAGAATAATTTAGAATAAATTATGTAAAAATCCGAGAGCTATATACTTGATTTCAATGTTATACTTAAACTTCAAATGGTATGAATACGGTACATGATCTTTAATATTTGTCTCAATGTGATCATTGTCAATTGAAATTTAATTGATTGTTTGGTCTTTTTAGCATTAAATAACATTTCAACCACGTTGAGATAAATATTAAAGATCGTGTACCACATTTTTAACTTTTAAAGTTCAGGTACGACATAGAAATCAGATGCATAGTTCAAGGACTTTTGTGTAAATTATTCTAATTTATTTTGTTATTTTTTAGGAGTAAAATGAAATGTGATTTTATTTTCACTCATGCTTTAAGAATTCAAATAGGAAAGGAGGGTATGAACTCTCCCATTAATTATAGCTAGTTATTGATCTTAAATCGAACTTGAGAGATTTTTTATCTTCCTAAAAAAGGGAGTGTCATTTAAAGAAGGAATATTTACACCCATAACCCTGAGTAATAGGGTAATTACCCCAAGAACCCTCGATAAACACGAATTACACCTAAAACCCCGAATAATTGCTCCGTCTTACTCCCATAACCCTCCGTTAGTTAACTTCATTAACTCAACCATATGGCTGAGTTAATCTAATCTATCTGTGATTTAACGGTTGAGATTAATCGAAAAAAAAAGAAAAGAAAGATGAGGTGGACTTGACCTGGAACAGGAAATTGCATGTGGGAGGGGTTCCAGGCGAGCGACCTGGGGGCGGCGCGGGCATGGGGGATGGGTTTCTAGGAGAGGCAGAGCGCAGGCGACCTGGGCGGCGTCGGAGGGGAAGGGGGCGACCTGGGGCTTGGGCGCGGGCGAGGGGGTGGGTTCCCAGGCGAGGCGCGGGCGACCTGAGCGGCGTCGGAGGGGAAGGGGGGTGCGCGGGCGATCTGGGCGGTGCCTGAGGGGAAGGGGGGGCGCGGGCGACCTGGGCGGTGCCGGAGGGGAAGGAGGGGCGCGAGTGACCTGGGGCTTGGGGGAAGGAGGAGGGGGCGAATTGGGGCTTGGGCGCCGCGACGGCCCTCGTCAGCGATCTTCGTCTCCTGCTCCTGCTCAACCTCATCTTCGTCTCTATCTCCACCACCACGCACAGCCCCTGTAGCAGGAAGAAGCAGGTCGCCTCCCCCGACTGCCTCTCCAGCGTCCCGCAGTAGAACAGCGCCTCGTGCACGATCCCGGAGACGAAGAACGACGCCACGATCCCCGCGTACGTGCCGAACCTCGCACGCACGGGCTCGTACACGACAACATGCGGCTGACCATAACGTTCCACCGGCCGCTCCAGAAGTCGTGCAGGGATGAGCTGAGATACGGCTCCGGGCTTCTCTGGGGGGATGGGCAGTGGGGGTGTCGGGGAAGAGGGAGCTGGGCTGGAGGGGGGTGGCGGAGTTCTTTGAGCAGCCGCGGGGGGATCCGAGGTGGCAGAGCTCGAGGACGGGAGGCTTCGAGCGGGCGCCAGCGCGAACTCGAGAGGGAGGTGGTCTTTGAGCAGCCACGGGGGCCTCCGAGGACGCGGCTTCGAGCGGGCGCCAGCTTGAACTCGAGGCACGGTGAGGGGGAGGGCTGCAGCTTGGCGGGGGGAGAGGGAGGTAGCAAGAGCAGGACGTGGGGCTCCTCGGGGGCGGAGGCGCAGGGAGGAGGAAGGCTGGAGCTTGCATGCGGGAGAGCGCAGGGCAGTAGGGGCAGCTTTCCGGGGGTGACGGGGGTATTTTCTGAGAATGTGATTTTGTTTTAGGGGTAAAATTGTCATTAATGGATGGAACCGGTTAAAGTTAACGGCTTAAATGGATGGAAGTTGACTCAGTGTTATGTAATGTAAGGGTTAAACATTATTCGGGGTTCTGGGTATAATTCGTGCTTGCGCAGGGTTCCTGGGGTAATTACGAGATTACTCAGGGTTATGGGTGTAAATATCCCTTTAACGAAGTGGTAGTTGGTAACTACATTTTTCAGTATACTAGGATCTTACCCGCGCTTCGCGGCGGAATATAAATTGATTTTTTAATTTTAATTTAAATATTAATTTGTAATGTTTTGAAATGTAAAAAGAGTAAATGAAATAAACATGGTGTTCTAGGTGAATTTTTAGTAATAATTTTCATCTAAAAAACTTTAGATTTATAACAAAGATGAGGAGTGCACAGATTTATAAAGAGATGAATCTCGTAGATATTAATTTCCTTGTATATTTGATTAACAATGTAATTCTTTTATTGTGAAGTAAAAAAATAAATATCGATTTTTCAAAATGTATTTTGTAATTATAGTCTTCCGAATTATATAGCACACATCTCGTATGTGCACCCAAATGTGCAAAATACAGACAAAAACAAATATTCAAATTCATATATGTTGTTCTTAAATTCTAACCTCATACAAAATCTAAAATCAATAGATTTTGGACTAAAAAACAAAATATATAGCTATTCTAAAAATTACATTGGATTAGAAAAGTTTAAATATGTAAAAATAACAGTTGGATCGAAGCACTTTAGCATTTGTACATACATACATTGCATATATGTGTTATTTTCTCTTAAATGTCATGTGTCATTTAATATATTCAATATATTCGTACGTGATACCACATATTATTTTTTTAAAAATGTGAAGAGACACAATACTAAATTTGATATTTTTTTCTTATTCCAGTGTACATATTTCATCCACAATCACTTTAATCATATTTTTATATTATTGTTTTAACATACAACTCATTATGAAGGAAAAGAAAGATGAATTTAGAATTAAAATATAAAAAAACACAACTTCTATTTTAACATATATTCCTTCCTTCACATCTAACCTAATAATCAAACTATAATCTAAATGTTAAGTACTACGAACATGAGAATATCCTACTTTAATGTAAAAAAAATCAAATACAACATGAAGTGTAGTGAAATATATGGGCATCAATGCAAATTTTAATAGATAGGATTAACAAATAAAACATGTTAATATTAAATATGACATGATTAGATCAAAATCCGATCCATTCAAATTCATGTGAACTCATGTTAAGTTGAGTAAAAACCCAACTTTAACATATGTAATAGATAAAGAATGATAGAACCCTTTATTGAAGTGTTTTTTTAGAACCAGGTGATAATTTGCATGGATTTTGGGATTTGGCACCAAGATCTGATGTGTCGTATCAAAAACTTTGAAAATTATTATTTTTATCAAACAGGAATAACATTAATTGTGACTTTTAGAATAATTGACCTATTGATATCATATGTGTAATATTGTGTTGAGACTTAATTAACATTCTTACTAATTAATGACGATATATGTAGAAATTTATAAGAATTTATATTTATGTATTAGACATATTTTTATAAGTAGAATAATTAAAAGAGGATAGGGAGTATGCACCCAGGTGCATGTAATTCTACATGCACCCGGGTCTATAACTCCCAATTTTTTTTACTTTTCCGAAAAATACCGCCATGTATATTCATCTATATATCCCTCCTGTATGTCATTCCAATTTCGTCAGAAACAGAGACCCCTATGTCCTCCATCCAGAATAGGTCGATTACAACAATTCTAAGACCGTTAAAATAATGTGTTCTCGATGGAGGACATAGGGGTCTCTGTTTCTGACGAAATTGGAATGACATACGGGAGGAATATATAGATGAATATACATGGCGGTATTTTTCGGAAAAGAAAAAAAATTGGGAGTTATAGGCCCGGGTGCATGTAGAATTACATGCACCTGGGTGCATACTCCCTATCCTCTAATTAAAAAAATACATTGGTGGGTAATTCCAAGTAGTAGTTTCAATATCACTTATTCTTTATTCAATGACCGCACTCTCTAAATACTTAATACTTTGAAACACAGCATGTGGCTAACCATGGATATGGAAATATCTAATGGGGTTATAAGACAATATACTCCTAAATGATATGGGAGAATTATGTTGAATCTAGGGACTCCATGAGTACATACTAAGTATTGATACATTATTGATTATGAGTTTATAATATTAAGACATTTATTATTGAGATTTCTATCCAGCGAACCTTAGAAACTTGTTATATTTCCTCTATAGTCTTTTACACAATGTAATTACCCATCGAACCCATAAATTACTTCAAGAACTCTCACAAGATTCAAACAGATTAACCGCGGGGTTAATGGGGTAAGAGTTAGCGAGAAGGTAATTTACAGCGTTTATAGGATTCTTGGGGTAAAAATCTCAATTTATTATTTCAATTATTTCTTACATTCTGTATCACTGAACTTCTACTACATTTCTTAAATAGTGCATGCATTGCTTTGTGTTCGCCTATGTGGTGATTATAAAGATAATTCCGAAAGAAATAATATATTTGCATCTTTATGTTGGGAAAAAATTGTGTATTTCTATCTATTATAGCTATTGAATTGAGAGCATTACATCAATATGCATGTGAGCCATCCAGGAGTACAATATGAATTTAGAAATGGTAGGACAAAAAAGAAAGTTGCAACTTATGGAGATTGTGGTGATCAGGAATAGAGAATATGAGCATGCCAAATCTAAAAATAAAAAATCAAAACCTAACCTGATAAATATGTCCCGAAAGCTTTATGAGCCAGATTAGAAGGTATAGTTGTTTGATGCTTGCTTGAACCTCTTTCGAGGCGAACTCATATATAAGGAGATATGTACCTTTCCTATCCAAATTATTGTGTTCTATGGACATGTCAAGACTCTTGATCCTAGAATTCAAAAATCATTTAGTATAAGTGGGCGACATATGAGGTCTTATCTTGAAAACACTCAACCTATGCTTGCCAATATGTCTATAATATCTTAATAGAGCATTAGAGGCAATTCAGTCTAGCACTTGTCATATAATTACACTCGTCTAATCTACCTTGGTATACATACTACTCTCTTGTCCACATCCACCTTACCCTTATCCACTGCCCCTCAGATTATACAATATCTGTTATGTCTCTCTCTTTTTTCTAATGACAGTTGTGCCCCTTTATTCTTGTAAATTCACAGTTTTTCCTTTTTGTTAAGGTAAAGTACGGGCATAAGTGAAATGAAAAAAAAGGAAAATTTGTGAATTTTATAAGAATACAGGGCCACAACTAATATTGCAAAAAAAAGAGGACATAACTGCTATGTAGAATCTAAGAGAGCGTAACTGTTAAAAATCCTATTTTTTGCCATCAACCTCATCTTTTGTACACAATGCCATGAGGACATGGAAAGACATAGGCATGGGGGAGCAAAGAAGAAGTATAGTCCATACTCATTTCTCGCCTTTACCACAAAAATACAAAAAAAAATATTTTTCTTTCATGATTGAAAAAATATTTATCACATTCAAGATGAGATACCCGTGTTGTATGTTATTCGTTGATGGCATTGTGTTGATTGATGAGACGAGAGAAGGAGTAAATGAGAAGCTTGAGATATGAAGATATGCTTCGGAGGCTAAAGGATTTCGTATAAATATAGCTAAGATTGAATATATGGAGTGTACTTTTTATGGAAGCAATGGTAGATGAATCGAGATGAAGGTTGGTGATAATAACATTCAGAAGAGTAATTCTTTTAGATATTTGGGATCTATTTTGTAACATGATCGAGAAATTGATGGAGATATCACTGATGGAATAAATGCATGCTTGTTAAAGTGGAGAGGAGCATCTACTGTATTATATGATAAGAAAACTCCTTTGAAAGTCAAAGGAAAAATTTACAAAGCAGACATGAGATCTGTTATGCTCTATGGGTATGGATATTGGCATGTAAACCAGATACATGTACAGAGAATGACATTAGCAGAAATTGAAATGTTAAGATGGATATGTGGACACATACATAAAGATTGGATTTTAATGATGCAATCAGAAGGAAAATAGTTGTAGTTCTGATGGAGGATAAGATGCGAAAAAATCGCTAAAGGTGGTTTGGCCATTTGCAAATGAGGTCAGCTGATGCATCGGTAAGGAGACACCAGTTTTGGGATGTTGAACCAGCTAAGAGAATGTGAAGCAGGCTCAAGAAGTGTTGGAATGAGACCATACGAAGGGCTCTTAGTTTTATAGATCTAAGTCCGAGATTGACCCAAGATATAGATAAATGGAGGCAAAGAATCCATGTAACCAATACTGCTTAATGTGGGAAAAAGCTTTGTTGTTGTTTATTGAAAAACTATTGTTTCAAATAACCCCTTAGAAAAATCAAAAATATTTTCTTTTTTTTCAAAAAAAAATAACATGTAAATAAAAACCATTGCACAATATCTATTTCATTTATGTATTTCAAATCACTATCAAATCTTTATGACTTAACGACTTAAACTGATCGTACCTTAATCCGCTAACCTTTTCATATCAGTGCAACTTAATTCCTTGAGTTTTGCTATCTTTCTACGAAATTTGAATCTCACATAAATATGATCATCCTTAACCAAGATAGTACTCTTAAACTCTTGTTCCATTTCAAAGTTATTATATATTACATATAGATCAACTTAGTTAAGCAACATATCGTATCACCCAAATTGAGGTACGGATATATCATGTTAATTGATGATAGAATATTGACAATACGATTAGAGTTCAAAGTCGGTATGTGAAAAGCTCACATTGGTACCTAAATTTTATCTAATCGCTCTAAAGCCCCAATGAAGAGTTATTGAATGCATCGCGAGAAGATAGGAAACTCCAATACCTTATGAGATAATCAGGGACGAAGCCAAAAATTTTTACTTGGGGGGGCGAATTATTGAGACTACACACTTATACACATACACATACATACTTACGTACATATATCTAGACACATTATATATATATATATATAAAGTTTATCTATGTTATTATTTATCATTTTAACCATTAATATTTATTTTCAAGGAATTTTTAATAAGATACCCTTATAAGCTACGATTTCACATAAATATCCAAACAAACATTATATGGACAAAAAAAGTCCTTAAAATTCTTCAAATCACAAAAAAGTCCTTAATAGTCCAGTATTTTTAATGAGTTTATTTTATGTTCAAAATGAAAGTTTGTAAAAAGATATAAAAGTTAGCATGCGTACAACATGTAAATGGAAATAGTTAATTATACATCTTTAATAAAAGGAATAATTCGCTACAATAAAATATGTGTATATATATGTTTTTTTAATCTATTAATATTTCATCCATTTCTAAATATATGAGTATTATTTGTTAGAAAATAGTGTAAAAGACGAATGCCATATCTATTACTATATCATTAATTAAGGTCAATATAGTAATGTTTATTCGTCATATTTTTCAGAATCTTAACTAATCGTTGATATTAAAATTGTGACGGTTAAGCATCACTATATGGACCAACGGTATTGATATAACAACAAATATTACATTCTTTCCTAATTTCAAATATATAAAATCTCATTAAATATTATTCATCATTATATATTAAACACATACGATATAATGGTAATGGCCAATTAAAAAATCTCTACATACTTATTTTGTTCTTGCAGTTATGTATAGAGGGACACAAATGGACGGATACATATACGGATACCGAATCCTTATCTATTTTTGAATACGAATGAGGATACATATATTGATGGATATTAAAACTATCTTACCATATCCTTAAAAAACGGATACATATGTGAAACAGATACTGATCGCATACGAGTAATTTTAGGAATATTGTATAGAATTGATTTAAAAATATATGAATTGGATGGGAAACACATGATATAAATTTATAAATGTGTTTGTATCATAAAAACTATACAACTATGGTAAAAGAAGGTATAGAATTATGTTATATAATATAAATCTATGACTACATTTATACACGAAAATTGATATACAAATATGGATGTTTGCGGATATCAAAACGATATCAATATCCATATCCATTTTAAAACGGACATGGATGTGAAAAAATTCTGTATAAAACAAATACGGTGGCAGATCGGATATGGATATATCTGTAACTATTTGCATCCCTATATGTATAACATATAGTTCCTGTAAAACATACAAGTGTTGATAATTAAATTATCATATTGAGATTATATTATTGATTTTTTTATTGAGAAATAAGAGTGGAAGAATTATATACAACTTATAAATAGAAGATGGGGGGCTATTTTATACAACTTATTAATATTTATATTTAACTAATGTATTTAAACCATAAAATAATACTATTATATAATATACGTTAATTACTTGTTGGGAGACAGGGGGGCCAAGCCCCCTCCCGCCCCCCCCCCCCCCTTGTCTCCGTCACTGGAGATAATGAAAAAATATATCTGCATGAAGAAGATAATTGAAAAAAAAAACATTATTGAATTGGACATATATGTTGGAATTAACAATATTGGGATAGTTTGATGCAATTTGATGGTCAATATCAAGTTGTATCAATATATCTCAATTCCTAGAATTCAATGTTTCAACCATGTGGGGTGCTGTTTAGTCCCACATCTTGGAGAGTTAAAACTAGAACTTGATTTTTATATGGGAAGTCATGAGACTAGTCTGGAAACATACTAGAGAGGACTTTAGACCACAACACACGCACGCCCGCCCGCGCACGCCCGTGCCGCGCCGGGCCAGGCCGGGCACGGCACGACCGCGGCAAAGATCGGGTCAGTTTGTAACTGAGCGTTTGAATTCCAAGGGATATGTCCCATTATCCTCTCACGAAGCGTAACCGCCCAGGCATCTTTAAGTATCTCTTAAAGTCGTGGGTGTAGGTTACGAACATTAGCGATCTTCATTCTCAACGCCTCTCCTCTCTCGAGGACGCTCATCTCCTCTCCTCTCTCGATCTCAGGCTTCGTCTACGGAGGTGACTTTCGAGGATGCTCAAGCACGATGCGCACCGTCGACGAGCGTGGACCGTCGGACCTTGGGAGCAGCACGTCAAGACCCTGTGCGTCAGTAAAGTAGGGGCGTTGTCTCTCTAAGGGGAGCCTACGACAAGACGCTTCGTTTGTGATTTCTAACTCTATTTTTCTTTGTCACATTGTTTGTCGTGATATTTGTTTCCGGATTTTTCCCTTACTTTAATATACATATGTGGTTAAAACTGATGTTTTTCTTATCAATGTTAATATGGATGCATACATATATCGATCTGGTTTGAAAACATGTTGAAAATCGGATTTATATATGTCTGTTGAAATCAATTTTCTCAACAAAATAATGGTTTGAATATGGGATGTCCCTCATTTGTGATGGCCAAGCAGGTCATATAACGAAGAAAATCATCAACTTTCTCGTATCGTGATGGAAAGATGTATTCATCCTGTCTAGAAATATAGCTATGCATCACAAGGGTTGCAAGGATATGGCTATGCTCTTGAAAGAAGTTAGAGAAAAGTCGGTAGCGAGAATAGTATGTTGGTGGTGACCAATAATGGCAATAATTTCAAGGATGCAAGTAAACGATAATATCTTCTTATAAGTATTAGATATTCCGAGCTTCATGTTGCGCATTACATTGACTTGATATCTAAGAATTATGAGAAGAGAGATTGCCAAGAATGTGGTTGATCAAGCACGGTCAATTGCAACATTTACATGCATTCATTCTAAAGTTGACTTTGATAAGGAGATAGTTTAATGACAATATTGTAAATGCTGAAAATCAGAAGATTTGCGATCAACTTTAGAGCATTATAATTTATAAACCATTCGACAAGCAAGTGTCAGCTTGTACAAAATGTATTGTTCAAGGGAATAGTTTGAGATCTGCGAGGTCTAAATTTAATTTGGAAAAAAAGCGAAAATCTTGTCCTAACATTAACTTTTGAGACGATTCCTCTCAGGCAATAAAAAGTGTATGTGAATTGTCTTGACTTTGATAAGAGTAATTGATATTAAGACCCGAACCATAGACGAAGATGGAAGTAAATTTCAAAAAAAAAAATGAATAAATTTGGGTAAATTACAATTTGGGTCCCTATGTATGGCTCTGATTCCAAAATAGGTCACGGTCTTTAAATTGTAACGATTCGGGGCCCAAGATCATTTAGGAAACGGAAATTTTGAAGTTCATGACAAATATGCCCTTGTTGGGAAGGGAATGGGGGTTGGATTCCAACTTTTAAACAAGAGCATACTCGTCATTAACCTCAAAAAATTCCTTACATTAATAACCTTGGGACCCGAATCGTTACAATTTAAAGATCGGGATCCATTTGGGGATTGGACCTATAGATGGGGATTCAAATTGTAATTTACCCAGTAAATTTTGGTTGAGGCTCTTATCAGCTTTTCAACTTGTGGTGTTAAGGTTGATCAAGTCAAGAGATCTGAAGACTTCTTCTCGCTTTCAGCATTGGAGACATCTTTTCTAAGGTACGGACCTGTGCCATTTTCTATAATAGGATACCAAAATTGATGTAATAGATGTAATTTGAGAAACTAGGATGAGTATAATTGTAAAAGTCTTGAATACTAAATCTGTCTAAGATGAAATATGCAAGAAGCTATGTTCCCAAGATCATGATAATTATCATGCTTTTTGGGGAAATTCTCGTGTTAACTCATTCATGTCAATTAAGCCCAACTACGTACTCGCCGCCGACGATGACAGGATAGAGACACGACACTGCAAAGTCAACACCGATGGCGAGGGCAGGCAGCATATGGATCAGTACAGCTCGCACCAGTACAGGCCATTTTACCAGAAGGAATCTGCAGATCACCAGAGTTGCGAAAAGCGAGTAGTTCATTGCAGCGACCACCAGGTCTATGATACTTCGTGTCGCTTCGTTTGCAGTTTTAAGCCTCGATGAAGTCCATCTTGCATTACATTCAACCCAAATACCCCAAGTGATCACAGCAAGGGCCCCCATGGCCTAGTTCTTTCCTTGTGCCGCAGCCTAAGTTTGAACACAAGTTCGGCAATATCCAGGGATCTGAAAACTACATTCTAAACTTCAGATAAGAAAAGGCAGTTGTAAAATATGTGATACCGAGACTCTTGATGTAAACCACATACGTAGTAACCACCGTTGTTTAAGGCCACGCTTCAAGAGCCTATCAAGAGTCGGCAGCCAGTCCAGGATTGCACAATAGAGGGCACAAGCATGCTTCTGCTTCGGTACCACACTTTTGTTCCACAAGATGCGAGCCCAGCGGACGGTCTCGGCTCTTTTCCTGACCACTTCCAAGCTCGCATCTGTACTATGAGCTCAAATGGAAACGTCTAACGCAGCATGGATATCAAAACTTATGATCAGGAAGAAAGAGATATCTTTTAATAAAATTTAAGTAAAGAGTACATCACCTCTGCAGGATCCGTGCTCTTAAGTAGAACAAGATAACAGAAAATAAATAACCGTCAGATAAGATAACTATTCTCAAACATCAAAACCAAACCAGTTCGGCAACCAAATATCCCAATTATGGGAATACATGCAGTTGATAAAAGATTTAAATAAGAACTAAAACTACAATACACCACGCCCCCCACCATCAACTCCTTCCTTCATGTCTATCTGCTCTAACACTTCACCTCCTTCAGCGCATGAGCAAAATACAGGAAGGTCGGATCAGTGGCACCCTCCTTGTAGTATGCGAATACGAGGGTGCTGTCATCATGCATGCTCTCTCCCACGAAACTAAAACAAAAAGATAAATTTAATTAAAGTTACATTAATCACGACTCCATTATTGTTAAGAACAAGAGAACAAAAGAGTTTGCCTTTAAGAACTTACAATTGAAAATCTTTCAGCTTTGAGAGCAAGTACTTTGTAGCCCCCTCAATATTCTTCTTAAAAACCTCTTGTTGCTCCGCTTCGAGCTTGGGAGTAAGGAGCCTAATAAACTTCTTAACAAACGTTACAAACTGCTTTTTGTCAAAAGCAGGTTGCTCCTACAAAAAAAATAACAACAAATCTAACTGTGAGTTCAATGAAAAGGAGTTAAGTTTGTAATCAAATGTCACAAGAAATTGAGCATACCTGAAGGCGGAAGGTGTCGACTATGTCAACAACCTTCTGTGCTTGATCGTCAACACCTTCATCTTCTTCTGCCCCTTCAGCAGAAGGATTGGCCCCAATATTGACATCTATCGCACCTTGGACCACCCACTGAAATATTTATTTTTCAATTATAGCACAAAAATTAAAGGATAATCAGTAGACTTAAAAAGAATGACAGAATAAAACTGACACTAAATGACTATTGACAATATGAGATCTAGCTGGAGTAGCATCATCAGTAGATGGGTGAATAACAAATAACTATAGAAGCACAAATGCTAGGTAAATAAATACTAGTACAATCATATCATAAAACCAAACAATACACCACAGAAATTGAAAGCCCGTTAAACATATTAAGGTGGAAGCTTGAACTTTGTTTCCATAAATTGGATCGTAATAGCCCCAGTTATAGAGTTAAAATTATTTCAGAATTAGAAAAAAGTAATTAATAAAAAATATCGCTGGCATTAATTGCCAATTCAATCAAAATAGGCAGGAAATTTACAATTCTAATGGCAAATCATATCCAGTTTCTGCATCAACGATGATTGGTACATCCGAACAAGATTATAGCAAATCATATCCCGTTTCTGCATCAACACTGATTGGTAGGTACAAAGACTCCGAACAAGACTATAGCAAATCATATCCAGCTTCTGCATCAACACTGATTGGTACGTTCAAACAAGACTATGGCCATTATAAACTAAAAACAAAGGCATAAAGATAACTGTATAGAAGAAGTCGGACTAACCTTTCCTTCAACTTCCCAGAGAATCCCATTCTCTATTTCCTTATAGGGAAAAGAGTCGGAAAGAAGCTCGTCCCCTACAATAGAAGGAACCATATAATTTTTAACATGCTCCGAAACCGAGTAATAATCCAACAATTGTTTCAGCACGCTTTGTATACAACTACGCAACCGTAATGAAAAATGCAACTTCAAAACATAAACAAAACCTTATTTGACATGATAAAAAGCTTTCAAAAATAAAACAGCATGGATTAAGAATACGACTACTTAAACAAAAAAACTATCATCAGCCATTAACAAATCTTTAATCAGGAAAAATCTACCAGTGTGAAACATTTTGATAATATCGGTTACAAACAGAACCTCCAATACTATAAATAAAAAAAGAGAATTCAACTTTATGGTGATGGATGAGGATGTGATTGAAGCAAAAGATGACAACATTTCTACTGGGTATTTCATTTCTAATAGAAAATTTATCAAAATTACTAAAGGTAAAAGTGAAAAAAAATTCAAAACAAAATGATTTTTTTGAGACAACAAAAATAATTTTTCATGATGTCAAATTCTTCTGTGCACATGGTCATCACATATAATGAGAATGTCAGGATGACAAACGAGAAAAGTTATATGTTAAAAAGAGCTTCAGCAGATATCCATGAATACAGAATAGAACATTATTCATGATCTGATTATTTAACAAATGCATAAAGGGTACAGACTATTACAAATGTAACAAGAAAAAAAGCAATCAGCGTGACATTTCCAGAACAGTTTTTTAACTGATTTTGCACATTGTCAGAGAACGCTCAACAATTTCTGAAAATAACTATATTATTATTATTCAAAACAATTTAATAGGATGTGTCAGTCTACCATCAAAGAAATGTAATAATGTTAACAAAACTATGGCAGCTCAAAAATAAGACTGATGGAAATTAAATGTTGCGGACAAGTTATCCCTGGAGGCAAACAACATTACAAATTGGACATACATGGTCCTATCAAATATATTAAAGGAATGAAAAACGTTAATCTATCTTAAAAAAGAATACTACATCAATTACATATAATGACCCAAAGATGAACTTTATGGAGTTTCAATATTGCAGGCATCTCCACACCTAGAGGTATGTATTATTGCCAACAGGGCAGATGCTTATGACTTGATAAAGACATAACTAGAATGAAAGAGAATAAATAATTGGCCAGCACTTGTCGCAATATGGGCAGTTTCAAAAAAAAGCTTGATTGATTGTGCTCGTTTTAATTTATCACTCACAAAATATTGACTGCCTAGAGAAAAGTATCAGTACTGCGAGATAAGCATCTAGTAGCACCGAATATTATAAGAAGAGGTCCTTCTCGACGTATAGTAATCACCTCTAGCACCAAAGGTGAACCTTCCATTGACATTCTTGCTTTGCCAAAACTATCGTGAATTAATTGTCATGTGTCTCATGTTATGTCTCCAGCTATATTAATTACCTCAAACATCCTTGTGAAAGGGAAATAAAAATTAACCAACAAGATAAAGAAGATCCATATATAATATAATGAATTGATGATTGCATAAAATTGTTCCAGTTACCAATTTAAGATAGCTCATATGATATATGATATAGGCTCTTCAAATCAATTTAAAACAAAACAGATGAGTTGAGTGAACTCACATGGCAACCAAATATAGGTTGAAAAAAACCAAATGCAACTCTAGAAATAAAGTGCGGTTCCAGACATGCGTTGATGGAAAGAATTAAGATAATTAAAAGCATGCAAATAATAATAACCTGTTTGTTTTATAGATTTAAGGCATTGTGTTTCATAGTTCGGCCAGCAATTCAGTTAAGACATCAGTAATTTGTTGGATTTCTCATTCAAATCAACCATTTTTAAATGCGCATTATCTTCAGTTGAATCTAAGTGTAAATATCTATAATTGGCGTGTCTACCCCTACTGACATTTATAATTGCCGAAGGGGCAACAATATTTGCATTCAGAATGAAACAAGACCAAATTACCATGACATCAAAGAATAATATGTGCACAACATCATATAATTGCATTGGGTTTGGACTCTCCACAGGCTTACAAAAAAAAGAATATGAATGCGATGGCAATTGTAATGCTTCCATGCGTGCAGTCTGCTATATCTGATTGTGTTACCAGTTTTCCTAGGACGGTAACCCATACTGTATCCAATAAGAGAAAACTAAAATTCCATGGAAAATTCCCAATTACTATACTTTCCAATCATGTACATAAGTTGGAAACAAATTGACAAAATAAGACAGATCAGCAACGTCCAATTTTAAGGAGAGTTTCTTGTCTGTCGTTAATAATTGCAAAACGCAAACTAACAGGAAAACCTAACAAATTCGATTATGAATGAAACATATGTGGCGATGGACATTTGCACGCACGCGAATGTTGTTGATTTGTAAACGAAACATAATCTATACACATTTTAAACAAATAGCAGCAACTACTGACGCATACGTATGTGTATACGTGCATCCAATCCTCGAGATCCCGGCAAAAGGGAACCTTTTCATATCAAATAAGCAAAAAAATCGGCATTTCGTCACCAAAAAACCCAATTTTAAGATGCTTTCAATAGAGCAGGCAAAGCATACCCAAATCCAGATCAGATCTGGCACGATCAGATCGGAACAACATATATAACCACGAAATCAACAAAGGGGACGGATTCAATAAGCCATTGCGCAGATCGAGCATACCTGTAAGGAGATCCTGATAAACCAACATCCTCCCTAAGCTGGCGAAGCCCTAAGACGGAAAGGGATGGGAAGGGTATGGGTGCGGCGGTGAGGCGTCGGGGAGAGAGGGATTGGGGAGGCGGTGACGAGGGATATATATACGCGGGGTGGGAGACGCGAGGGTTTCGCGGCGTGGTTTCAACGCTTTGCCGGGTTTTTTTCGGATGTTTTTTTTTATTTTTTTTGTTATCCCGTTGGGAATGGTTTAATTGTTGGGAAATTAATATGCGGATCTCTTCCTATTATAATTCATTGTATAGATTACTCAAAATAATTTTTTTGTTAGGTATTTATTTGGGTTTGAGACGCGAGGATTTCGGCAGCGTTGTTTTAACGCTTTACGGGTTTTTTCAGATGTTTTTTTGTTATTCCCTGAAGAGGTTTGATTGTTTGAGTTTTTATCTGAGATTTTTTTTATTCCGATGGTTATGATTTGATTGTTAGAAAATTGATATGTGAATCTCTTTACTGTATAGATTCCTCAAAATAACTTTTTGTTAGGTATTTGTTTGGGTTTGAGATGCGAGGGTTTCAGCGGCGTTGTTTCAACCAAGGTTTTAAAAACCGGACCGGACATTGAACCGGTTAGTCTTCGGTTTGGTCCAACCGGGTCGGACCGTCGGTCCAATCCGGTCGGACCGTCGATGATGTCAGCATGACGTCATCATTCATATCGACTCGGAAAAAACCGGACCGGGCTTAATTTACTGGTCGGACCGGTCGAACCGGTTTTTTGAACCGATAAAACCGGATAGATATATGTAAATATGTATTTATATATCAATGAAATAATCATTTAAAATGTCAAATCTTTCAATATAAAAAAATGATTGTCTATTTTGAATGAAACTCTACAAAGGTAGTCACATTTTCTAGCATTATATATAAATATAAAATTGTAATAATTTATTTATAGTTGCTTTTAAAAAATTACCCCAAGAAAGTAGTGGCACAAGTTATATTCCAAAAAAGATAGGGACGTAAATGAAATTGTAGAATTTAAGAAGGGTACAAGTGATAAAAACCTTATTATTTCATTATTTAAACCTTTATTTTTTAAAAATATACTAAACCATCAAATCCGGGTCAATCCGGGTCAACCCGGTCCAACCGCCCGGGTCAACCCGGTCCGACCATCGGTCCGACCCGGTTTTTTATTTTCTTTTTTCAAAAAAATTAATTACCTAAAACCGGCTGAACCAATCGGGTCGGGGCCGGTTCCCGGTCCAACCGGTCCGACCGGCCGGTCCGGTCCGATTTTTTAAACCCTGGTTTCAACGCTTTGCGGGTTTTTTCGGATGTTTTTTTATTATTCCGTGAAGAGGTTTGATTGTTTGAGTTTTTATCTGAGATTTTTTTTGTTATTCCGATGGTTATGGTTTGATTGTTAGAAAATTGATATGTGAATCTCTTTACTGTATAGATTGCTCAAAATAATTTTTTGTTAGGTATTTGTTTGGGTTTGAGACGCGAGGGTTTCGGCGGCGTTGTTTCAACGCTTTGCGGGTTTTTTCGGATGTTATTTTGTTATTCCGTGAAGAGGTTTGATTGTTTGAGTTGTTATCGGAGATTTTTTTTTATTCCGATGGTTATGGCTTGATTGTTAGGAAATTGAATTGTGAATCTCTTTACTGTATAGATTGCTCAAAATAATTTTTTGTTAGGTATTTGTTTGGGTTTGAGATATTCTAGTAAGTTTCCCATCTAGGTATGGAAAAGTTTAACTCAATTTATTCCCTTCTTCATATATAGTTAACAGTTCCCTTTCCCCCCACGAGGAAAGGCGGTTCATCCCCCCCCCCTCTCCCGACAGAGGCGGCAACCCCCCCCCCCCCCCCCCACCGTAAAGGTGGTCGATTTGGTCCCCCTCTCCACCGTAAGTTGGGCTTCCCGGCGCTCCCACAATACCCATGCCCCCCCTCCTGCCCCCACCCCTGCCCCGGTGAAAAGCCAGCTGCTTGCCACCCTGCCGAAGAAGCGTGGACGTATGTTTGTTGTCCCCTGAAGTCCTGACCTGATATTCGGTCATCCCCCTTGAGCGGCCACGACGCTGGAAGCCAGGCACTCCCGGAGGGAAACTAGGGTGCATCTGCCCTGTCAGAGGAGCACCCGACACGCTT
This sequence comes from Ottelia alismoides, assembly GCA_037367405.1. Lineage (NCBI taxonomy): Eukaryota > Viridiplantae > Streptophyta > Magnoliopsida > Alismatales > Hydrocharitaceae > Ottelia > Ottelia alismoides. The sequence goes on from JAZKJV010010154.1 coordinate 454,096, forward strand.
AATCTACTCGTGCCCTACTCAACACCGGATTGTGAGGGAGGGATAGCACTGGCCTGCTGACAGAGAAAGAACAACCGGTGGCCATCACGAGTGAGTATTGTACAGATTCTTAACACGGAATCCAGTGAGGAACAACTGATAAAATACTTACAAGAACTTAGGTATATGGACAAGGAAGGAGCACAACCAGTACAAGTATCCAATGCTGACTCCTCCGATGCAGAAGCCTGGAAGAACTGCATGTACTTCAAACTACTAAGCGACAGGCCCTTTCGAGAAAAAGGACTGGTGGAAATGGTGAGGAAGGCGTGGAGAACGGATGCGGCACCTAACATACAAGAGATGGAGGGAAGATGCGGCACCTCACATGCGATCTCATCTAGAATAGGTCCCCGTGGCACTTTGAAGGTAATCTTATACTTTTAGAAAAAGAGCAACCTAATATCCCGATTGATGACAACAAGTTTACTCATTACCCCTTTTGGGTCCAAGTATATAAAGCCCCATCACAATACCAAAGCAAGAAATCATACCTGAAAATATTAGCTCCATTAGGCAACGTCATAGACTTCGCCCCAGACATAGGCACTAGCACATCCAGCTATGATAGAGTCAGAGTTTTGCTAGATATCACGAAACCTATTATGAAAGAGCTCAGAATCATGTCTCCGGAAGGGAATATGATCATATTACCCCTTCGCTACGAGGGCCTTCCTCACTTCTGTACTTTTTGTGGGAGGCTATGACATGTATACACATGGTGTGGGCTAGTGCTTAGAGCCAAAATCCTCCTGGAGAAAGTTACTTCAATCTCATTGAAAGAACTAGCTGAAGCTCAACTACAACCACGATTCTCTCCAGACTTGAAGGCCGGATATAGGGAAAACAAATTTCTTCCACCAAAACAATACTTTATGCAGAAACCACTTCATTATGCACCAGAAGCCAGGCCCAATGTATCAACCTCACTTCAAGCGCCTAAGGAACGAGATCAATCACCGGAAGAGACATCCCCACAACTTGCAAGACCATTTGTTGATATCCATCGGTCAGACAACGTTAAACGACAAGATGACTTTTGTTCAACGCCGCAAGAGCTAGCAGGCAAAGCAGACCCGTGTGTGGTAAAGAACCTTATAGTTACACCATTACAAGCAAGCACTCCCTCCTCAAGTATGTACCCTCCACAAGACCCTAACACCCAACCCACTTTTACCCCAATGCAACTTGATCCTAACTCCTCTAAATGCATCATTAACTATCCAGCTCCCCAACAAAGGATATTATCGAAGGACCATAGTATAGTCTTCCGCACCTCCAAAAATAAGAGGCTATCCAAGGAGACAGATGGTACCAAAAATGATCATAAACCGCAACAAGCAAGCATAAAGCGAAGGGAGTACCCTAAAATAAACATGGATGAAAGCGGGGATAACGGTAAAAAGAAGAGAAGAATGGAAAGTCTCCCAGATTTACCATCAGAGGCATGTTACCAACACAACGGGGCTCTGGCAGCTGACCCCCAACAGCTGCAGCAGGATCAATGAATATATTGTCATGGAATTGTAGAGGCTTGAGAAATGCCCTTGCAGTTCGTCACCTCAAAAGTCTTCTCCGCTCAACATCCCCCAATTGCTTCTTCATATCTGAAACACACTGTGATAACCACCAGATGGAATCCATTATGAAAAGAATACATGGATATAAATGCTATGCTGCCAACTCCAAGGGTAAATCCAGAGGCCTAGGCCTACTCGTCCAAGATCCTATCAACAACGTCCTTGTCCAAACTTCAGAAGCACACATCACAGTCGAACTTCGTAATCTTGGTTGCGAATCATGGCATCTCATGTGCATATATGGGACCCCAAAGCATGCAAATAGGGATAAGTTCTGGAAGCATATGGTGGATTCTGCGAAGTGCCTACACCCAAATTTACTAGTTATTGGGGACTTTAATGTGATCACGAGTACCCAAGAGAAGTATGGAGGAAGAAGGTGCTCTACAAGAGAATTCCCACATCTAAAGAATTTCTGCAATAATATAGACCTCATCGACCTCGGATATGCAGGACTAGCCTTTACATGGACCAACAAGCAAAAGATAGCAGACTGCGTTAAAGAACGACTGAATAGAGCTCTCGCTACTGGAACCTGGAACCAGACTTGGCCCAAGGCATGAGTGTTACATCTTCCAGCAATATGTAGTGACCATTCACATATCCTAATAAAGCTAGAAAGTGATGTTAGAATGAAAAGAAAAAATTGGCGCTTCGAGGCCTGGTGGATGGAGGAACGAGAGTTTCTGGGAAAATTGTTGGAATATTGGACAAAAAGCAATTCGTCTCACTCTCTGCAAAGAAAGATGGATGTGGTATCGAAAAAGCTAAATAGATGGGCATCAAAGGAAAGCAGGTATTGGAAGGCAGAAAAGGTGGAAGTAGAAAACAAAATTCAAGAGCTGTCGGAACAAACAACTACCCCGCAGGTCAGTATGCAGATTCAGAAACTCCAAACAGAGCACACGGAACTATTAAGGATAAAAGGTTTATATTGGTTCCAATGCTCCAGGCACCATTTGATTAACTATGGTGATAGGAACACCAAGTTCTACCACTTGTACGCAACCAATAGGAGGAGGAAAAACAGAATAAATTGGATACGACTTGAGGATAACACTTACACAGGCAACACATAGCAGATTCAACATACCTTCTACGATCACTATGATAAGAGGTTTCATAGCTCCAACGAGATCAGTACATGCCCTAGAATATTCGACGATAAAGATACAATAACTACTGTGGAGAAAAAGTTTGTTGAATCCATCCCAAGCAAGGATGAAATACACGACATCTTTCAAAAGATGGCCCCACTCAAGTGTCCTGGTCCAGATGGCTTTCAAGCCATATTTTATCAGAGGAATTGGAATTTGGTGGGGAGTGATGTTGTTTGATGCATCCAATGATACTTTGAGAGAGGCTACATCGATAGTAATATAAATAAAACATATATCGCACTCATTCCCAAAAGGAAAGGTGCAGATACCCCTCAGGATTTCACACCTATCAGTCTCACGAACACCATATATAAAGCCACTACAAAGCTTATAGCGAACAGATTGAAGCCTATACTACAAAGAGTCATCTCTCTTAATCAATGTGCATTCTCGCATGGCAGACAAATTACGGAATAATGTGATTGCAACAACAGAAATAATCCATGACATGAATTCCAAACGAACGAACAAGCATCACATGGCAATAAAACTGGATATGGAGAAGGCATTCGACTGCATAGAGTGGAGATTCATTACAGACCTTCTCACTCAGCTACGTCTTCCATCCAGATTTATAAGCCTGCTATCTTCATGCATAACGACATGTACCATGTGTTTACTTATTAATGGCACCCCCACTCCAACCATTCTTCCCAATAGAGGTTTGCGCCAAGGATGCCCCTTGTCCCCATTTCTCTTTATACTCGGAACAGAGATGCTGACCAGACTCATGGATCAAGCACTACATATAAAGCTTATTTCAGGCTACACTGTCCGGAGGTACGCGAAGCATGTCACTCACCTGATCTATGCCGATGACACCATGGTCTTTGGGAGAGCCACCGAATTGAAGGCAGCAACTATCACTCATGTATTAGCCATGTATTGTCACTACTCAGGCCAGGAAATAAACTGTCATAAGTCCAAGGTTGCTTTCAGTAGAAGCACCCCGACCCAACTTCAACAAAATATCATGCGAAGGCTGAAGGTCTAGACCGGTTTCAAGGACGAGATATACCTGAGAATCCCTTTGCATATGCCCAGCTCTGCAATCAACACACAAGAATATCTGAAAAACAAACTCCAAGCAAAACTTGCCAACTGGAAAGGAAGACTTCTATCCCAGGCCGGAAGGACGGTGGTAATAGCCCACTCCCTTACCTCAGTCCCACTTCATATCATGAACACATCACTTCTGCCCCAATCCACCTGCAAATGTATTGACACATTGGCAAGAGATTTTTGGTGGGGCTTTCAGGAATCTCAACGTCATTATTATACAAAAGCCTAAGACCAGCTGGCCTTGCCCAAACACTTTGGAGGTCTGGGAATCCGAAAAGCCAAAGACATGAATGAAGCATTGATACTTAAACTTGCATGGAGATTGCTTGATAACAACTGTCAGGCCTTATGGAAGGAGATAATTCAGGCAAAGTACTATGACAAGGAAGATTTATGGGGAGCCTTTTAGAGAGGTCAAACTCATCCCCATTATTGAAAGCCCTCGTGCAAGTAAGGCCATTACTCTTTGCCAATACCCTTACCCTTGTTGGCAATGGGACCTCCACCCAAATATGGAGAGACAACTGGCTCCCTAACCCAAGGCCTATACTGGAGAAATGCCTATATGAGTCTCACAACTAATGGACACGGATGGCAATTGGAATAGCTCAATATTGCGAAAATATTTCGGCCCAACAATCACGCGACATATTCTAGCCACCACCCCAAGGATATGTACGCTAGATACGCTCATATGGAAACCCCACCCGAGGGGTATTTTCACGATCAAATCAGCCTATCAGCAACTTTCATACTATAGATGAGTTTGGGATAATCAAACAGTGGAACGGGTCAAAAAGATATGGGCCTCTCGAGAACTAGACCCGTGTGTCAAACTATTCATGTGGAAGCTACTTTCAAACTGTCTCCCTACTGGGAAACGTCTATCATCGGTAATGCAAAGGTATGATAATACTTGCGTTTTATTCCACAACTTTGAAGAAGATGAATGCCATTTATTTGCATCATGTGCATATGCACGTGCTATCTGGCTCGCCCTGGGATACAGAACAAACAACAACACCAATGCCATTAAAATATGCTTCGACCTGGCTGACGATCTGACTAACAAGCCGTTCTTTTTGTACACATGCAAGCTCCTACACTTTATTTGGTTGGACAGATGTGATTGTAAATACAAACACCACATTCCCAACCCACTGTACACAATCAACAAATTGAAAAGTTGGTAGCAATCATCGTCACAAGCACTGCTTAAGGACTCCTTGGACACAGAGATAGAAAACACACCTAACCAAAATATACGAACGGTTACAACCCAAGAGATGACGCAACACATCAGCGTGATGGTTGACGCGGCATATAACGGCAACAAAGATGCCATTGCTGTTATCTCCTATAAAAACAATGAGCTCATTCTAGCAAAAGCCGAGCTATTCAAAGTCTATAGCCCCGAGGAGACAGAAGCCATAGCCATTGATGCGGGAATCAACATAGCCACCGAGTCCGCGACAATACAACTATAATCCACTCAGACTGCAAAGTCGTAGTGAACATGATCAATCTGGCGCGCACTCCAGACTGGCCGATAAGAAGGTTGCTAGAAAATTCCATTGATACGCTCTGCAAGTCCAAAAAGATCAAAGTGGTCTACGCTACAAGGAAGACGGTGTCTGCAGCTCATAAGCTTGCCAAATTCTCTCTATGTGATAACGTAACCAATGAATGGTCGGGAGCGACCATTCCATACTTCTTGTACTATATTATCACTAACTAATGGAAACAACTCCATGATTTAAAAAAAAAGGAATTATTCCCTTCTTCCGTTGATTTGGATTTACCTACCATAATGAAAAAAAAGTTTTTATCAGTTGTGTCCTTTTGAGATTAGACCTGGCCAAAATTCGGATCGGGTCGATAGGGCCGCGGTTTTAAAACCCCTTGTCCAAGCCTGGCCCGGCCCAGTCCACGGGTCATACTTCAAGGCTCAAGTCCGGCCCAGGTCTGGTCCAAGCCGGCCCATGGATCGAATGTGAAATACTTTTTTATTACCTTTTTAATCAAATTTATGAAGATAATTAATTTTTTTAGCATCATCCAATCTTTCTAAATCCAAGTAACCATGATGTGCTATTTTGTACGTAAACTATAAAATAAGATGTAATATTGATAATGTAAAATAAAAATTTGAAGTATATTATATTAAATGTATCTAAAATATAGTTTTTAAAAACATATTTTTATATGTGCGGGCCAGGTCGGGCCAGGCCAGGTTTTATGGCACATGCCCATGACCCGCCCAATTGACGGGCGGGCCAAAGAGCCGGCTGGCCCATTCCCAAAATCTCTTGCCCAAGCCCGACCCATGAACGGGATGGGCGGGCGGGCCCCCGGTCTATTTGAGATATTACAATTTCAATTATGCCTCTCTCTTTTTTGGAATATCAGTTATGCCTCTACTTTCTTGTAAAATTCACAGTTCCGTCCTTCTATTAAGATAAATCAGGGGCATAATTGATATTACAAAAGGACGGAACTGTGAATTTTGCAAGAAAGCAGGGGTACATCTGATATTTCAAAAAAAGGAGGGGCGTAACTGATATTGCAATACCTTAGAAGGACACAACTGATAAAAACCCTAAAAAAATACATGATCCATATAAGTCTTTAATTATGTGTATACATTGCACGTCTTTTATCTCATTGCATCCCATTTTGTTTCGTAAGTTGCATATGAACTCGATGTATGCATTTGGCTAGCTTAGGATTGGATCTATGATTAATATGTGCGTACCCATTAGATGCATATCGTTAGGACTTTATCTTTTAAATAAATGAGAAGGTTTGGGTAGTGGTTCTATGCATATGTGAGGATATGGGAGTGTATTGGTATCCGCTCCAAAACCGATCCATTCCATTGCCTTCTCAAGTTGAGATGGAGTAAGTTCTTTGAGAATAGATAACAAAATGAGTATTTTTTTGTGAATAACAGATGTTTAGATTATTTGGAAGATTATAAGAATAGATGAGATGTGAGACGTTGTTTATGTATTGTATTGATTATATTTATTATTGAAATATATCTTCTTTTCTTCTTTTTATTATTGAAATATATTTATTAATGAAATATACCTTTTTATTGTATAAATCGCTATCCAGTTACGTTAAAATCGTATCATTTTAATACGTAACTAAAGTGATGATTCTGTAGAACGGCCGGCGTGACCGACGTGGACACGCAACCGCCTCCGGCGGTTGCGGCAAGGTCGGGTCTCCGGAAACCCTAACCGCAAGGGCGTGGGAAGGGGGCGGACGTGACAAGGGCATACGCCCTACAAATACCCCCCTAGGAGGAGGGGAACGCCATCAATCCATCGGAACCTCAACTACGGGAGCCCCCTTCCGGTTCCCTCTCTCTATATCTCTCTTGAGCTTGAAGGTGGAGGCGTACCTTGAGAACCCAAGATTGGTATCAGAGCTTCGCCCCCGATCATCGTCTTCACCACCCGATCGTTGTCTTCTCCGTTGCAACCAACCATCTCTGGAACCGCCGCCGTCGACGCTCGGCATCGTGCGGCTGGTGACTTTGAAGAAAAAGGCCCCCTAATCCCTGGAAGCACCAAACCCTGAGAGGAGCCGAGGTATTTTTAAAAAACAACCCCCTGTGTTCTGTCCGTTTTTAATTTATCCCCTAAAAATCGAGACCAAGCTCGAGGGCTATTTATTTTTTGTTTTTGCATGAAACCCCTGGTCTCCTGTATTTTTTTAAGAAAGCCCATTTTTTTTCTTCTGTACATTTTTTTGTTGTTTTTTTATGTTAAGGGCTTCTGGGCATTGACAACCTTTTATGATCGTGCATGAATTTTTTTTATTGCATTTTCCCCTTGATGTTAAGTTTTATTTATCAATTGCATTTTTTATAATCGTGTATCACTCTTGTGAGCAATCTCATTTTTTTGGTAGTGGGTATAAAACACACATGTGCTTTTAAAAGGGGCTCATTACCGACTTTTAATTGGAAACTAAATCTCAGTGATTATTATCTTGTTTAGTAATTAAACCTTGTTTTTTTCTTCTTTAATTTTTTTCGAGTACACGTTTTGTTTGGACTAACAAGAGAAGATAACATCTTTTATTTTCTTTGAAACCGTTAGCCTTTTTAATAAAAAATATTTGTTAAGTTTTTTTTCTAAGGGAGAAGGATTAGACTGCGTATAATTAAACGATTAAAAAAAAGATAAAGCTTATTAATTAAAGTTTAATTTACATAGAGTTTCTTATTTTTAAATTGTTGCATGTTGGTTGTATCACTGTTTGTTAAAAAAAGGAGGGTTTTGACTTGTTGGTTGTTTTATTAGTTTTTGCTTTATCGATTTTTTTCAAAAAAACTTTGCATACTCTTATTAATTTTTTACCATTTTTTAAATTACCAAGTATCTTTATTAAAGTTGCTTAATATCATACCAACATTGATCTTCGATTTATTACTTGTAGTTAAAATTTTTTAACTGTAGTTAATTGTTAACTTAGTTATTAAAAACACACTTGCACCATTAATTGTATTTTTTTTATTCGTAACTAGTTAATCATATATCTCCATTAACTTTTAGGCATTTTTGTTGGATGAATTAAAGTAGGATTTTTTATTGTACTTTTTTTAGAACCTCATTGCTTGTCTTTAGTACAGTAGGCTTCACCTTCATCTTAAACCATTCTTAATAATTGTTTTGCTATTTTTTTAACGTATTCTCACACAAACCTATATTTATTAGATCCAAAATCAACATGACAAGCAAAATCATTGCCACTAAGGTGGGGAAAATAGAGTACCTTAATGGTACTAATTACGAATTATGGAGTATAAAGATCTACTATAGCCCGTTGCATGATATAGATAAACTCGGCCCAACCTTTTCTGAGAATCCAACTATGGAGGAAATTAGATCCCGCGAACAGTGGGAGAAAACAGATAATATGGCTAGGAGCTTTATGCTGACCCATATGGATCTGAATTGATTTGGGTCTTTGAGACCCGTGAATCAGCTTACGAGCTCTGGACCGCGATCAAGGAGAAATATCACTCTAAGTCGGAAGTGAGCGTCCGGTTTCTTCTACACCAGTACAACTCGTGTAGAATGAAGAAATCTGAAAGCGTCCTCGAGCACGTGAACAAGATGATCGTGATGGCCAAGGATCTTGCGGCTGCTGATTGCACGATTCCGAAGAGGATGCAGATCGCAGCCATATTAGGAAGTCTCCCACCGTCATTCGACATGGTTTCCACATCTCTACGGATGAATAGCAATATTAAGTCTGTGACGGGCCTACCTGCACAGTTGGCAATTGAGCAGGACCTCTCTAAACAAAGATCGAAAGCTGAGATCTTTGAGGTCGAGGAAGAAGAAGAAGGAAATGCCGTGCACACGAAGAAAAGGTTGGCCCCCTCCAAAGCGAATTTCAAGGGAAAGAGTAGGAAATACCCACGTGACTCTTGCTACGGTTGTGGTAGATAGGGCCATTTCAAGGTCAATTGTCCCAACAAAAAGAAGGCAGGAAATTCTGAAGTGCCTGAAAATAAAGGAAAAAAGAAAATAGAATTCACGGCTGTTGTGGAATGCAACTCTGTCGTCACGGACAGTGATGGATGGTGGACCGATTCTGAAGCAACCAGACACATCGTCAAGACGAAGGAAGGCCTGGTGGACTTCAAGGAGCTGAGTAAAGGCGAACAAAGGATCTTCATGGGGAACAACACCTACCTGGACGTAGAAGGTGTTGGGACATACATGCTTGACCTGGGGGATAGCATTATGATACTGAATGATGTACTATACGCCCCAGGAATACGCCGGAACTTGATATATGTCCCAGTGCTGCTCAAGAAAGATTTCGAAGTTCACTTTTATAATAAACGTGTATCTATCGGTAAGAATAAAAAGGTTTATGCGATGGGAAAGTTTATGCCCCAGCATGACCTGTTCTGTCTTCATGTAATAAATTCTAGTGAATCAATGAATGTCGTTTCTGATTATTCCTTGTGTTGCTTATCTTAATACGACTTGTGGCACATGCGACTGGGTCATCCGCGAAATTCTAAAATGGATCAAATGATTAAAGCAAATTTATTGTTTAAAATCACGGGTGCAAGGACATTACCCTGCGAACATTGTCTGACCGGTAAAATGACGAGAAACCCCTTCTCAACCGGAATTCGGTCAACAGAGTTATTAAGTTTGATCCATTCAGACATTTGTGGATCATTGAGCGTCAGCACACATAGAAATAAGAAATATTTTATAACAATAATTGATGATTACTCAAAGTTCTCCTATATCTATCTCTTAGGAAGAAAGTCGGAAGCTCTTGAAACATTTAAGAGATATAAGATGGAAGCGGAGATACGATTGGAAAAACCAATCAAGACTCTTAGGACAAATAGAGGTGGGGAATATACCTCAAAGGAGTTTGAGTATTACTGTATTCAGACAGGCATTTGTAGGCAGACTACAATGTCCTATACACCACAACAAAATGGTGTAGCAGAAAGAAAAATCGAACTTTGATGAGTGCAGTAAGGTGTATCTTTCACACTCAGGACTCTCCAAGAAATTATGGGGAGAGGCAATGTTCACTGCGAACTACATACAGAACGGGATTCCCACCAAGTCCGTAGAATTAACGCCATATGAAATATGGAATGGCAGAAAGCCTGAGTTGGGCCATCTCCGGAAATGAGGATGTGTTGCACATGTTCTAGTACCGAGTCAGTTTAGAGACAAGCTAGACTTCATGACATTAAAATGCAAGTTTATTGGGTATAATGAGAATTCTAAAGGATATAGATTCTTCTATGAGACTAAAGGTCTGATCGAAAGTCGTGATGCTACTTTTCTTGAAATTCATCAAGAAAAGGAGTATGAAGTAGAGGAATCAAATCCTCTGATTGTCTTACAGGACAATGGCGCGACTTGAGCATTAGACAAGAACTTGAGTATGATATCAATCATCCAAATGTAGAGAATGAACCTATAGAACATGATGATCCTTTAGAGGAAGTAGGTGGACCCACACAACCCACGAATATAATTGTCAACAAGAGACCCGGAACACGGCTCGCATGGATGGAAGACCACCATTTCTACGGATGGGAGGCGTCGTGCTGCACTGTGGATGAGGATGTCGCGGATTGTACAGATCCCATATCCTTTGATAAAGCTATGGCTTCGTCTGAGTCGGGATCATGGTCGGTCGCCATGAGAGGTGAGTTGAACTCAATCGAGCGAAATGGTATTTGGGAATTATGTGATTTACTAGAAGGTAGGCAATCCATAGGATGTAAGTGAGTATTCAAGCAAAAGTATCGAGTTGGCGGTATTGTTGACAAATACAAAGCCATATTAGTTGCCAAGGGTTATACTCGGCAAGTTGGAATAGATTTCCAGGAAACCTACTCTCTAATGGCTAAGTTTGCATATATTTGGATGATCTTAGCCATAGTCGCATATATGGATTTGGAATTATTACAAATGGATGTGAAGACGACCTTCCTTAATGGAGAATTAAGGGAGGAAATTTATATGCAACAACCTGATGGATCTCAGGTTGAAGATTAGGAGAAAAAGGTTTACAAGTTAAGAAAGTCATTATATGGCTTGAAGCAGTCTTCACGGCAATAGTGTCTCAAAATTCATGGGAAAGTTATCCAATTTGGATTTGTTTCAAATAAATTAGATAATTGTGTGTATGTCATGAAGAGTGAGAGCAGTTTTGCAATCATTTCGTTGTTTGTAGATGACATTCTGCTTGCAGGTAATGACATACAAATGCTCGATGAAATCAAACAGAAATTGAGCAATGAATTTGAGATGAAGGACATGGACGAAGTATCATATGTTCTTGGAATTCAAATAACAAGAGACAGGGACTCAAGGACATTGAGCCTTAGTCAGGAAAGATATTTGCATACTGTATTAAGGAGATTTGGAATGCGGACCAGCACTCCAGCTCCAACACCACTTATGATGGGAAAGAGACTCAGTAAGAGTCAGTGTCCCGGAAAGGGGCAGAAACCTTAAGATGTACCATATGCACAAGCGGTGGGAAGTTTAATGTATGCAATGATGTGTACCCAAGCTGATTTAGCTCATCCAGTAAGCTTAGTCAATAGATATCAAAGCAATCCCGGTCCAACACATTAGGAAGCTGTTAAGAGGATTCTTTGATATCTGAAAGGGACAGTACATTTGAAGCTTGTGTGTCAAGAAGAATCGCTTGAAGTGGTAGGATACTCCGATACCGATTTCGGAGGGGGTGTGGATGATAAAAAAATCCACATCAGGTAACCTGTTCATATTTGGTGGTGCAGCCGTTTCTTGGGGTAGCAAGAAACAAGGATGTGTATCTCGACGTACATGGGAGGCTGAGTACGTTGAATGTAGCATGGCCACCACTCATGCTGTGTGGATCAGACGTTTCCTAGAGAATCTAAGCCTTGAATTGGTCAAAGGATCAATTGAAATGTATTGTGACAATCACGCTGCGATAAGCTTGATCAATAGCGGGGCTAATAGTTTTAAAGGAAAACACATTGAGATCCAATATCACTATATACAAGATATAGCAGGGAAGAAAGAATCACGGTAACCTACATCCCTACCAGTCACATGTTGGCTGATTATCTAACTAAGAGAATAGCAGCAGGAACATATATTAAACATGTTGTTTAATGGGACTCATAATGTATGAGTCAGAAGAGGTTTCATAGATAATGATCCTCACATGATATATCTCCATGTATGTACTACACGAATAGTGGGAGTGTATATGTTTGACCACTTCGGTCAAGTGGGAGATGTAGAACGGCCGGCGTGATCGACGTTGTCACGTTCGGTGGTTGCGGCAAGGCCGGTCTCCGGAAACCCTAACCGCAAGGGCGTGGGAAGGGGGCGGACGGGCGGAGGCATACGCCCTATAAATACCCCCTAGGAGGAGGGGAACGCTATCAATCCATCGGAACCTCGACCTACGGTATCCCCCTTCCGATTCCATCTTTCCCTCTCTCTATATCTCTCTCGAGCTTGAAGGCGGATGCGTACCTTGAGAACCCAAGAGATTCAGAACTACACTTAAGATATCTGTGTGACGAGAGCGTGACTTTAATTTTTACATGAATAAGTTCAAGTAGAACATAGAGTGTGACGCCCTAGAGTGCAGATACTCTGCAATATATATCCACGCATATGATTCTACATTCAAAATATCAAATATTGTAATTTATGCAGGAGAATAGTAAGAAGGAAGAACAATCATTGTCTTTTTTTTCATTCATAATCAATATCCATAAAAGATGTACAATGTCACACATCACAATGTCTCTAAAAAGGTGTGAGTACGTGTACAACAAGATGAAAGAACGAACATTAACTGTATCAAAAATACCCGAAAGAGTCAACTACGACTGCCTACGGTTTGTGACTGCTTCTCCTGTAAACCTACCGATTCACGCAAATAGGATTATCAGCAAAACACTCGTATGAATATATAATAACAGTTAAACATAGTAAAAAGTGCGCACAAGAAACTGACTATAAGGTAACAACTGACCATAAGAAATAAAATGACTACTAACAAGTACTCAACTGGAAGTGAACAACATATAATGTAGCTCTGTCATTTACCACATTTAAAATTGTTTAAGATCTATTATTGTTGTGTATATACTCCTAACTATGTTAAATATATTACACGTAAGATAAATATTTGGTTTGAACCATGATCAATTAAGATATGCTCATCATCGTTAAGAGTCCACAACGGTAAGAAACATGGTGGTATTAGTAGTAGAAATAGTTTGTATTCTTGACTACGAGGGTCTTACACTATTACTTCAAGATGCATCTGTCTTAGGGTTTGGGGGCTTCCGTATGCATGCGTGAAGTAGATGCATCATAACTAAGTTCCCAACACTTTCCTTTACTAACCTACCAACTTTCCCTTTAGATTATCATTCTCATTTCATGGATCGTCCTCTTGTCTCCTTAGAGTTAATCACATTTTAAAAAATCAATCTAATGTCCAGCCTAATGAAATGAGATGTTTGATTTATAACATTCTCAACTGATATCCATTACTCCTCGATAATGCACGAGATATAGTTCAAGATTTGATTATAAGATTTGATAACACTCATCACTGTAGTCGGAAAGACCTACGACTACCTTCATTTTTTCTCCGGCTATGGGGCAAACAGGTAAAATGCCTCCTTCACTAACTACATCCCAAAACTCCCTTCATAGAACCAATATGAGAAGCCAATTTGAGTGATTGACCCTAATTGACCTCCCATATTAATCCCATGACCGAAAGCGAAGACAATACTACCAGTCATGCATCCTCGAACGTTGTCACGTAACCACTAGAACAACATCAAGACACAATCAGACTATGTGTCTCCCCGCCAATGCAACTGATGAGGTCGTGGTCATCAAGTCACCTATCCGTGGACCCAAGGGTGCGTGTCCATCCCTTGCGGTCGCTATCTCCAACTACCCAAAGGCAATACGGGAACTCCATCTGTATGCAAAACCTCAACATAGGAAAAGATGTTCGTGGAGACAAACAAAGCACGCGTGGTCTACATCTGTGAAAAAACAGATATCCCAATATTTATAATCAGCAATATATCACTTACTTCGTTACCTCAAAGATTTTATGTGTATTGTAGACAGAATGTTACTCATCATTTTTTGTCCATTGACAACCCTGGCATAAAGTCTGTGCAGGATCTTAGTTTTAAAACATTCCAAAATATATAAAAGAACCCCTTCAAGGTTAATTCATCCTCATAATTTATGACCCACCAGGTCTAGGGATGTCAACGGGCTGGGTTTGAGGCGGGTATTACTGTTTTCAAACCCATACCCGTTTATAATATCACTATCCATACCCGCCCATTTATTAAACGAGTAATTTCTAGCAGGTATCCATATACCCGTCGGATACATGTGTACCCATTGGGTACACATATCTTCGACGTGATAAATCTTAAGTTGTTTATAAATGTATACAAGATTTTCACAGGATAGACGAAATAGAGTGAGATCGAGTAATATGGATTCATAAAAATGTGCAATATATAGAAAATATTAAATGTTTGTATATGTTAAGTGTTTAACTATTTTACGTTGATAGTTTTTATTTATTAAATACAAAAGTTTAGTTAAATAAGAAAAAATGGATGGAGAGGAGAAAATTGAGTTGGATATTTATATATGTAGATCGATACATATTAGATATCAAATGGATTTGGGTCTAATTTGGTTAAAATGCAACACACACACATCTCTCTCTCTCTCTCTCTCTCTCTCTCTCTCTCTCTCTCTCTATATATATATATATATATATATATATATATATATATGGGATAAATGGGGTCGCCCCCTAGGGGGAGCTAACTTGGCTCCCCCCGCCCTATTTTCACCATTTTTTATTTTTTTTGAAAATTTCTTCCATGAATATTTATCACTATATCCCTATATTATGCTATTAAAATTTCGTGCGAAACAGAGACTCCTACGGCCTCCATCCAGACAGTCATTTTTTAACGGTAACAGGATTTTTTAAATCGACCCCGTTTAGATGGAGATCGTAGGAGTCTCTGTTTCGTACAAAATTTTAATAGCATAATATAGGGATTTAATAATGAATTTACACGGTTTTAGATTTCAAAAAAATAAAAAAATTATGTCAAAAAAGGGCGGGGGGAGCTAAGTTAGCTCCCCCTAAGGGGCATACACATTTTTCTATATATATATATATATATATATATATATATATATATATATATATAGGGATAAATGGGGGTGCCCCCTAGGGGGAGCTAACTTAGTTCCCCCACCCCATTTTCACCATTTTTTATTTTTTTAATTTCTTCCATTAATGTTCATCACTATATCCCTATATTATGCTATTAAAATTTCCTTCGAAACAGATACTACTATGGCCTCCATCTATACAGTCATTTTTTAACGGTAACAAGATTTTTTAAATCGACCCCGTTTGGATGGAGGTCGTAGGAGTTTCTATTTTACACGAAATTTTAATAGCATAATATATGGACTTAATAATGAATTTACACAGTTTTAAATTTCAAAAAAAAATTAAAAAATTATGTCAAAAAAGGACGAGAGAGCTAAGTTAGCTCCCCCTAGGGGGCATACACATTTTCCCTCTCATATATATATATATATATATATATATATATATATATATATATATATATATATATATATATAGGGAATTTATCCAGAGAGCACTGTGCCCATTTGAATGGAATGAGCCCATCGTCACAGCCATTGGATTACCAATATCAATCCCTAAATTATAGGATCACGTCACAAGTCACAATATTTGGTGTCTATTTAAAAATGGTATTTTCAGACTTTCTAAAATTAGCGTACGCTGATATTTTGTGTTTGATATGGTCATTTCGAACATATTCTTGTTGATCTCGCGTGACGACCAAGCTTCTGAAATTGTAGGAGCTTCGTTCTTCGAAGGTATTTTTGTAGAACTTTTTTTAATCAATCGTCGTTGCAAAATTTATGTTTCCTCTTATTTTTTCTCGTGAGTTGTCATTGTTGCTTCATATTATGATCTCAGTTTAATCGTTTGTTTTTATATTTTCGATTTCAGATTCAAATGAGATGCTCGATTTGTCATTGGATTTGGATTATGAAGTCTCAGAAGCAATGACGAATGATGATTCTTGGATGGATTTCGATCGTAAGAACATCATATGAGAAGGAACGATGATGGATGACTATCAATTATATTTACATCATGAAAGCAATATGATTGTTTAGAAGTTTACATCCACAGAACACGAGATTCTGTTGTTCCATCTTTTGAAATTGATATCATTAGATATAAATAGTCTTTCTTTTAATATAAGTAAATTTTGTATTAATATCATTAACATGATGTGTATAACAAGTAACTTGTTAAATTACGTAAGTAACTTATAGATTATCGTCCTATTTGTAAGAATGATAAGTAACATCTTATATATTGTGCGTAACATATTCAAATGGAATCGGTAACATATATACAATAGACAAGTAAATAGTTGTTGCGAGATTGGTAATATCCAAACAATGGTTAGTAATTTACATTCATTTGATTATATGGTACATATTTCAGTAATATGAATACACTAGTCAAGTAAGTGCTTCTTGTGAAGTCAGTAAAACCATAACAAATGGTCAGTAATTTCCATATGTGTTATTAATTTGAATACAATTTAGTAATTTAGAGACAGTACTCAAGTAATATATATACAGTCTCAAGTAATTTTTGTTGTGTGTTCAGTAATGTATATACAATTCTCAAGTAATGGCTATTATGAGATCAGTAATAATAAAATAATATCTTCAGTAACAATCAGAATGTGTTCAGTAATATGGACATTGTAATCAGTAAATATTATATGGACACTAGTAATTAGATAACCAGTAATTGATGTATGGATATTAGTAACTTTAACTTCAGTAACAATTACAATGAGTTCAGTAACATTCATAATGCGTTCAGTAGCATTCAGTATGGACATTTGTAATTAGCCAAGTAACATTCATATACATTGGGAGTTCAGTAACAATTACAAAGAGTTCAGTAACATTCAGTATGATATATAGAAGCATCAGTAACATATAATAAATTGTAGGTAAAATAAGGTAATGGAATAAGTAAGTTGGAATAAGTATAAAAATTCATGTAACCAGTAACTTATGTATTGCTATCAGTAACACTCGATACATTATAAGTAATTAAAAATGTTATATAAGTAAATAAGAGGTGCTTCAGTAAGACTCAAAGTATTAAGTAACTATAACATTAGTAACAATCAAAATGACTTCAGTAAAATGGACATTTGTAATCAGTACTTGTTTTATGGACATTAGTAATTCACATACTTAATTACTGATCCCACAACAATAGTTACTTGAGAACTGAATATGTATTACTTGAGTAACATGAATGAATTACTGATCTCTGTACAATGTAATGTTACAGATGTAAAATAACTATAAATTCAGTAACAATCATAATGCGTTCAGTAATATGTATATTTGTAATAGGTAATTATTGTATGGACATTAGTAATTGACGTAATCAATAATTATAATCAGTAATTTATCTTTTCTAATCCAAACGTGGAGATCATTCCATAAATAGAATATATGCCGACAATAATTTAAATGCGTATTTTTTAGCTTACTAAAATCGACCACCTATTTTTAAGGAAATGATTTAATTCGAATTCTTATTATGTTAATAATGCATGCACATTGTTATTGCCAAAACCGTCCCCTTCCAAATAGAACCGACACATACACATGGCGAGCCCACATTTGGTGCTCACCACGACCCAAATCGGCACAGTGCCCTCTGGATATGCCCTATATATATATATATATAAAAGAACGTAAAGGATGGAGGCCGTAGGGCAATCATTTTTTATTTCTTTGGAAAATAAAAATTTGTATATTCATCATTATATCCCTCTAACATTCTATTAAAATTTCGTCAGAAACAGAGACTCGAAAGCCCTCCATCCAGACGTCATTTTTTTTAACGGTCGCATGATTTTTTAAATCGACCCTGTTTGGATGGAGACCGTAGGAGTCTCTGTTTCTGACGAAATCTCAATAGAATGTTAGAGGGATATAATGATGAATTTACAAATTTTTATTTTCCAAAGAAATAAAAAATGAGGGAAAATAGTGGTGGGAGTAGCCAAGTTGGTTACACAGGGAAAATGGGGCTGTCCCCTAGGGGTAGCCAACATGGTTGCCCCCATACCATTTTTCGCATTTTTTTTATTTTTTTGAAAAATATCACCATGTATATTCATCCCTATATCCCTCCTATATGTCATTCAAATTTCTTTAGAAAACAGAGACTCTTACGGCCTCCATCCAGACGTCATTTTTTAACGGTCGCAGGATTTTTTAAATCGACCATGTCTGGATGGAGGCCATAGGAGTCTCTATTTCTAACGAAATTCGAATGACATATATGAGGGATATAGAGATGAATATATATGACAATATTTTTAAAAAAAATAAAAAAATGCCCAAAAATGGGGCGGGGCAGCCATGTTGGCTGCCCCAGGGGGCAGCCCCATCAACCCTTATATATATATATATATATATATATATATATCAAGACAATCATTTTTTAACGGTAACATATTTTTTTAAATCGACATCATCTCGATTGGGGCCGTAGGAGTCTCTGTTTCTGACGAAATTCGAATGGCATATAGGAGGGATATATAGATGAATATATACGGTTTTATTTTTCGAAAAAAATAAAAAAAAATTTAAGGAAAAATGGGGTGGGGGCAGCCATGTTGACTGCCCCCAGGAGGTAGCCCCATTTTTCCATATATATATATATATATATATATATATGGGAAAAATGGGACTGCCCCTAGGGGTAGCCAACATGGCAGCCCCTACTTCATTTTTCGAAAAAAAATTATCTTTTTGAGAAAAATATCACCATATATATTCATCCCTATATCCTCTTAAATGTCATTCGAATTTCGTTAGAAACAGAGACTCCTACGGATTTTATCTAAACGTAATTTTTTTAACGGTCGCAGGATTTTTTAAATTGACCCTGTCTGGATGGAGGCCGTAGGAGTCTCTGTTTCTGACGAAATTCGAATGACATATAGGATGAATATAGGATGAATATACAAGTTGATATTTTTCAAAATAATAAAAAAATTGCCAAAAAATGGGATGGGGCAGCCATGTTGGCAGCCCCTAGGGGGGTAGCTAACTTCGCTACCCCCGCCCCATTTTCTCCATGTTTTTAATTTTTTTTTGAAAATTTCTTCTATGAGTGTCATCACTATATCAATATCCCTATATTGTATCATTAAAATTCCGTGTGAAACAGAGACTCCTACGGCCTCCATCTAGACAGTCATTTTTTAACGGTGACAGGATATTTTAAATCGACCCCGTTTGGATGGAGGTCGTAGGAGTCTCTGTTTCGCATGAAATTTGAATGACATGATATAAGAATTTAATAATGAATTTACACGGATTTAGATTTCAAAAAAAATAAGAAATTGTGAAAAAATGGGCAGGGGAGCTAAGTAGGGTGGAGCATTGGGCTCGACCCGGCCCAACCCGAGAAAGCCCGACCCGGACCCATCATTTTTCCTCGGGCCATGGGCCGGGTCGAGGCCCGAGTTTTTTTGATAAATCGGCGACCCGGACCCGGCCCAAAGCCCGCAAATTCGGGCCCGAGTTCGGGCTGGGTTCAGCCCGCTCTCAAGTATAGCCAATAGTAACCGTGTGAGACTTTTGCCTTCATGCGGTGGAGATATCTCACCGTTGCAGTTAGTATTTTTAATTCTTGCTCGAGGGATGGTTCCTTAGAATATTCATATATCAACTTTTTATGTTTTCATTTGAAAATTAAATAATTATTGCAGGATAGTGATTTGCACTTGAATGATGTACTTGTTTTACTTCGTATCATTCATATTTCCAAATTATGCTATATTTGCTTTAAGAACCCGTTCAAAGGTTATATTCTGGAGCTGAATATTATGCAGAGGGATTAATCTGTACTTTTGTTTGACAAAATTCCTGTCGAGAATCAAATCCATATTTTTTGTTAGAAGAGCAGATTGTCTTGTTTGCTTCCAATTAAATCAAATAGGTAGCAGTAGTGAGAGGCATTCCTTGTCAATACTTTGCATGGGGAACATTGAGTTGCAGGGGAAGTGCAATACCATGATGGATATATGAAGTGATGGGTCTTGTGGTTCTGTTCAAGATGAGAAGTGTGGATGGCATGTATTCACGTACATCTTGCTGCAGTGGAGAAGAATGAGATAGGTTATGACTATATTAGGATTATAATGTATAAACATGCAACTAGTGGTATGATGAAATGATATTTCCAACGTATCATATATTTCGAACGTCTAATATCATGCAACAATTGGGTCGGGCCGGGTTAACCCGGGTCCGCACGGGTTCGGGCTGGGCCCGGCCCAAAATTGAAATTAGGAGAAAATGAGGGCTCGGGCCCGACCCATATCTACATCGGGTTCGGGCCGGGCCCGGGCTATGACGGGTCGGGTTGGGGTCGGGTTCGGGCTGGCCCGGCCCAATGCTCCACCCTAGAGCTAAGTTAGCTCCCCCTAAGGGGCATACACATTTTACCCCCCCCCCCCCCACACACACATATATATATATAGGAGGCACTTCAAATGAGGTGGGGTCTCACCGATATTGTGGTGAGCCATCGAGCAGATTCGTCATATCTCGATCTGACGGTTGCATGAAAAACCTCATACAAAAGGGCATTTTCGTCAAAGTGATTTCATTAATTTCGAGTTTCATTTATTGGTTTCAAATTACCATTCTAAAGTTTTCTCGATTTGGTATTTTCATAAATGCCTTTATTGATTAATTTCCGATTTTGTTTCAAACAATCTGAAATCAACCACAGCTTTGTAAATTACAACGAGCTTTTGTAAATTATATTTTACTCTTTGTAAATTTCATTAATGATTTTATTTTATTACTGTAATTTCATTTTATAAATGGTTATATCAGTTTTGTAAATGTGTACATTCATTTTGTAATTCCAGCGAGTTTTTTGTAAGAGTATTTTTCCTATTTGTAAACTTCAACTTTTTTGTAATTGAGTATGTTTGTTTTGTGAAAAATCCGTGAATCTTTGTAATTGAATCTCCCTCCTTTGTAAAATTCACGCATGTTTTTCATTTGTGTTAAAGTTCAATTGCCATACATGTTTTCGAGTCCTGCAAAATAGAGAAAAAACATTGAGATTTGTAAAAAAGATACATAAATATGTAAATCTGAATATCAATTAAGTAAAATTATTATACGATAATGTAACTGAATTCCCTCCTTTGTAAGAGTGTCTGATCACTTTGTAAATTTTAGACGCTCTTTTGTAAGATGATCTAATCACTTTGTAATATTTCTGTAGAGTTCTGCGACAAATAAGTACACGGTTAGATATTGAAAACATGTAAAAAATTGACATAATATTGTAAAAAAATTCAATTTTTGCATAAATCATTCCCAACTTTGTAAAAAAACCATGCTTTGTAAAAAAAGCTAAGGCCCCTCCTCTGCGCACATCTCGATGCTTCGGAGTCGACGGCGAGGTGCTGCGTTGGAGGAAGCGCAGGCGGAGCACGGCCTGACGGAGAGCGGGGCCGAGGGGAGCTACCATCATCCGACGTGCAACTCCGGAAGATCACCTTTGCCGCTCCTCCTCCAGATCTGCATGTGGCGGCCGCCCATCCGCCGGACGACGCGCAAAGAGGGGCAGCCACGCACCTCCGTCGAATGACCTTCGCCGCGACGCACCTCCGCCGAACGTCGCACAACTCCGAAAGATCACCTCTGCCGCTCCTCCTCTAGATCTGCATGCGGTGGCCGCCCATCCGCCGAACGACGCGCAAAGAGGGGCAACCACGCACCTCCGTCGAACCTCCGCCGAACGACCTTCGCCGCGGTGCACCTCCGTCGAACGTCGCGCAACTTCGGAAGATCACCTCTGCCGCTCCTCCTCTAGATCTGCAGGTGGCGACCGCCCATCCGCCGAACGATCTCGCATCTCCGTTGAACGATCGAGAGAGAGAGAGAGGGCACCACCGTCGTTGCAATTTATTAATCAAGAGAGACATTAGGAAATATTGTTGTCACATTCTATATTTAGAATGTGACAAAAAATACCAAAATAGGGTTTTCGACAATTTAAATATTATAATTAAAGCATCATTAATTACGACCGTGCGATTAAAAATAGATGGACGATGATGGATGGCTCACCATAAAAGCGGTGAGACCCCGCCTCATTTGAAGTTTCTCCTATATATATATATATATATATATATATATATATATATATATATATATATATATATATATATATATATATATGGGGTTGATGGGGCTGCCCCGCCTCATTTTTGGGTAAATTTTTTTATTTTTTTGAAAAATATCGTCATGTATATTCATCATTATATCCCTCCTATATGCCATTCGAATTTCGTTAGAAACAGAGACTCCTAAGGCCTCCATCCAGACTTGGTCGATTTAAAAAATTCTGCGACCGTTAAAAAAATGGCGTTTGGATGGAGGTCGTAGGAGTCTCTGTTTCTGACGAAATTCGATTGACATATAGGAGGGGTATAGGGATGAATATACATGGTGATATTTTTAAAAAAAAAATTAAAAAAATTTGTAAAAAATAGGGTGAGGGCAGCCATGTTGGCTACCTCTAGGGGGCATCCCCATTTTTCCCTATATATATATATAGAGAGAGAGAGAGAGGAAAGGGAGCATACTTTGTGAAGTAGGTAACTTACCTACTTCACATTTCATTTTTTGCAATTTTTTATTTTTTTCAAAAATGCCACCATGGATTTTCATAATTATATCTGTCTAATATTTCATTCAAATTTCGTCAGAAACAGAGACTCCTACGGCCTCCATCAAGACAGTCATTTTTTAACGGTCACAGATTTGCTGTATTTTACATGTTCTGGATGAAGGCCGTAGGAGTCTCCGTTTCTGACGAAATTTGAATTACATATTAGAGGGATACAATTATGAAAATCCACGGTGGCATTTTTGAAAAAAAATAAAAAAAATTTGCAAAAAGTAAAATGTGAAGTAGGTAAGTTACCTACTTCACAAAGTAGGCTCCCTTTCCTCGTGTATATATATATATATATATATATATATATATATATATATATATATATATATATATATATATATATATATATGGGTAAAATGGGGCTGCCCCCAGGGAGTAGCCAACTTGGCTACTCCCACCACTATTTTTCACTCAGTTTTTTATTTTTTTGGAAAATAAAAATTTGTATATTCATCGTTATATTCCTCTCACATTCTATTAAAATTTCGTCAGAAACAGAGACTCCTAAGCCCTCCATCCAGACGTCATTTTTTAACGGTCGCGGGATTTTTTAAATCGACCATGTTTGGATGGAGGCCGTAGGAGTGTCTGTTTCTGACGAAATTTTAATAGAATATGAGAGGGATATAATGATGAATATATAAATTTCTATTTTCTAAAAAAATAAAAAATGAGGGAAAAATAGGGATGGGAGTAGCCAAATTGGCTACTCCCTGGGGGCAGCCCCATTTACCTCTCTCTCTCTCTCTCTCTCTCTCTCTCTCTCTCTATATATATATATATATATATATATATATATATATATATATATAGGGTAAAATGGGGCTGCCCCCAGGGAGTAGCCAACTTGGCTACTCCCACCCCTATTTTCCCCTCATTTTTTTTATTTTTTTGGAAAATAAAAATTTGTCTATTCATCATTATATCCCTCTCACATTCTATTAAAATTTTGTCAGAAAAAGAGACTCCTAAGCCCTCCATCCAGACGTCATTTTTTTAACGGTCGTAGGATTTTTTAAATCGACCATGTTTGGATGGAGGGCTTAGGAGTCTCTGTTTCTGACGAAATTTTAATAGAATGTGAGAGGGATATAATGATGAATATACAAATTTTTATTTTCGAAAAAAATTAAAAAATGAGGGGGAAATAGGGGTGGGAGTAACCAAGTTGGCTACTCCCTGGGGGCAGCCCCATTTACCTCGTATGGAGGCCGTAGGAGTCTCTGTTTCTGATGAAATTTTAATAGAATGTGAGAGGGATATAATGATGAATATACAAATTTTTATTTTCCAAAAAAATAAAAAAATGAGGGAAAGGTGGGAGTAGCCAAGTTGGCTACTCCCTGGGGGCAGCCCCCAGATAGTAGCCAACTTGGTTACTCCCACCCCTATTTCCCCCTCATTTTTTAATTTTTTTCAAAAAATAAAAATTTGTATATTCATCATTATATCCCTTTCATATTCTATTAAAATTTCGTCAGAAACAGAGACTCCTAAGCCCTCCATCCAGACGTCATTTTTTTAACGGTCGCAGGATTTTTTAAATCGACCATGTTTGGATGGAGGCCGTAGGAGTCTCTGTTTCTGACGAAATTTTAATAGAATGTGAGAGGGATATAATGATGAATATACAAATTTTTATTTTCCAAAAAAATAAAAAAATGAGGGAAAAATAGGGGTGTGAGTAGCCAAGTTGGCTACTCCCTGGGGGCAGTATATATATGAGGTAAATGGGGCTGCCCCCAGGGAGTAGCCAACTTGGCTACTCCCACCCCTATTTTTCCCTCATTTTTTTATTTTTTTGGAAAATAAAAATTTGTATATTCATCATTATATCCCTCTCACATTCTATTAAAATTTCGTCAGAAACAGAGACTCCTACGGCCTCCATCCAAATATGGTCGATTTAAAAAATCCTGCGACCGTTAAAAAAATGACGTCTGGATGGAGGGCTTAGGAGTCTCTGTTTCTGACGAAATTTTAATAGAATGTGAGAGGGATATAATGATGAATATAGAAATTTTTATTTTCCAAAAAAATAAAAAAATGAGGGAAAAATAGGGGTGGGAGTAGCCAAGTTGGCTACTCCCTGGGGGCAGCCCCATTTTACCATATATATATATATATATATATATATATATATATATATATATATATATATATATATATATATATATATTTTGGGGCGGGTTCGGGTACCCACAAGGCAATCCCAAACCCATACCCATACCCGCATGGGTAGTCCATTCAAAACCCAAACCTGTCCAAAAATAAATGATGGGTTTCAGGTCCTTAAATGGGACGGGTTCAGATCGGGTACCCAAAGGATAGACCCAGATTGACATCCCTAACCAGGTCGGAAAGAATCTCTGCTTTTCTTGCCTTTTTATTCTATAAGAAATCCTAGCCAATCTTATTTTTTTTTGCAATTTCTACAAACCAATCTCTCGTAAGATCTTTAATTCAATGCGTAATAATTTAGATAAAAGGACAGATGATCACATTCACACCATATTCAGCTATATCAATCCCACCACAGCTTACTCGACCTTTTCTTTTCCAGGGAGAACCAAAAGAAGATAATAACGATGAAAAAAATCATGGCATCAATCCATGTCATCGAACACTGTATATTAAGGAATTACAATGCATTTGAACTGTTCTCTTTATAACTTAGCATATAAGGTCCAGGATCCCGATCTGTGCCAAGATATGAGGATGGTTTGGGCAGCGAAGTTACCGAGCAGGATCGTTGCCTTCTTGTGGTGCTTGAGAAGGGACCGCCTATGCGATAAAGTGAGGAGAGGGCGAATTTTTGGTGCTGAAGACACCATCTGCGACAGATGCTGCGTGATGGAAGAGGACCTCGATCATCTTTTTTCAGATGCCCAACGTCGGCACATGTTTGGTAGGAGATGGGTATCCAATGGGTGGCGACAGATGGAGCAGAACCTTTCTGGAGGTCGGTTAGAACGATGGGGAGCGGATCATCGGACGATTGCTCCGAACCATTCGCGGTACTACGAGCAATCTGGCTAGGGAGGAATGATGTGGTGTTCAAAAATCAATTTTTCTACTCAAAAAACATTGTAGCACACTGTAAAGCTTTGTATAACTTCTGTATTATCAGGTAATGTACTTCAAACAATATTAACGAAGCAGTGATTGCGGTGACTCCATGTGGGAGGTCACACTCTCTTTTATAAAAAAAAAACTTAGCATATGAATATTTGTTATAGTCAGATTTATTGTATTGTTGTCAACTGAGGTACTTATGCTTAGTAAAAAGAATATTCGACAGTTAATAGCCCTTGTCAACTATTGTAAAACCATCCGTTTTTAACTTGATACGAATTCAAAAGATCTGGCATGCGATGTTGAATCATGAATGATCATGTCAAAGAATAACCTATTAAGTACAATACCACGTGGCACCTTTCCACGTCAGAGCGGTTAGAAAATATTTTTCACAATTGTAAAAGACGGCCGATTAGTAGGGCTGTTCATGGTTAGCAGACCAGATGGATGTCCGATCCAATCCATGTGGTCTTGAATCCGGATTATTGGGTATCCATTAGGACATTTGGATCCGGGTATCAATCGCATCTGATCCGGCTTTCTTCGGTGCTCCATCTGGATTGATTGGAACCCCAGTTGATCGATCCGGTTCCTCCCAGTCACGCACTGTTCTCCCTAGGGTTGTTCATGGTTAGCAGACCAGATGGATATCCGATCCAATCCATGTGGTCTTGAATCCGGGTTATTGGGTATCCACTAGGACATTTGGATCCGGGTATCCATCGCATCTGATCCAGCTTTCTTCGGTGCTCCATCTGGATTGATTGGAACCCCAGTTGATCGATCCGGTTCCTCCCAGTCACGCACTGTTCTCCCTAGGGCTGTTCATGGTTAGCAGACCAGATGGATATTCGATCCAATCCATGTGGTCTTGAATCCGGATTATTGGGTATCCATTAGGACATTTGGATCCGGGTATCCATCGCATCTGATAACCCCAGTGGATCGATCCGGTTCCTCCCAGTCACGCGCTGTTCTCCCTCACCAACTTGTATTCGGAATGCCGGAACGGTCCTCTCGAATTCTCACCAACTCCGGTCTCTGAGTCTCTAACTCTCTGGTTCCTCCCACCCATTCCGGTTCGATGGTTCCCTACAGTATCATTCGTTCGATAGTTCGTCCTTCCGTTCCGGCAAACAAACCCTAGCGTTTTCCGATCAGTAACTACATCAGCCTTGCCGCCTCGATCTCTGTGGGTGGCTCCAACGATACTTCGAGCAACGGAACCCTAGATTGATGTGGAACTCTTGCGTCAAATGATAAGGTGCTCCCTCCTACTTGATTTCTTTTTTTCTCCTCGTCAAATTGAATGATGTCTTCATTTTTCTTGCCATGCTTAATGGGGGCAAGGGCTCAATCTTTGTTCCGGACCTTGGTAGTCGAATTCATTTTTGTTTAATCTTGGGATGGACATAGTTGTGTTCGATCGGGTATCCATTTTGCATTATACAGGTGTCTGTTGGTTAGAACTTATATCTTGTTCAGGAATTGATCTGATTTGTTGTAGATTTTAAATCACTTTGGGAATCATGTTACAATAATTGACGTCTCTCTTTTAAAGAATTCATATCTATATAGTTTTTAGCTTTCTATCTTTCAACATGCTCTGTATGACACGACTCTACTCATTTCATTATGCTTGGGCATAATTGTCAGTCTTTGAATATTGGTGATGAATCTCGAATTCATCACTCTAAATCTCATTTATTAAGTTCAAATCCCCTAAAATCAACAGCATTTCGGCATCTATTCTGCATAATTAGCATTCGTGCGTATTTTCATAAGAATGGCATTTTAGCACAAAATTTTGCATAAAATAAGAAGCCAAAAATCCAAGCCAAAAGTGACCTGTAAATAGCCTAACTTCCCTAATTTTTAACTCATTCATACTAACTCCGAATAAGCCAAAACTATTTCCATTGTGTACATATCACTAACAAGAATAAATAAAAAATACAAAAAAATTAACTAACCCAAATAAGTGGACCAAAAATCCAAACCCGAGTTTCAGGATTTCCGGACTAAAAACTTCATATCTTCCTCATCCAATGTCCAATTGAATCCTACTCACTTTTGAACTAATGTGCACTCAATTACCTTCAAAACAAGACCAAGTTCAAGTGAATCAGAGCTCATATGTAAAAGTTGGGTTTTGGGCCCCTTTGTATACTGTACATTTTAGTGGTTTTTTACCTCTTATTTTGTGTACATATTTTATTGATTAATAAAAAATCAAAAAATAGATTAATGTGTATTTATTTATCTCTGATTTATCATATTTTTTCAGATTTTTATCTGATCTAAAAATAACATAAAAATTACAAAACCCCAAACTCAAGGTGTTCTATGTACATAGGATACCCCAAAAATACCACTTTGTGCAAATGATCGATTTTGATATTGATGTCTTCATGAAAGTTGTAGGGCTCATCGAGACGAGCAATTTTTGGAAGAAAATTTTTTGATCCGAGGTCATTTACTATTTTTTATTGATTTTACAAAGTATATTAAATTTCGAATTTTCTGGTGCTGATACGTGGCAGCACCTGGTGCCGTCACGTGTCAGCCATTTTTGGCCTTTTAATATATCATTTTTTATAAAAAAAATAAATAAATAAATAAATAATAAATAATAAAAAAGAACGCACGTGCCTCCCCATGCACGTGCTCCGCACATGTTGCGCCCCCTCAACCCTGCGCCACGTGGCCCTCTACGGGTCGTCCGTTTGCGCCTGATCGGACGGCCCGCCCTTGTCTTCTCCGCTCAGCCCCTTTCCCAATCAAGAGCCGCCGCCTCCGTCCGTGATTTTCGCCGCAAATCGTGGCCATCTCCGATCGCCACCGCCGTCTTCTCATCCGCATGTCTCGCGCGCCGCCACGAATCTCCTCCCTCAATCCCCGACCCTCCTTCCATCTCCGGCCGAACACCTCTCCTCTATTTAAGAAAACCACTGCCATCCCTCGCACATCATCCGTTGATTGCACCGCAGACCTCCTCGAGGCGATGACTGCGACGACGAGCAAGCTTCTGTGCGGCGAGATCCAACGCGGCGACGCCTTACCGTAGACCGCCCTCGCGCGAGCTGCCTCCGCTCCGAGTTCCTCTCATCGAGCCAACTACCTCCGCAATGACACCATTCACCTACATCTACCACCTCCGCCTTGGTCCACCTCCGATGATATCGAAACCTCCGCTTCACCGTACTTCTCCGCCTCTCCACGTCGCACGCGACCGGACACCTACGCCTACGACATCGGCTTCGTCGTCCGACCACCGTCGCTCCTTCAACGACTCCGACCCTCCTCCGCCTCTAGCAGCACCGGAGCCCCTCTCACCAACAACCTTCGCTCACCAGCACCGCAACTCTGCCTCTCCATCGACTCCACCACCAGTGCTCCTCCGCCGAGCATCGGCCCTAGGCCGTCACTCCTTCGCCGCTACATCGCCGCCAGCCACCGGGCGGAGGGCCCGAGACCCCCACGTGCGAGGCACGTGCGTGTGGGGGGACGTATGCTCCTCCGTCAGCCATTACGTCAACCATAGGTCACGTGCATTGCACGTGACATTGGGTCAAATTGCAAAGAAGCCCCTTGGAGTCCACTATATTGCACGCGTAGCCCCGCCATCCAGAGGCACGTGCCCACTGGAGCTTTTGCAAGAATACCCCCATGGGTATAGGTAATTACCACTAGGCCCCCCACTGCATATTTATTTTATATTTATTTATTGCATAAATAATTCTGTGTTCCCCCTCTGTTTTGGACCTCTTTATTGAATTATTTTATTAATCTAAAATAGCATTTTGTTTGTCAATTAATTCTCTACATTTTGACATATTGTGGGCATTTTCGTGATCAGTGGTTAATTAATAAATAATTGTTTTGTGGAAATTTACACATTTTACCCAATTTGTGCTCTTAAATTTGTAGTTGATTAACCGTCGCTCTAAAAATCCTCGAAAAATCACATATTGTAGAATTAATTGTGCTTGACATTGTGCCCAAAAAGAATTGTATTTGCATGCATAGTTTGCCCTGTAAAAGTCATTTTGCACATTTTAGTATTTGATTTTTAATAGGTATTATATCTCACATTTTTGAGGTTTAGGATA